>CM035406.1:112906175-113253675 GCA_020310875.1 Ceratopteris richardii
CTAGTGGCTTTCTTTTCTCACTTGGAGGTGCAGCTATTACATGGAGCAGTAAGAAGCAACCCACTGTTTCTTTGTCGAGTACAGAGGCTGAGTATAGAGGTGCTGCAATGGCAGCATGTGAGGCATCATGGCTAGAGATGTTACTTGTAGATTTAGGTGTGGAAGTGCAAAAGCCTATCACTATCTATTGTAATAATCTTAGCAGCGTACAATTAGCACGGAACCCTATTTTCCATGCTAGAACAAAGCATATCGAGGTACATTATCACTTCATCAGAGAGAAGGTATTAGCGGGTGATACTGATCTTGTTTATGTGAGAATAGATGAGCAAGTTGCTGATATTTTTACCAAAGCACTTGGAGCTGAGAAGTTGAAGAAGTTTCGAAAGATGCTTGGATTACACGATATGGTGTTGAGCTTGAGGGGGAGTATTGAGATATCAAGCTCAACATGTGATGATCCAGGATGACACGTACCAGTTTTTCGTCTCTTTGACATGTATAGTGGTCACGTCAGTATATGTCAGGGATACTTCATTGAGCTTTATTAGATTTATCTACCGAGAGTGATGGCACATTTGTTTCTTGCCAGCTCACTCATTTGCGGCATTAGGTTTTTCCTTATGTACTGATCTTTATATATTGCACTGGTTGTATTCTTGTTTTTAGGTCATTCTTGTACATTCCTTTTATGTAATAGAAGAAGAAGAAGAAGAAGATCATTCTTCCTTGCCTCAATCTGTGTGTGTGCTTCTCCTTGAGAGTGAGAGTGTGTGTGTGAGCTCTCTTCCTTATCTCCTTCTTGGTGACACTTTGGAAATCATAGCTTTCAAAGATAAGTACCAAAGTAAAAGTGAAAAAGAAAACTGTTATGGAGCCTCATAATTGAGAGGTGAGAACCTCCTCTTATGATAGATAAAGAAGATAATTATATGATGGCCAAGTGGCACTCATGTGTGTAAGGAGGAGCTTGTCTCAGTTAACAGCAGGTACGATCGTGCCTAGGGAGTTGTGCAAGCGTGTGGAGACATCGAAAATGATGGAGAGTCATCGAGAGCAGCACCACAGTTAGTAAACTAACAGTTGGTATCGGAGCGTAGGTGCATGAACGCCGACAGAGACCAGTTTTCAACGATTCTGTCAGCCAGACGACGTACGCCCGCACAGCGCAGGCACTTCTTCCTCTTCCCATCCTCTTGGATGAGGACAATGAGCATATGTTCCTCTTTATATAGAGAGAAAACTCTGGCTTCCATAATGTATATGGGATAAAAGGCCCATTTGACAGGCAAGTAGAGCTTTTTTGCATGGACAGGAGGTTTAAGCTGAAGTAGAGGAAATTTTCGGAGAATTTTTGGCAACTTAGGAGCACGGAAGGCATGCTATAAATCATCATTTTGACTAAAACATTATACATACATGTATTATGGGCTGTGGAGAAGGGTTATGGGTCATGGGTTTTTCTTGAAAAGCTTTTGTCTATCATTTTGAGCTTCCTAAAGTCATCCATTTATGAGGATGAGTTCTCTCACTTCCTACCCTTGACCTACCCAGCTTCTCCGCACCATAGCTTCTTCATACGATATCGGATTTTAAAAATCTTGGTCATGTTTCGAAGCTCCACTCCTAAGCTTCGCTCAAAAACCATCGATATTGGATTTGGACGAGATTTGCCCCACCAAAATCTCTCTGCAGCACTTCAGCAAGAACTAGGCGGTCACTCCTGGACCTAGGTTTTCATCATTCGGACTCCAAATCCACTTTTTTCACTTGGGATAGTCTCAAATTTTTGAAGTACAAGTGTTGGGCAGCAAGTCATGGACTGGCGAGGATTGTTATATCTCTGAAATTGCTGAGTCTCACTCAGTTTGCCCGATTGGGACTTTTTCCACATGCTTTTAACATTGTTTTGGATGGTTTATGGTGTTTAGAACCTCCCCGGACCAAGCGGACATTTCCGATTTTTGTTTGGGCCTAGCGAGGATTCAAAATCAGTGACTTGAAGCATCAAGGACCACTTTGATTTCGCTTCCGTAACTCTACTTTGTAACAGGGAAGTGCTCTTGTGATATATTTCTCTTCTTCTTGCATATTTGAACTTTACTTCCATTCATTTTCATACACTCTAGTTAGCAAACGGGGGAAGGGAACTTAAACATGGAATCTAAAGGTAAACAAGTAGTTCAAACCACTTCTCCACCTAAAGAGCAACTAGAGGATCCTGATTCTAGAATGGAAGAAGTAGAGTTAGGGCAAGAAATAGAAGAGAACTTAGAAGAAAAAGAGCCTTCACAGGAAGAATATACTTATGAAGAGCTTATAGATGAATTTGTCACTCGTGACCAATTCATATACTTGAAAGAGCAAACCCTTAAATTAGAGAAAGATTTGGGTAGCATCACATCTCTTATACAGCAGCTTAAGTCTCAAATGATCTCACTTGAGACTAGTGTCACCCCTTTCCTAGCTAAGAAGGAAAGAGACACTCCTCCTATTCCTCTAGAGATTACTAGGAAAGAGACTTCTCTTCCTAGTAAACACAAAGGAGAGAGCTCTAGGGAAGCTCCCCTTCTGAAAGACTTAAAGCCACCTACCTTTACGGGGGATGACCGAGATAGAAATAAGGTTGCAATCTACACGTTTTTACAAAAGTGGCATGATTTACATCAATTAAGGGCACCCCACCTGAGTATCGTGTGCTAGAGGCGAGTCTCTCCCTTGGCCCGCGTGCTTAGAAGCGGTGGATGAGTCTTAAGGAGGCGAACTCTATCCCTACTGACTGGACTCAGTTTGAGACTCTTTTTCTAAAAGAGTTTCTTCCTGAGAATGAGGAGGAGAGGAATTGGGATGAGTGGGATAGGATTACTCAGAGAGGTAGGCCTCTTTCAGTTTACCTATCCCACTATAGAGAGATCATTTTGAAACTTAAGGGCTTAGATGATTTCCAGAAGACCAGAGGGTTTGTTAGGGGCTTAGATAAAGCCATAAAGAGGGAAGTCAGAAGGAATGCGCATCCTCAATACACTCCTATGGAGACGGATCAGCCCCTCAAGCCTCTTAGTACCACTAAATTCAAGAAGAAGTTGCCTTTTGGGAAAAACAAAGTTTTTATTAAAAAACAAAGATCACAAGGGCCTAGGTTATCCACAGACGAGTTTGAGAAGGCCAAAAGAGAGAACCTGTGTTTTAGGTGCCTATCTCCTAGCCATTCACAGTGGAACTGTCCACTCAAGAAGGGGGAAGAAAAGAAGAAGGGACCAGAGTCTAGTACGGCCCCCGAAAAGGGCAAAAAGGTGGTCCACCTAGTGCAGACCCTTCCTATTCATGGCAGCTCTAGCTGCAAGGGAGTGGAGGTGATGCACGAGGATATAGAGCACACCTATTGTTTGACTCAGTCATTGTGGTCACCGTAGTTTGGACCACATGACTTGGTTAAGCTACATGGTAGTGTATACGGGACCAGGGTGCGGGTCATGATAGATGACTTGGCTACTCATAATTTTATAAACTATGCTTTGGTCAAGAAATTAAAGATTCCCCAACAGCCTAGTGCACATAAATGCATTGTATCTATGATTCAAGGGCAAGATAAAAGAATATGGGATACTATGGTATCCAATTTGGAAGTCAAGATACAAGACTATACAAATTATATGGACTTCCAAATAATGAATATGGAGAGGATAGATCTAGTCTTAGGAAGAGAGTGGCTATGGGGGTTGGGAGACACACTTAAACGCAGCTATCAAAACAACACACTCGAATTTGAAAAGAATGGAAGTAAAGTTTGTATTTAGGGAGAGAGAGATGTACCTAGTGCACCTCTCATTTCATCACTAGAGTTGTATAGTCTCTGTTATTCTCAGCATGTACAGGACATGTTTTTATTGTATAGTCATGATATGGAGCATTGTACAGACAGCTCATCTGATGTATATTTTCATGCTAGGAATATAAATATGAACAGGACTTTCTACTTTCTTTTTTGCAAGAGTGTGTGGTTAAAAGTTTTAAGGATCTTATGTTTGAGTACAGAGATGGTTTTCCCACTGACTTACCTAGAGGGGTACCACCTGAGAGGGGGGACATTGACCATGCCATAGAGGTGGTTACTAACACTAACCCTATTTGTAGACCACCTTATAGGCTTAGTGTTTCTCAACATGAGGAGGATGAGAAGCAATTGCAAGATTATTTAGATAAGGGCTTCATCAAACCTAGTAACTCACCATGGGCATCGCCAATGCTCCTAGTTAAAAAGAAAGATGGCTCTATGAGACTATGTATAGATTATAGAGCACTTAATAAGGTAACTATCAAAAATAGGTTTCCAATGCCTAGATTGGAAGACCTATTTGATCAGTTACATCAAGCTAGGTATTTTACCAAGCTTGATCTTAGATCAAGATACATCAGATCAAGATTAGGGCAGTGGATGTCCCTAAGACTTCATTTAGGACTAGATATGGGCACTATGAGTTCTTGGTGATGCCTTTTGGTCTCACCAATGCTCCTGCCACTTTCATGAAACTCATGAATAGTGTTTTACGGCCTTATCTACCACACTTTGTGGTAGACTTTTTGGATGAAATTCTGATCTATAGTGTATCAAAAGAACAGCACTTGGAACACTAGAGGAAATTATTTCAAGTGCTAAGGAAAAATTCACTCTTTGCTAAGGAATCAAAGTGTGAATTTTTCAAGACAAAGGTTAGATACCTTGGGCATATAGTCTCCCAAGATGGAATCCAGATGGATCCTGAAAAAATAAGGGCTATTATGGAATGGCCACATCCACGAAACCTGGAAGAGCTGCAGATTTTCCTAGGTTTATCAGGTTTCTATCGAAGATTCATTAAGAACTATGCCAAGATTGCTGTCCCGATGACGGAACAGCTTAAAGGGAAAGGAAAAGCCTTTCATTGGGGAGACGAACAGAAGCAAAGTATGGAAAAGTTGAAAGTAGCGATTGCTACAGCTCCACTTTTACACATAGGAGACCCTAACAAACCTTTTGTGGTTGAGACGGACGCGAGTGATTTTGCTATAGGAGTGGTTTTAGTACAGGATGGTCGACTAGTAGCTTTTGAGAGCAAGAAACTAGAACCGGCTCAGAAGAATTACTCTGTCAAAGTCACGATAGTGTTTGATCAAGAGAGCATTAAGTGGTTCTCTAATCAAACAGACCTTAAAGGTCGTAAAGCCCGATGGGCAGAGACCCTTCAGGAGTTTGATTATGAGCTTAGGTATAGGAAGGGAAAGTTTAATGTAGTGGCTGATTCACTTAGCCGCATGCCTATGCTCAATGGACTGAGTTTTACTCAGATCATTAGTGAGCTACTTGAGTCCCTTAGAGGAAAATGTAGGCTTGATCCTGCATATTCCGAGATTTGGGAAGCCATAGAGAATGGGGATCGTGATATACGGGTTTCCAGTGAGGATGGAGTATCGACGGGTACTCAAGAGGGATTCAAGTGGAAGAATTACAGTGTCCATGATGGATATCTATTGTATAAAGGTAAGGTGTGTGTCCCTAGAGATACCGAGGTGAGACGGCATATTTTGTATGAGTGTCATGACACACCTAGTGCGGGACACCCAGGAATTAACAAGACTTATGATCTTGTTAAGAGGCAGTTTTATTGGCCTGGACTTCATAAGGACGTCCTAGAGTATGTGCTTAAGTGCAATAAATGCCAGGTCAACAAAGCTGAGAGATTGAGGATTGGAGGACTACTCCACCCATTGGATATTCCTAATGGGAAGTGGGAGAGTATCTCCATGGACTTTATAGTCGGATTACCTAAGACATAGAGAGGGCACGACTCAGTCTGGGTAATTATGGATAGGTTAACCAAAATGGCTAGGTTTATTCCGACACGTACTACAGTGAAGACACGAGAGTTGGCTAGACTCTTTGTAGAGAATCTATACCGGTTATATGGTCTTCCTTCAGACATAGTTTTCGATCGGGATAGGAAGTTTACTAGCCACTTTTGGAGAGCGGTCTTCAAAAGGTTGGATACGAGACTTAGCATGAGTATGGTCGAGCATCCACAGTCGGATGGGCAAGCAGAAAGGGTTAACCAAATCCTAGAGGATATGCTTCGAGCATATGTAAATGAAAGGCAAACTAATTGGGAAGAGTACTTACCTATAGTAGAGTTTGCATATAATAGTGCCTAGCACTCTTCCATGGGGCATAGTCCATTTATGCTTATGTATGGGTTTCAGCCAAGAGCTCCTTATGCAGTAGGCTTGCAGAATGAAAAAGTTCAAGCTGCAAAGGACTTCTTGGAAGAGATGAACGATATGCTTAGGCTTGCTAAGGACAGCATTAGGAGAGCTCAGGATAGAGCTAGAGCCTATGCTAACCCTCAAAGGAGAGATATCAACTTTGAGGTAGGAGAGCAAGTCTATCTTAGAGTTCCATCTAGGTCTGAAACCATTAAAACAGGACCTTGTCCAAAATTATCTCCTAGGTATTGTGGACCTTTCCAAATACTTAAGAGAATAGGAAAGATGGCTTACCAGCTCCAACTTCCAGAGAATAGTCAAATCCATCCAGTTTTTCATGTTAGCCGACTTAAGAAAAGGCTGGGTGAATTTGACAACCTCATTCCAGATAGTGAGGTAGTAGAGCCTATTTCTGTTCAATCTACTCCACATGAGCCTGAGAGCATACTACGCACTCGAGAGAAACGGACGAGAAGTCACTTGTATAAAGAGTGTTTAGTAAAGTGGAAAGATAGTTCAGAAGATAGTGCCACATGGGAGCGGGTTAGCACCCTTTAGAGACGGTTTCCCAGTTTTGGACTACCTTCCCAAGAGTTTTCTTAAGGGGAAGGATATGGGGAAACAACACAGAGACATGACCATGTATTTTTATACATGGGGATATAGTGGGAGTGGTAGTTCTAGTATTTCTCTCTTTCTATTAGACCTTCCAATACCATTTTTGAGGACAAAAATGGGACTAAGGGGAAGGAAATGTTATGAGGCCTCATAATTGAGAGGTGAGAACCTCCTCTTATGATAGATAAAGAAGATAATTATATGATGGCCAAGTGGCACTCATGTGTGTAAGGAGGAGCTTGCCCCTTATGGGTAGAGAGAGAGGGAGAATTAAAAAGCAGAACTATCACGCGGTTGGGCGGCACATCATCAGAAGGATCTCCGTGTCTCAGTTAACAGCAGGTACGATCGCGCCTCGGGAGTTGTGCAGGCGTGTGGAGACATCAAAAATGATGGAGAGTCATCGAGAGCAGCGCCACAGTTAGTAAACTAACAAAAACTTATTAGAAAGATGTCCATAAAGTATCTCAAAAGGAAAAACTTTGAAAGTTCTAATCCAAGAGACATAACGGTCCAAGGAATTAGAATTCAAGAAAATATCTTAAATAAAGTATCATCTATACTTTAACATACAAGAATACTTTAAAGGTAAATGTTGAAAACAATTCAACATCAGGTTACGTTGAAAATCCAAACTAACAAATATTTGGATAGAATAAAGAGGTTCAAACATGAAATCTTTTGAACAAAGGTGCACCTAGTAAGAATAGTAGAGCATCATCTTTCACCATACTCAAGGAAGCATGTACTAATTCAAAGTATCACTTTGAGTTACATTGATCCATAAGGAAAAGATCATTCCTTGAATGATAAAAGTTCACTATAAAAATCAATATTCTTATTAATGATACAAAGATGAATAGATCTTTGAGACAAAGATGAATCGTAAGTGTAATTGAGCTTCATGAAGATCAAACTATAAGTTATACCTTGATTTACATAGCTAAAGAAGAAGAAGATTAGACAAGTGTATCTTTTGGAAAAGCTATTTGCAAAGCTTAATCCTTGAAGTCTTCCAAGGTATTAGCAAACTATCACTGCTAGTGAAGAATTAAGACAAGTCTTAAGTGATAAACAACAAGGTCTTATGTTTATATATGACTATTGTACATTGGTTCAATCACCAAAAGAAGTTGGATTCTTGTACTTCAAAATTATGCACCCAAAGTGGATTGCCGAAATATGCTTAAAGTGTACAAGACGCAAAGATAGATTGAACAATCACAATAATTCTTATTTCAAACTCACAAAAAAATGTATAAGAATAAATATCATATCTAAATTAAAGTTCATGTCCACATTTCATTATGATATGGGAAACCATCTGCTAAGGTGATATTTGTCCTTTAGTTTGACATTAAGAAATTGAACACAAATCAAGTAATAGAGATTATGAATATTATCCAAAAGTCTAGAATTTCTACCAAGGGTCATTCAAGAGTTGCAAAGAATTCAAAATTGAGTCCTTTGCTCCTATTGTTGATTACCAAGAGATAGTCAAAGCTCAAGTACTTGAAGAAAAGAATTTCCCATAATAGTGGAAAAATAAAACTTCTTCAAGTTAGCTAGCCAACAAGTAGTTCCCAAGAAATCCTAAACCATCGGAAGTGGTACTTAAAGTCAAATGATTGATATAAACCAAAGGTGAATCAATCTTGAAGAGATTCTTAGGTTTGAAATATGAAAAGCATTAGCCGAAGCTCACACTTGAGTTGATGGGAAGGTCTCAAAAAAAAAACCTAGGATAAGCCCCAATGAGCTTTAGATAATCAGAGAGATCTTAAGATAATGACTAAGTCTTTATAATTGTTGCTTGGTCAACAGGATATGACCAGACTTAGAAAAGCTTATGCAACAAGTTGCGATTGAAACTACTCCAGATTTTGCCCAAGTACTAGTGATAAAGCTCTTGAATGACTCGTGAGAGTTAGCTCTTAAAGCATCACATCCTAAGCACGATTGAATTTTGGAATCAGATTCCTCTAAACTAAGACATAAAAAGATAATAGGGTGTAAACACACCCTAAATATTTGGCTTAAACGTTATTTCCAAGAATTAATATCTCTAATAACAAGACATAAGACCTTGGTCTTTACTCTCAAACTTGGTGCCAATAAGGGTTAAAGAAAGGATCATTAGAAATGATCATGAGAGCATTTAAAAGACACCAAAAGAAGGCCAAAAACACAACATGATGTAGTCTTGTGGATTAGAGAAAGTATCTAGTGGTATGGGACAATGGAATGCTAACTCCCTTTGGATGGCCAGAAAGAAAAGAACTCAACATTCATAGAAAGCATCAGTAAACGTATACTCCTCTTGGTAAAGTACATAGAGTTAATGTACGTATATTAACACTAGTGTTGTACCAAAAGAGGACACTATAGTGTCCTTTTTTCTAATAAATAAAAAAATCACACATACTAATCAAATAAAATTTTGAAAAAAAACTTAAATCCCCATAAATAGCTATACCTAGATGTTCTATAAATATATAGAAATGATTGAATATGGTTGAGAAAAATTGTTTTCTCGTAAACCTATATATGAGAAGAAAGAAATATCTACATAAAAAGAATTTTCCTCCTATTGGAATCATTTTTCTAATGTTAATTTATTGTCACATAATCATTTAAGATAAGTCTTGGGAACTAGAAAATTTATTTTTATAATAAAAAAATTAGTACAATATAGGATGCTCATTATATAGTTATACACTTTAGCAACCTTCTATATTATATTGATTCATAAAAACACTAAAATGGTTTGTGTTTTGTTTCAAAAACCATCATATAGTGGCATACAGATATGCTACATGTCTTTGAACCAATAATTTTTGTATGTATCTAACATACCACTAAAAATCTCAATATTTCATTGAGTGGCCATATTCCTCTCTATCGAGAATAAAAATTCATCCTAAAAAAATTAGGTCTTCTCAATGATATAAGGTATATATTATGAATCAAAATAATTCTAAAAACATTATAAACTACTTTATATAGAAAAAACTAGCATATTAACTTTAATCATGTAGCATATGCAATATTTCCTCATAAAATGACCTTTTCTTATCATAGAAAGATAGTGGTATTGTTTAACTTGAAGAAACGACATAGAAATTTGACTCCTAAGGTGGTCAAAAAAATATTTCTAGATGTAATAATATCAAATAGTATTTTGATAATAAAAAATGATGCATGCCATCACTTTGCAAAATAATTCATAGATGATAAGACTGTCATATCACAAATGAGATTCATTTTATGCCATGAACCTAGTAAATTCATTACAAATCTCTAACTATGGATAGAAACATGTTGAAATACATAAAGTAAAAGATTTTTATTCAAAAACTACAGCTTGTTCACAGTGATGTTTGTGGTCCTATGCAAACACCTTCTTTTGGAAACTATCTTTACTTTGTGATTTTCATTGATGATTTTTCCAGGAAAGTATGGGTATACCTATTGAAAGCAAAGTCCGAACTGTTTATGTGCTTCAAACAGTTTCTGGTTTCGGCTGAAAATATGTCATTATGTAAAATAGGCACCCTCTGTTTTGATCAAGGGGGGGAATATATGTCTTCTGACTTCAATGTATTTCTGGCTCAACGTAGGATAAAACCTATGTGTACAATGCCATATATACCTCAACATAATGGAGTTGCTGAAAGGAAGAATAGGTCACTCATGGAGATCGCAAGGTGTATGGTCAAGAGTGAGGCTTTGCCAGATAGTTTCTGGCTTGAGGCTTTTATGTGTGCAGCATATGTACTTAACAAGTGTCCCACTAAAGCATTGCAATCTATCACTCCATGTGAGGCTTGCCATGGTCGCAAGCCATATGTTGTTGACCTACATATCTTTGGTTGTCTCGCATATGCATTAGTGTCTGAACAACAATGCAGGAAATTGAATGATAGAGCAGTGAAATGTATTTTTATTGGGTACATTTATGAAACAAAGGCTATTGTTTGTATCATCACAGACTAAACGCATTTTGGTTAGTCATGATGTTGTTTTTATGGAAGATGCTATTCAACCATTACTTTCATGTACTAAGGAGACATCAGTTAGCTCCAAAGATATGTGTGACACCTTGGTGTCTCTTTTTACATGTGAACAGTCTACTGTTGGTCTAAATGAGGCAACTTCTCAGCCTTTACAAGTTTCACATGATGATGCAGATCATTCTATTTTTAATGCAGATTTATATGATGCACTTATTGATGAGAGAACTGATATAGAGGAGGCAAAAACTATGCATAAATGGCTGGTGCAGACTTTGCAAGATAGCAAATTAGATGCACCTCTATCATATCGTACTTGTTCAGGCTCTCATAGTGCTTTTACATCAAATCGCTATGCTATCACTACCTCTAGTCTTTGTGATGAGAATGAGTCTGTTTCGTTTTATGAAGCACAAAATTATGAAAATCGGATGCTTATGGAATCAAAATTATGATGCTATTATGATATCTGGCCTTTATGTGACTTTCCTCCTTGCAAGAAGGCCATTGGCACTAAGTGGGTATGCAAGCTGAAGCGTAAGCTTGATGGATGACAGGTATAACGCTAGGCTTATTGCAAAGGGTTATGCTTAAGAAAGAGGCATTGATTTTGATGAGAGCTTCTCCCACATGCCGAATGACTAATGTTCGTAGCATCTATGCACTTTTCGCTCATCATGGTTGGAACATACATCAGGTGGACATTAAAGTTGCATTTCTGAATGATGACTTGCATGAAAAAGTGTATGTTTTTTAGCTCTATAGTTTTGTGCAAAAAGGGCATGAAAATAAAGTGTGCAGATTGAAAAAGGCATTATATGGTTTGAAGCAAGCACTACGTGCTTGGTATAAAAAGATACATGCCTACTTGATTGCACATGGTTTTGAGAATAGTCCAATTGAGAGCACATTATATGTTAAGCATGCAAATGATATGCTTCTAATCATTGTTGTCTATGTTGATGACATGTTGCTCACTGGTCCTCATAAGAAGCACATTGTTGATTTTAAGGCTGATTTGCATGCCCCATTTGAGATGTCAAATTTGGGGGATTTGCATCATTATTTGGGCATTCAACTTATGCAAGTTGATGGCAGAATAGCTTGGTATGAAAAGATACATGCCTACTTGATTGCACATGGTTTTAAGAATAGTCCAATTGAGAGCACCTTATATGTTAAGCATGCAAATGATATGCTTCTAATCATTGTTGTTTATGTTGATGACATGTTGCTCACTGGTCCTCATAAGAAGCACATTGCTGATTTTAAGGCTGATTTGCATGCCCCATTTGAGATGTCAAATTCGGAGGATTTGCATCATTATTTGGGCATTCAACTTATGCAAGTTGATGGCGGAATAGCTTTGTGTCAAACAAAATATATTGACACATTATTGTAGCGTTTTAGGTTTGAAGACTGCAAACCTATTGCCACTCCTGTGTAGACACATTTACAGTTGAGTTTTCATGATGTTGGAGATGCATTTGATGTTGTTCTCTATCAGCAAGCCATTGGATTCTTGATTTATTTATGCATTACTCGGCCATATATTCAGTTTGCTGTCTCACAGGTAAGCAGGTAGACTCTCCCTCTTTCTCAAAAGCACACCCTCACTCTTACATTACCCACAGAATAATTCTTTTTCTGTTCTTCCTTATGCCAAATATGTCATGATCCATTTCATTCATGTTTCATGATGATTTACTGTTGACATTAAAATGCCATCAAGAGAGACACAATCTTATCGACGAAGTGATCAAATCTACAGTTATAAATGCATATCGTCCAGCCATTCATTTTATCCTAGTTCCCATTCACTTTTGAAGGAGATGTAGATCTGCCAATATGGGCTGTTTAACTCAGCAGAATGTGAGAATGGGTTTATCTCAGGATCACTTCACTATAAAATAGAAATACCAAAATGGAAGTTGAGTCCACACCACGTTTGAAGAGAAACATAGTTACATGTGATCAATGGATTTACCAGCTGGATCGAGGAAAAAGATTCGCTCAGGCACTATGAACAGGTTGATCTCTGTGTTCTGAAATAAGCTAACAAGGAAGAGATTTTGACCTTAACCGCCTTAAAATCTGACAAACAACACACAATAATAAGGTGTACATGATACATTCAGCCATATCCTCATGGTAATAGCTGCCGATCCCATACAAAACTCTAGCTATTCCCTCATTTTCTATGACCAGAAGAACAGAAGTGCTAATTTCCTGCCAACTCAGCAACGTGCTTGTACAAGGGAACCATATGGGAATCCAGCCTCACACGCTGCAACTGACACTGCTAAAATTGCTTTCGCGCCAAGCTTCTGTTTGCCCCAGCCATATTCATCCTTGGTCCCATCACGTTCATGTATTGTGAAATTGACAATGCCAGCTTGATCCTACTAAGGTTGGAGCAATATTAGTGTTCACACTGTCAACTACCTTAGAGATGCCCCTGCCAAGGTAGTCTTTACAACCATCTCTCAATTCCAAGGCTTCATAGACACAAATGGCAGCACCATTAGGTACTGCAGCCCTGTGAAATGAACCATCTGAAAGAATCACATCACCTGCAGAATTCCCATGGACAATAATTCTATAGAAAAGCAATGTAAGCAGTCCTTATGCCAAGACAGATCCAGACAAGACTCAAAAAAATTTGAATTTACATGCAAAAATCTGAAGATTTTTTTATACAATGCTCATCTCCAGAGATGAAATTCGATGATAGACTTGGAATTCGCATTAGTCTATGCCAAGGAGCCTAGAATGAGTCTCTGTGCTTGCTGTTGGTAGTATTGTCCATCATGACCATTTAATGCCTTCTCATTAATGCTCTTGCTGTTTTCCACCCATCAAAAGCCAACATGTGCTGGTACAAACTTCATCCCCACAATAGTCCCAAAGTTTGTAGCCACAAATCAAAGGCAGAAGGCAAGAAGCAAGTAGCCCGAGCAGCTTTATCCACTTAATTCTGAATTGTTTTCAAAGCTTTCACAGGGATTTTTGAAAAGAACCTGAAATGCGTGTAGCCTCACAGAGACCATTAAAAGAGACTTCTATAGCCTTTGTATATGGCTCTCTAATTAGAGATGTCAGTGACCGAGATGTATGCCCAATCAGTCGATTATTATTAATGCATAGAAATCTAAAAGAAAAATTCAGGTTCCGAAGATTGCCTTATATAGATCTTAACACTCAATTATTGTGAAGATCTAGGAAAGTGAAGCTCTTCAGCATGCCCAACTCCTGAGGTACTCTTCTACTAAAATTATCCCCATAAAGCTCAAGAAATTGAAGATGCTTAAATGTGCGAATCTGGAATGAGAGAACCTACAAGATGTGAGTTATCCAAATCTTCTCATATCTCTCCCTCTCTCTGTCTTTTTCTTAGATAGGCCCTAGGGTGATCTTGTGCTGAGTGTTGAGAGAGAGAGAGAGTGTATCTCCTCGAGTGTTTCACAGGCCGCGAATCCCTATGGGATGGCCTTGCCATCAATGATGACACGACCATCTCTGTATGAAGCCTTCTTTCCTTCTTTGCGAGCTTGGTGTACTCTCGGCATGCATGCACGGCGGTGTGCTACTTGCATGGGTGTGAGATCATCGTCAAGGTAGATGGGGGGGCCATCAAGTGCTCTCAGAATCACCCTCTTGCGTAGGAAAGTAGATCTTACATCTTCTGAAGGGAAGTGTAGAATGAGAGCTCTCTTCTTCGTGGGTCTCGTCCCGTTCTCCAAGACTTGATAAATGGAGGGGAGTCCTCTTTGTAGCCGAGCATCTTGCATAGTGTCTTCCCGTCGGACTCCGGTGTAGAGCCTTCTTTTTCTACAATACCCGTGATGCGTACATTGAGACGACGGGCATGTCTCATCTTTTCTTCTTCAATGGTGGTGTGCACGATGAGTGCTTCTTCCTTTTGTGCTTCCTCTTTGGCTTCTTTTTTTATGTTCTTTCTCACTATGTCGATCCATCCTTCTTTGGTGGCTTCTAATTTGTTTTCCATGCTTGCGGTCAAAGCTTTGGTGAGTTCTTCTTTTAAAGCTTCTGTCGTGTTCATATTCATATTAATCTCTCCCTCTTCGGGTGTGAGAGAGACCATTGAAGCTTTGAGGAGCTCCAATTCCTCTTTCATGTTTGCCCTTTCTTTAGCCCATTCTTCTTTTTCTTTATTTCTCTCCCTCTCACACTCTTCTTTCTCTTTCTGCCATGCTTCCCTCTCCTTGTGATATGTTTCTACTTCTTTCTCGAGCTTTGAGAGGCGCTTGATGATGGCCGTGATAGTGGAGTCCACCATCTTCTTGTTTTCTTTGATAGCTATGGTCAGTTTGTCCTCCATTTTCATCAAATCGTCCTTCTTAGCCGTAGCGCTCATTGCATTCGAAGATGAGAAAAAAATGCTCAGTGTGTTGAGCCCAAAGACTTGCGATGAAGACAGGATCGCGCCCGATGCGCGATGGAGCAAGGGTGGGAGTGGCTAATAACTGTAGGCAACAGTTATTAGTCCGGGGCAGGGACACTCTGCTTCTGATTTGTTTTCCATGGACATCACTCTGCTTCTAATCTGTTTTCCATGGACATTTGCTTCAAAACTTCTAAAATCATCAAAGTCTCAAAACCCTAAAAACATGCAGATCTGGAAGGAGAGAGGGATGGCAGGGGCGACGGGTTTAGGGTTTAGGGCCGACGGGCTGACACAGCAGCCAGGTGATGTCGAGGGTTCAGAGGTGGTCGAGGGTGGAGCAGCGACGGGCTAAGGGGCGGCGAGCTAACGCAGCGGACGGGGGTGCCGGGCCGACGAAGAAGAGGCGACGGGGTGATGGTTTAGGGCCGACAGGCAAAGTGTTGAGGGTATGTTCACAGCATTGGGCGTGGACTGTATGACAAGGCTGAAGTGCTGGACATGTGCGCTGCTCCTCCTGTTAATACAACAGCGCACTGATGCATGCTGAGAAGGCTGATCCGCGGGTTGTTTTCTTGTTGAGCCCGAGCGTTGTTCTTCTTTGACAAACCTGAGAGTGCTGCTGTTTCACGAACCACATAGGAAAGAGCTCCGAGCGTGGACTTGAGTGCTACATGAACAGATCATTGATCCTCCCTCTGCCATGCTCTATCTCTATTTCTATTGCCTTCACCATCATCGTGCTATGAAGGCTGTTCTTTTATGAGTCGTGAATGAACCCGAGCAGGTCACGCTGCCCTCTTCATGCCAGCAGCCAAACCATGAGCACAATTGGATGAAATCCATGAGTGTGAAGGACATCACAACTGTGAGCGCATGCTAGTCGTGAACATAGAGGGCTGAGGGTTGAGCGCTGGAGAGCTACCACATCCGAGCCGATTGTGGCTGAGCGACAAACCCCAAGGAGCACTATAAGGTTGACTAGTGGTTGAACATCACTTCACTTATGCACATAGTAGCAGTGCTCTCCAGTCTTGCAAATAGACCTTTATTCTCTGCAAATTACATGTAACATATTTAATTCCAGCACATAAACCATTCTTTGCTGCTATATCCATCTTTGTTGATTGCTTCCGCAATCTCCAAAGATTGAGGTGACCCCTCTTGAAGTTGACTTCCCTTTGTTCCTATACTCAGAAGTGCTAGAAAAATGCCCTATTGGACCATCTACCATCTACTGCCATCAACAATTTATGGAACTAAGATTGGTTTGTGTCTTCCATATAGCTCTTATTCTTCTACATGTACTATTTGAGATGTATATACTATTTTCACCTACTCTCATACCAAATGTTGGTTTTTAGGCCCATAATCAGTATTGAGACAGTACTGGGATAGAGAGAAAATAAAGACAAGATAGAGAATAGACAAGACAAGAGAGATAAAGAGCCAAGCTCCACATATATTCCATACATAACAAATGTGAAATATATGAAGTTACAAGAGGCATCTAATAGATGCTAGAATTGATGCTGCTCCTTCTCATAACTCCGAAATCTCCCTTCAACCATAGACGTGCTCTAAGGCTGCTCCACTCTTGAAGAAGATATAAAAAGCACAACTCACCTCCTTCAAGTGAAGGAATAAGACACCTCTCCACCAAGCTGACAGTATGCTCACTCCAAATGATGATAAATAATATGCTAATTGACATGTCTTTATATAGATTTGGTCCTAAGTTGAAAAGTTGGTCCAAAATGCACAATTGTGGAATTCGTGGCACGGATTCCAATATGGGCCCTTTTTCTTAATGAGAATTGATGTTTTAACTTACACCGAATCAAAAATTGCCACTTATCATTGACTTTGACCAGTTTTTGACCATATTTTATCCTTTATCCAGAAATTAGGGTTTGACTTTTAATCACTTATTTGTTTCCAAATATTATGTGTTATATATAAATTAAAAGCTCTTGAAGTGTACTATCCAAATCTGCCTTTACTTCTGTTTGCTAATTTTGACCATTTTTTTACCATCTGCTTGACCAAGTTTGACCAACTATTAACCTCTCAAAATTTGAAATTTCTGTCCAAGCATGCATAGCCTAGTGGTTGATGCTTTGAGTCTCAAGGAGGAAGTCCTGAGTTCAAATCCTGGCTGGACATATCCATGAGTTCCCAAAGTTGGGTGTCCATGAAGTTCCCCAAGATGGGTGCCTCTACCTTACGAGGTTGGGTGTGTGTGTCTTTCCAATTCATTGTACTATCAAAAAACAAAAAGAAAACTTTGTAATATATGCACCTCCCCTTATGGAAGGTTGCTTTTCTGATAGTACTATGAGCATTAAGCATTTGGGCAAGTATTGTGTGTGTATTGTGCACTTGGGTAAGTACTCAACAATTTGGAAAGTATTGTGCACTTGGGCAAGTACTCTATACTTTGGTGACCACTAGGCCAGCACTTGGGCAATTAGTGTGCGTACTTAGGTCACTACCTACATGAAACATCGGCCACCACCGATGCAACTTTGGTTCCTGTAGCTCAGTGATGAGTAGCACCTCCTTTAATGTCAATCCGAGAAGACGTGAGGATGGTATGAAGACCTCGAGCAAGTGGCGGCACAAGTGCGTGAGTGAGAAGCACACAAGCATGCACACACATACACACACACGTGCACACACGGCAAGACCAAGAGTGAATTGCAATGGAGCTCTTAGATTTCTTTCAAAAAGCTCTTACAAGTTTGTTTCAATTACAATCTAACCTCAAAAATGAGCTCTCTAGCTCCTTTTATAGTTTTTGACTAGCTTTGGCCCTGTTCAGACCTAGTGTCCGGCCTAGTTAAAAATTAGGTTCCAGGGCTTATTTGAGGGCTCAAACGAGATCCAAAAATTACGAAAATTGGCAGGTAGATACTTCTAAAGCTCCTCAAGCTCAAGGACTCCTTGGCTTGCACAAAATGGAGCTACTAAAAATATAAAATGGTATTTACAATGGTGGTTAGTGATGAGAATCACTTTTAATTGGTGTAAGGGTTTTTGAAAAGTTAAAGGGTTGCCTAAGTGCTAGATTTGCGTGAATGCTCATACTTGTTTCTTTATGAGAAAAATTACTGGCCTATTTGCCAGATCTTCTTTGACTGCCATGTCTGCTTGTGTTGTCCCTTCGCTCCGACTCTCTTCGCCTTGTGGCTCCTTCGGTTCCCTGACTGCTGCCAACACCCCCCCCACTCTCGCGTCTGTCGCCCCTGACAGACCCTTGTCTAGAGGATTTTTGAACATAGTATTGGACGACATCGGAGGCTAGGTGGTGTTCTTCGAGTCGCAATCCGCGTGCTAGATCTGTGAGCAGCTCATCCCAATTTACAGGACCGGGAACATCTGGATGAGGCACCCTTAATTGTTCTGAGTAAATAGTTCTCTCCACAGCAAATAATTGGAGGAGATATGATGGTCTGGGTATAAAGATTTCGGAGTGATATTCCCAGAATCCTGTGATGAACATCTCCTCAAATGTCTGTTTAAAGCAGGCTGGAAGGTACTTGATTCTGGCGTGCCACGCATATATTACTTCAATGGATGGGGTGGTACTCATATCGTACACTAGATAGTGGTTCCCTGTCATAAAGCCTGCACCTGAGAAGTGAGGGTCCTTAATGTTCTTAAACGTCCTAAAAGTGATCAGCATTAATTCAAATATTTTCATGCACATCTGGGCCATCACATCAGGATTATTGCGTAGCCTAGTACTCCAGTGACGGAATGTAGAAATCATGTTGTTGACTGTGGGGGGTCCTCGTGGAGGTGCTAGATAAACATAATTCAACCATTTTGCACAGGCTTTGATGTCTCTGACAGCTATAGTGAATTCTGGCCAGGTGCGTCGTCGAAGAACTGGAATGTAACAAGGATTATATTTAATAAACAAAGGCATATTATTCCAGGTTCGGACCATTTCAGGATACGTTTCCAAAAGCCTGATTCTCCAGGTGGGTTGATGGATGGACCCATGCTGAGCACTTTCCGGTATATCATCTGGGCCAAATTGTGTAGCAAACGTGGGAGGCTTGCCACATTGTCGTTGAATCTCCACGTTGTAATCGGCCAAAAGTATACAGAATGGTACATATTGGTCATTATTGGTGCCGATCCATCTATGATGAGACATGCTTCTGAAGTATTCAGACTTTATGACAGTTTCTTCTAAGTTCGCTAGTGATTGGATTTGAATGGCCACCCGTTCTTCATGAGTGTTCGCTGTCCTTTCCAGTGTCTGAAGCCACTCGGGTGCTTCCACTTCCAATGTGTCTAGTCCCTCTGAGGTTCGTCGCCCACCTGGCATTGGCATAGGAACATACGGTTCCTCGTACGAATCATCTACCTCAATAGGGACCAGCTCTTCTTGCTCTGGTTCTACCACTGGAGATGGCTGCCTCTCGTATGTCAGTAACCTCTGTTGTAACTCTGCTACCTGCTCAGTTAAGGCCTTTACTTCGTCTAAGGTGGAGGTTGCTGGGACACTCTTCGGTTGTTCTTCTTGTTCCTTAAGCCTGCTCTGAAGTGTGTCATGTTGTCTTTCCAAGTCATCATGGGCTTCCAGGAGATCTGCATAGCTTTCCAAAATGGTTTTCATCGTCTCCGTTGGAACTGCTTTGAACTGCTCTGGATCTATCTCGTGAGGGGAGCCTTCCATTGCCGCTTCCAGATTCTCTTCATTTTGTTTTTGCAGTCTTTTGTTCTCCTCCAGTGTTGTGGCCATATGTTTCCGTAGTAGCACCAAGTTGCGTCTCACTCGCAGGTTATCGGTCTGGTATACTTCGAGCAAAGCTTCTAGTTGTTTGACACCTGATTCTGTCGATGGTTGGGGTGCCTCCAATAGTGTTTGGTGAGCCTGCTCAAGCATTGTATAGCATTGATTCACTTCTGCATTTTCCTCTTGTAGAATGTGAAATTGCCTTTGTAAGTTCTGATGGTGTGTTGTCAGTTGTTGATACCGGCCGTCCAGCGCTCTGTACTCATTCTGAAGCTGATATACACATTGATTTAATGCTAAAAATATGCTATTTACATTAAATAATGCTGGGAGGGGTGAAGATGCAGGGGGAATGGGGGCGGGAATGGGAGTTGTGAATGATGTGGACGCAAGTGGAGATGTGGGTGGAGGGGGTATGGGAGATGAAGGTGGCATGGGGGGAGGGAGCGGTGCTGTGGCAGGAGACGTTTCCATAGTGTCGATTGTTTGAGTGACAGTGTAGATAGGGATCGTGGGTGGAGTGGATGTGACGTTAGTGAACAGAGTGGTGAAAGTGGGCATGGTGACTCCCCCGAATTGGATTCCCGGAGAGAGTGGGATGCCCATGACAATGGTAGTGGTAGTGGACGTGGTAGTGCTAGTGTCATGTGGTGGAGTGAATTGTGTAGTGCGAGGTGGGGATGGTGGTGACAGTGGTGCTTCCTGATGTTCTTCTGCTTGCGTTGTCTCTCCTGGTGCTGATACATTGATGTGAATTTGTTTCCCAGACCTCCTGGGACGAACGGGAACCCTTTTCTCAAATCTGTGAATGTAGGCCATTGCCTCATGGATGGCCTCATCCAATCCTACTGCGTCGGCATGAAGGTTTATGGACTCAATGAACATCTCGTCCACACCTTCCTCAGCTAGTAACTGGTTCATAAGTTTCTTGCCCGATTCCAGTGACATCTTATGCTGTTCTTGAACCAGTTGCATGGTTCGATAGAGTCTTTTGATTTGTGCCGAATACGCAGGGGCACTTGCCAGCTCGGAAAGTTCGTCATATTCTTGTTCCTCGTAGGCTTCTTCTTCT
Organism: Ceratopteris richardii; assembly: GCA_020310875.1. NCBI lineage: Eukaryota > Viridiplantae > Streptophyta > Polypodiopsida > Polypodiales > Pteridaceae > Ceratopteris > Ceratopteris richardii. The sequence goes on from CM035406.1 coordinate 112,927,274, forward strand.
TGTTCTATCTCTTGTTCCTCGGCATCGACTTCTACCACTTCTGGTCGGGTGGGGGCTGCTGTGGTTGTCTGTGGTTGTCTGTGGTTGTGGTTCCTGAGTACGTTCTGTTTCTGTCTCGAGGTTAGAATCATAGATCAATCGGGCTACTTCTTCATCTGTGAGATCATTTAGAGTAAAACCCTGTGGGAATTCCAGATCTGATGGGACGGGTGGGAATACCAGATTAGGCCCATCTGTGCTCGGTCTTGGTAGCCGGATTGTGAATGGCCTAACGCGTCGTGTCTGGGGAGGGGTAATTTCTGGTGTAGTGGTGGCTCCCCTTGGTTGAGCACAGGGTAATTGTACTCCCCCCCTCATCTTCTTTGATGGGGGACCTGCTGCTGAGAGTCGTCTCTGGAATTCCTGGGCGCAGGGCCATATGAGTGCCCTCTGAATAGGCACGTCATAGGCCAGACATCGGTAGATTATCTTTGTTAGAGCGCAACATCCATGAAGCACATTTTTCTGCTTCTTGTTCCACCTTTGATGGGCTAGGTGGATCTGATCTATGATCCAGTGTGGCACATTGATGGGCAGGCCTTCCGTCTCTGCCAGATACAAACTGAACCAAATTTTCTTTGGAGGCATTGTGAATCTTTCCTGGGCGGGGAAAGCAAAATGTTGCATGATGGTCCGCAGGTGAAGCGCAATGCTAGGTGTCATCGCTACCATATCCTTCAACTTATTAAGATCTTTGTGTTTCATTCGACCTGGAACCATGGTTTCCTTTTCCGTGGGGATGTGCATGCCATACATACCCAATGCTTCTCTTACCAGATTGAGGGTCAACTTGAATCTTTTAAGCTCATGACCCGGCAGCAGTGATGGCAACACAAAGGTGTTGTCGCCTCCTTTGGCCCTGCTTGGTGTGATGGTACTGATAAGATATGAACATCGCAAGACATCCGGCTTTGGTAAGTGGGCCCTGAAATAACTATCCACACCCGCTTTGATCCAAACTGATCGCATGACTCCGGCGTTTTGATAGCTTTCAAACTCGTGCGTGAAAAAGTGGTATCGTCCCCATTTGCCATTAAATTCCAATTCTGCTTCCCAGAAATAGATTCCATCGCCCAATGGTCCAGCGACATCACTGAACCAATGCACGTGCTTACCTACTTGAGAAGTGTGCCCTTGAGGAGGATCCTGAATGGGGAGCACATGCACGGCTTGAAGTTCTTGCGGCCTCTTGGTGAGATGTGGCTCGAGGAGGAGTGTTTCTATGTCCACAATCTGTGCACCAGATCCGGCTTGAGAACTGGTACCTCCTGCTTCTGCCATGGCCCTGCTTGCTGGTTGGTTCTGTGAGAATATAGAACCACGTGTTAACATCGTAATGGACAGAATAAATCCGTTGTTGTCCCCGTTACAACATTAACATGAGGTAGATGGTGAGTTAGTGGTTAGTAAGTGCACGAAGACAGTGTGTGTAGTTAATGCTTGGGTAGTCCTAGAAGACTAATGAAGTTAGTAAGTGGGGATGAATTTACAATTTGGGGTCGGGGGGTTTATTACAGGTCTTAGGCTACCAAATGCGGTGGATGGGCTTTGTTTTTGGTTTCGTAGAGACTCTAGGGAGCTTTATAGTTGTATCGGCTTGAAAATGAGGCCTTTTAGGGACCCATTTACCAGCGATTATGTCCGTGCTCATGGGTCTTGGTGTGTTCTTGAGTGTTGAAAACAAGTGAATGCTGGCTGTGCGAGTGAATGGGTTACGCTGTATAGGTTGTGGCTTCGGCGTAGCTATTTGCGCTCGCAAGCAAGCCTTAGGCACCCAAATTTGTCTTGATTGTGGGCTAGCCTTCATCGACTTCTTGGGCACCCAAATAGATTTCACGTTAGCAGAAGAATTTCTGAAAGACTTCTTATTAGTGTCGTGTTGTCGGTTACTAATAAGAGGCTTTGCCCGTGTGGTTGGCTTGAGTGCAACCGGGTGTTCGCCTTTCCGCACCCATACTTGGTTTACTTGCTGAGATATTTTGCTGCGCAGGTACTTTTGATTTCCGGCATGGGTAGTACTCTGCTTCTTCTGCCTTTGATCCTCCTTTGGTTGCTCCCTCCTTCTGGCCTTTGGAAAAGAAGGGAGTTCCGTCGCATCCCTGGCTCCTTTTTTGAGAATATCATTCCTCTGCAACACATAGTTTTGGACAAGAACAGCATGGTCAACTTCATGTGCACCCCTGGAGGGACCAGGAGTCTATGCCTTTCCTAGTTCCTTGAGTGCTCCATTATCTAACTCTACTGTGATTCGACTATGATTGACCCATACCTGAAGAAGTCCACTTCTTAGGTTTAAGTTGACTGCTTGGTCATAGATCCAGTCTTGACCCAAGACAAGAGGTTCAGTGAGATCCTCGTCTTGACACACTAGTACTTTAACTGTCATTGCCTCATCATGAATGTAGAGGGGAAGTTCCACCTCGCCCATGCAAGGGGTTTCCACGCCTCCCAATCCTATGAGATATGCTTCCACAGGATTGACAGTTAACTGCAACTCTTGACAGTAAGACACTCTAACAGCACTAGTGGTTGCACCTGAGTCAATCAAGGCTCTTACGGTCCTTGCACTCTTTCCTTGTCCTATATCTAAGGTTACGAAAGGACGTCGATCAATTATCCTATGTGAGCTTGTTCCTGCGACTTCACACATTGCCATATGATATCCTTGATCTGCGTAGTCATTTGTTCTAGGCTGATCTCTACCTTGCCTTCGTAACTTCATCCTTCTGATGCGTTCTAAAGCTTCTGCTTGAGCTTCTTCTCGAATTCGCTTTTCTTCCTCTTTGCGTTTCTTAGCAGTGTTGAGTCGGCTGAGCATTTCCTTCGTGAGGGGTTCCTGATACAACTTGACTCTGCAAACCGCTAATATAGTTTGGGAGAACATCACCCTCTAACGTGGCTAGTTGTACTGCTCCACTCGTGGAGATCCTATTGATGATCATAGGTCCGTAGCCTCTCTTTTCTAGCTTCCTCGCGTGTTGTTTCAGTGTGTAGACTAAAACTAGATCTCCTCCTTTCAAACCCTTATCCTTCACATGGGCATCGAAGTATGCCTTCTGTCTCTTCTTGGCTGCATATATTCCTGCAGCGGCTCTCAGTCTTGTTTCTCCTAATCGTTCAAGGTCAAAGATCCTAGAGGAGAGCTCATGTCCTGTCCATTCGTGCTCTTGTGCTACTTTCAACGTAGGTATTAAGAAGTCCAAGGGTAGCACAGCGTTTTGGCCAAATACCATCTGAAAGGGGGTGGCTTGGAGTACCGTTTTGTAGGCAACTCGGTATGCCCAAACAGCATGGTGTAGCTGTTTGTCCCAATCAGAGCGTTTTGTGTTCACTAATTTTGTCAGTACATTGCATAAGATCTTATTGGTGCTCTCAGCTTGTCCATTGGCTTGAGGGTGATAGGGGGCAGATTTCTTATGTATTACTAAGAATTCTTGGAGTAGATTCTCAATTACTTCGTTCAAGAAGTGAGTGCCTCTATCACTTACAAGCTCTATAGGTAGTCCATATCTTGTGAATACATTCTCAAACAAGAATTTAGCAGTTGTCTGAGCATCATTCTTTGTCGTAGCTTTTACCTCTACCCACTTAGTTAGATAGTCTGTTGCAACAATGATGTATTCTGCATGAGAACCCTTAGCTGGGGGATTAATAGGGCCTACGAAGTCTATTCCCCACTTAGAGAACGCACGTCCACCCATCATAGGTTTCAGTGGCATCTCATCTTTGCGTATAGGATACTGAGTCCTTTGACAGACATCACACCGTTTCACATAGGTATGTGCATCCATGTGAAGGGTAGGCCACCAGAAGCCCGCAAATAGTATTGCCTTGATCACCCGATCCGGTCCAAAGTGTCCTCCTGCTACACCTTGGTGAGCAGTTTCCAAGATCTTGAGATATTCACTTTCATGGACACATAGCCTCAGGTAACCATCTTTACCACGCTTATATAGATTATCACCAATGAGTGAGTAATCCTGGGCTTCTTGTTCTAAACTCCTTTTCCTAGCCAGAGTCATGTCTGGAGGAAATGTGTTTGTCCTCAGGAAGGATACTAGAGGTTCGCTCCAATCTGGCACAATGGATATTTGATAAAGAGTAGCGTGTTCCACAGGTGGTTTAGTGCAACAGATTGGGCATTCCTTGCACAACTTTTGGACATCCGCTTCCATAGTCGGCCAATGCACTCCGAGTCTCTTTAGGGTCTGTAAAGTTCGTTGCTTTGAGTAGTGTTGCTCCAACGCACCTACATGTGCTAATTGCAACCATTTAGCGTACTCATCCTCTTCTACGCAACAAGCCAAGATCCCTTGATCTGTGTGCTTGTACATACTTCCTGCCATGATGTGGTACTTTTGGGCTTTTACAACCTCTCTATTCCGTGTGTTTACCACTGGATGATTAGGCCCGTATGTCAATACTGGTACCAATGGCTTAGCCCACTACGGCACCACTTCCAAATTAAACAGGTAAGCATCAGGAAGGTCATCTGACACTCCTTGTGGGGCTTCTCCAGATGTGAGCCTAGAGAGATGATCTGCTCTTAAATGAGTCTTCCCTTTCCTTACCACAACCTCAAAATCATATTCCATGAGCAAGAGAAACCATCTCACTAATCTTCCTGTATTGCATGGCTTGTTTACGAGGTATAGCAATGCCTGATGGTCAGTAAAAAATTTAAACTTATTTGCAAGCAAATAGTGTCTAAATTTCTTAACTGCATATACCATGCCTAATCCTTCTCGCTCTGTAGTGGTGTAATTCCGTTCAGCTGCATTCAATTGTCTGCTGGCATAGGCAATTGGAAGATCCATATTACCTTCACCAGTAGGTTGTGCAAGCACACATCCAATAGCATAATTGGATGCATCCACATGAACATGGAAAGGCTTATTCCAATCTGGTGTGGTCAAGATTGGTGCTGAACATAATCTTCGTTTAAGCTCTTGGAAGGAATTCTCACATTCATCCGTCCACTCAAAGTTAGTCAGAAGTCCGTACATGGGCTTTGCAATGACAGCATACATGTGTATAAATCGTCGGTAATAACCACAATGCCCCATGAAAGCTTGTACTTCCTTGACATTCTTTGGCCTAGGTAGCTCTGCTATGGCTCTCACTTTCTCCTCGTCAGTAGATATGCCATTCTTTGACACTATGTGTCCTAGAATCTTACCTTGCCTGACCATGAAAACACATTTTTCTGGGTTCAGGCAGACTTGATATTCTCTACACTTGTTAAAGATTTGTCTGAGTTCAGGAATATGGGTTTGTCTAATGTTGGAATGAGCACAAAGATCATCAACATAGACCTCTAAATTCTTCCTCAGGAACTCTTTAAATACATGGCACATTAGTCTCTGGAAGGTAGCTGGTGCGTTGGTAAGCCCAAATGGCATTACTCTAAAGGCAAAAATGCCCCATTCTGTGGCAAAGGCCGTCTTATGTTGATCCTCTGGAGCTATGGCTACTTGATTGTAGCCCGAAAATCCATCAAGGAAGCTGTACACTTCCTTGCCTGCTACTCTTTCTAAGAGATGTTCTGTGATGGGAAGCGGATAGTTATCTCGAATCGTGGCTGCATTAACCTTTTTCAAGTTAATGCACACACGCAGCTTGCCATTCTTCTTGGGCACCACTACGATGGGGGATACCCATTCAGTGTGCTCAATTTCATAGATGAATCCAGCTTCAACCAGTCTATCTATCTCTTCTTTGATCTTAGCAGCGTAATTATCGTTATATGTGTAGGGTTTTTGCTTAGAGGGTTTAGCATCTGAGGTCATGGGGATGGTGTGTGAGCATATGTCCGGGTCAACACCTTTCAAATCCTTGTAACTCCATGCGAATACATCTCTCTATTCTCTTAGCAAAGCGATTAATGCATGCTCTTCTTCTTCTGTTAGGTCATGGCCTATGTACGTGCATCTCTCCTCTCCTTCTTCTAGGGCCACTACTATTTTCTTGGTTGTTTCTTTGTTATCATAGGCCTCTCCTGCTTGTGCCTCTCGTTTAGGCATTCTTATCATGACTCTCCTGTCATCTATCTCATACTTCTTAAAATTTTCTGGGACCTCAAACAAAGATTCTTCCTCTTCTGGTGAGACTTCTCTCTTCTTTCGTTTCTTCCCTTCTTCCTTCTCGGTCACATGTGTTGCTAATCTTACATCGTTTGTAAGCTCTCCATGCCTCTGGGGTTGAAATTCTACTTCATGGAAGTATTCTTCATCTGATGCAAATGGTGGGTCCATAATGATAGACTCGAGATCGGAGTCACTTGCATCCTCAAATGCATCAGGGCTAGGTTCGCATTCTTCTAGAACTGCCTCTCCCATGATTGGCTCTATGGAGAAGACTGAAATGTCATAGCCATCCTCATCACAGTGAGGTGTCCATTGTTCTTCATTGATGGCTACGTCCATGGTTGCTAAAATTTCTGCCCAGCCATGGGGTTCAAATTCCTCGTCAGGAAAGACTACAGGTGCATAGGCTGGGTCTTGAATGGGTCTATGAGTTTCGTTTGCACCTATTTCTCTCGCCTTTTCTCTCTTCTCTTCCTCTACTGCTACTTTGCACATCCATAAGTGAGTGTCTTCATGCATCCATAAGGATCCTGACCCTATGGAATGCACAGATTCCGTATCATCTTTGGCTCTATGGATGGGATTCCATTGGATAGGAGGGACATCTCTATGAGAATAATCCTTGAGATTGACTTTGGTTGTAACACCTAAGTGTTGCAGGTACAAAGAATTGGTTCCCCAGTCCTGTACCACTTGCAACTGTCTCATAAATGGTCTTCCCAAAATCATCTCATAGGCATGATTTTTGCTGAAGTCACATATAGCGAATGTATGCTCAAACTCGACACCACAAGTGGTGAGAGTTATTCTTTCTAACAATCCTAGGGGTCTCTCTATGTGACCATTGGCGATCTACAATTTCATTCTTGTTGGCCTGAGTGCTGGCTTGCCCCAACGCTTCCATAAGGAAGTAGTGGCAATTGCAACTCCTGCACCTAAGTCCAAAATTGCCTTGGTGGTGTACTCCTGGTAGGTGATGGGAAGATAGGTGTTCCCTTCTTCACCTTCACACATATCTACTATCTTATCCAAGGGAATTTCTGGCACTGTCCTATGGGATCCTACCTGGGAACGAGGTTTGGCTATTTCTGGTACTTGTTTGGCGACATGTTTCCATACTTCAGGTCTAACCTTGAGTAGCTCTTCTAACTTGAGATTGCACTGCACGTTGGTGTTCTTCACTACTTCTGTGTTCCTAGGTATGACTGAATCTTCGTTTCTTACCATGACTGTAGGTGCCCTCATGCAGGTGGACCTTGCTTCCCATGGGCCTGTGAAATGGGGTAGTTCCTGTAAAGAATTAGACTCGAAGTCTAATCTCTCGTGAGACTGAGTACTCTCATGTTCCCCGTAAATAGATGGGATGTCTTGTGGGAATTGGTCGTGTGCATCATCCACAAGTTCAAAGGGAGGGGCGACTTCACTTTCGTTATCCCATTTGTCTTCTTGAATCTCTCGTAGAAAGTCTGGTGCAAACCGGTTCATAGAAGAAGAAGTGTCTGGCTCCGTAGAATCAGGCACATAGGCAACCTCGGAAGGAGGGCTTATTCTATCGTTGGCTCTCTCCTCGTTCTCATAGATGGCTGGAGCACAAGCTTCCTGGGGAGGATTACTTATTCTATTACTCTTCCGAACAGGCTCATACACTCCCTGAGAAGGGATGTAGGCAACCTGTGGAGGTACGTAAGCTTTCGAGGGAGGCTCATCTGCCTTTTGGGGGGAAAGATAAGCTTCTTGAGGAGGCACATGGGCTTCCTGAAGAGGCTGGCTTATCCTTTCACTTGCCTTGCCCTTGTGTTGAGAGGCTGGTTCCTTTTGTAATTGTGCAATTAGCCTCTCTATTCTTTCTAGGGAGGGGGAATTGTCTGGTTCAATGGAATTTGGCACATAAGCTTTCGGTGAGGGATGGGTCATGATTTTACTTACATTCTCCCTTTCTTGATTTTTTTCTTCCTTGGCAGATCTAGCGATTATTCCCTCTAACTTCTCTAGAAGTCCATCCAAGTGTAATTGCGTCTTGGCTGAGCCCGAGTAATTGAAAAGGCGACTGGCTTCAAACATAGTCTGAGCCAATGCGACCATTTTTGTGCAAAGCTTGGTTCTTTCTATCTCTAGGTCAGCTCTAGGGTAACACTTGTCATGATCTTTGACATTTGGCCCTTCTTGAATTCTGGCCTGATATGCTTTAAGCATCATGTCTATGTCTTCCGGAATGGGATCAGCTAATACTGATCCTACTCTAGGAGGTGGTGGAATCGTATGACGTGGGTTGGAAGGTGGCGGGTCGGATGGCGATGGGAATGGTGGTGATGGGATAGTGTGAGAGGGAGTTTGAGAAGTGAGTTCAGTTATCCTGGCTTTGGTTTCTTTTATGCTTTCCTCGAGTTCACTCATCTTTTTAGCCCATTGTCTTTTCATTCTTTCCCGACTATCTTTCCACGCTCTAGTCCTTTTCTTTGTTATGCTCTCGGTTTCACTAGCCTCTGGGCTCTTATCCTGGTTTACCCCTTGATTCTGCTGCAATGCTTGAGATCTAGTGACTACCTGTACGGGAGCAGTGGAAGTGACACTTCCGCTGGAATCTACCACTAACCCAATAACGTTGATAGGAGTGATTTTTGGCATATTATTGGGGTTCTTTGGGCAATCTCGTAAGAGATGCTCTTTTCCGCAATCTTGGCAAAAGCCTTGGATCGTCACTGACTGGGGTTGTGTAGGTGGAGGTAAGGGGCAATCACGAATGAGGTGATCTCCTTGGCATCTGTAGCATGGTCCTCTTGGGAATGGAGGTCTTACTTGCCTAGGTTGAGGCCTAGGGTTGGGGTTTGCATACATGACATTCGTGTAGTCTGACTCCCAACTTATTTCATTTGGCTCTTCACTATAGTAGGACTCACCATGTTCAGGAGATTGCATGTAGTAAGCCTGGGGACTATCAACATGTGTAGAATCAAAGCTATGGTCACTGGGATCACTTTCAAAAAGCAGTGGTGTTACAGGGACTATAGCTCTATTCAGGTTTTCTTCTGCAACAGCATACTTTATCGGAATCACATTGGCTGGAGCTGGGGGTTGTTGTGCTAGCACCGGTTGAGGTCTTTGTTGGTTTTGATATTGTGGTTGATAATTTTGTTGTGGCCTGCCATATGGCTGTGGAGGGTACTGGTTCTGGTATCTTCCCTGTGGTGGATAGGGTTGAGGATAGGTTTGCCTAACCGTTTGCTTATTGTAGGGGCAATCTTGTGCGGTGTGATTGGTGTACCTCCGTTCTATGGTGCAATACTGGCTACTAGGATTTACTTGGGGCTGAGCCATAATGGGACACACGTTTGCCATATGGTCACCACCGCATGTATAGCACCTCTTCGCTGGGGTAAACCTCAGAATTTGTTTGCTAGAGACGCCTAGTTTTTGGGCCACTTTCTCTGCGAGTTCCTCAATTGATGTGGATTGCGTGGAAGAGTGACTAGATGCACTATCTGAATCTTTGTAGATTTTGGAAAGCTCTAGTTCTTCCCCTAGGTTATCTTCAATGTCAATGCACATGCGTACACACTCTTCTATAGTCCTAGGGTCCTTCAGATACACATAGGATCTCAATTTTGTACTCAGCAATCCATCAAGGAATAAGGCTACTTGTTTTGCAGGTGTGGGTAGCTCCGAAACAGGACATCTTTCAAGATATTGCCTAAATCTTCTTCCTGCAAGTCTCACGGTCTCTTGAGGGGTTTGCTTGAAGCTGTGAATCAGTGAGGAGGTATTGTGTCTTATGCCACTCTTAGAGAATTCAATAATAAATGCCTCTAGGAGTTGGTCTATGCTCCTGAATTGTCGCTCATCCAATGGCTGAAACCACGTAAGTGCTGTGTTCCTAAGGGTTAGACCAAAGGCATTGTACTGCGTGAACAGATCTTCCACTTGTTCAGCTCTCAAGACTTGCTTGAACTCCGCCACATGATCATAGGGATCTCCCGTGCCATCAAAGTAATTCTTCATGGACTTAACTAGCTGGGTCGGTCTCAAAGTTCTTGTGTGCTCTCTAGGTCTCGGCAGAGGAAATCCATCCACATTTCTTTGGTTCCTGTGAACTCTAAGTATCTCAGGTTCTACTCTATTCGTCTCCGTCCTCGTTCTGTCTCTGCCCACTGGGTTGGCAAAGCTTACTTCTGGTCTATCTCTACTTCTGTCTCTTTGCATTCCATGAGCTTGGGATGTTCCAGCTCCAGGGTGACCATAGGATACTGTTGGGGATTCGGGGACAAGAAGGAGTTTGAGGGTTTGTAGGAGAAAAAGGAGATGATGAAAATGGAATACAGTGAGAACTTCTGCAAAGGAATACTCTTGGAAACCTTGAATATTGATTATCTTTCAGCAATTACAAGGACTGCGCACAGTCTAATCAATGACTAAATACCACTTCAGAGAATATCAATTACTGAAGACCAATTATCTCAAGCCCTCTAGCAGCCTCTCGTGCACCAATCCTTCACTTGCTTCCCGCTTCCCTTGTGCACACCTTGCACTAAGCTTCCGCAAAGCTAAGGAATTGGTATCACGGCGCACACACAATAGACCTTTGAACTTTTGGAATCCACCCCGCCTTCTCTGCACACTTTCCTCTTGACACCTCTTGCACTTCTTGAATGTCGTCGCACACTGGAGGCTCTTCTTGCTTCCTCTTCTCGCTTCTTCTGGAGCTCTCTCTTGCTCCTAGCTCTCAATGTCCCCAAGAATAGCCTTTGTCCTTCTTTTGTTGAGGCCCGCCGGTTCGCGCACTCTAACTGCAATACAATCTTGGTGTCCTTTCACTGTCCCAAGATTGTCTTTTTGAACTGGTCCTCAACGACTCGCTACTTTGTCCTGTAGTGACTTTAGAACAAGAGTGACTTTTCAAAATAAAATTTTTTTGATTGGGCGGCCCATTTCTACCTTTGCGTACGCGGCCTTCCACCTTCACCTTTTCTTTTAATTCTTTACTTTTGCACCTTAAGATTTTAAATTTATCCTTTGAACCTTAATAGGAAAAATACTTTGCACCTTTAGTTTCAACCGATTAGGGCTCTACAGATGCCCACCACCTAAAGATCTCTCCGTCCCGGAGAGACAACAGCGATACCAACTGAGAAATTGCAAAGACACAGAGATGGAAACAACGGAGGCAAGAAAAAAGGTAAAGGGTGTGTATATTATTGAGTTAAGAAGAAAAATATAATGCACCCTACAAGAATTATTAGAAATCAAAAGGATGAGGTAATTATTGACAAAGCGATACTGGAATCTAAGAGCAATTATTATGACTGTGGATGAGCAATTTATTTAGACTGAGGATGGCAATTTATTGTGGAGGCTGATTGAGATTGTCAGCCGAGGTTGATGGAGAAGGGGGCAAAGGAGCAGAAGCTTGTTCGATCGTAAGCTGTAGCGAACTAAGGCATTGCCTAAAATGATCCCTCTCCCGGCGGATACGTCGGCATGCAGCATTAGCACAAAGCCCTAAGTTGGAGCGATTCTGAAGATCTTCTAAGGCTTTCATCGCTGAGTCGGCCATATCGCGATAATGATCTCTCTCTTCTTTAAGCAATCGCGCCGTTTCGTTGAGGGAGTGCCATTGAGAGGTGGCCATGCGATTGATGTTTTCTATTGTGGAGATATACTGTTGATGAACCGAAGCTGCTGCGGAAACCGAATCCAAGGAAATCTGGGATGCTTGAGCATTGCCGATAGCGACTACACTCGCGTCCTGGAGTAATTGCAAAAATGAAGGGGTTGATGGTAGGTCAAAATGCAGAGTGGGATTGGCCGGTGGAGCAGGAGGGGGAGGGGGAGGGGGAATATACGGCGGAGGAGGATGAAGGGTTGGAGTGGCAGATGGAGTGGGAAGTGAAGGATTGGGGGAAGGAAGCGGTCGACTGCCCGGGATGTTACTGATAGAGGGAGAGGTGTAATCCGGGTGAATGGGGGGCATACAGGTGGGGTTTTGAGGGTTGAGCTGTGATTGAATGAGTGGCGTGAAAGTTGAAGAGAGGGGAGGTCTAGGGATAATGGGAGGGGTAGGCATGGATGGAGAAGGGGTAGATTTAGGAGGGAAAGGGGAAGAAGATTGGGTAGTGAAGTAGGGAATGTGAGGGGGGGTAGTCATGAATGGAGAGATGGTAGATGCAGGAGGGATAGGTGAAGAAGATTGGGCAGGGAAGGAGGTTACATCAGGGGGATTAGTCACGAATGGAGAGATGGTAGATGCAGGAGGGATAGGTGGAGAAGATTGGGCAGGGAAGGAGGTTACATCAGTGGGATTAGTCATGAATGGAGAGGTGGTGGATGCAGGAGGGATAGGTGAAGAAGATTGGGGAGGGAAGGAGGTTACATCAGGGGGATTAGTCATGAATGGAGAGGTGGTGGATGCAGGAGGGATAGGTGAAGAAGATTGGGGAGGGAAGGAGGTTACATCAGGGGGATTAGTCATGAATGGAGAGGTGGTGGATGCAGGAGGGATAGGTGAAGAAGATTGGGGAGGGAAGGAGGTTACATCAGGGGGATTAGTCATGAATGGAGAGGTGGTGGATGCAGGAGGGATAGGCGAAGAAGATTGGGGAGGGAAGGAGGTTACATCAGGGGTTGCGGATGCGGGTGTCGATGCGGAAGCTGAGTCAATTGAGATTAGAGGGGGGGAGGGAGATGGAGCAATGGACGGTCCAGGTTGGGAAGGGAGATAAGCAGCATTGTGTGCAGAATGTGCGGGAATGTGATATAGCCAAGCTAAGAAGGGTGCAGAATAGATGGAGAATGCATTAGAGCCTCTAGAGATAGCCCCGCGGAGGCGACGGGAGCGCAAAGTCAAGGAACTATAAATGAGGGTTGCGTAAGGGTAAGGACGGCTATGGAGAAAGCAGAAAAGCGGATCGGCGATACGAATATCTGACCAGGGAAGGGAAGAGGTTTGACTACGTAGTAAGAAGAAAAAGATGAACGCATTGAGAAGGGTGGTCATGCGGAGCGAAAACCTAGCATTACTTTGAAAGTGTGTGGTACAAAAGGCAATAGTGGCTGAGGCGGACAGTCCAGAGTATAGGAAAGGGGGGGCACGAAAATTTATTAGGGAAGACCCAATACTGGCGGCAATGTTTGGGATGAAGAGAGTGCCGGTTCTAAAATGAGGGAAGAGGCGGATAGCTTCATAAACCTGGGTAAAATTGGCGGGGTTATTGAAGAAAACATTAGCCAAGCCCCACAAGCCCACCTGCTGAAGATCCTCAATGGAAAACATTTGACGAAGGGCAATGGTAGGTAGGGATAGATGCATTCGGATTTGCAGGTTTAAGTCAGGTGGGAGAAACAGGCGCATATAATCTCCGGTTGGTGAAGATGGGTGGGATGAATGAGACATAGATTGGGAAGGAGAAGAAGGGTGCGGTAGGGGAGGTGGGGAATAAAGGTCGGTGGAATCAGAGTGTATGGAATAAATGGGAAGATCAAGGGCCATAGGAGCTGTTGGAGTCGCTTGAAGAGATTGTTCTGCCGATGAGGGAGGAGGTGGATTGGGATGGTCGGAGGGAATGGCGGAGGTAGGATCGGAACGAGCACCCGGAGCGGGGTCCGCCATGGATGGAAATGGGGAGAAGAAGTGGAACAAAAGAAAGCCTATGCAGGTGGGAGAGGGGTAGAGGGGTTGAGGGGTGGAGGGTGTTGAGAGGAAGAGGGTGGCGTACGGTGGAGGAAGGAGGGGGTGCGGTGGGGTTGGAGGCGGAGAGTTGGGAGGGGGGGTTTGGTTGTGGAGCGGGGTTGAAGAGAGGGGGGGGGGGGGGGCTGGGTGCCGGGCGAGGTCGGAGGGGGGGTGTGGGTGCCGCCAGTGGGGGGATTGAGGTGTAGGATAAGGGGGTGGGGGGGGCGCTGCGCGTCGGAGAGGGGGGGGGGTTGGGTGTCGGGCGGGGTCGGAGGGGGGGGTTGGGTGTCGGAGAAGGGGGGGTGCTGGGTGCCGCCAGTGGGGGGGTTGAGGTGTAGGATCAGGGGGGGGTTGGGTGTAGAGGGGTCGGAAAGGGGGAGGCGCTGCGCGTCGGAGAGGGGGGGGTTGGGTGTCGGGCGGGGTCGGAGGGGGGGGTTGGGTGTAGGATGAGGGGGGGTGGTTAGGTGTAGAGCGGGGTCGGAGGGGGGGGGCTGGGTGTCGGAGAAGGGGGGGTGCTGGGTGCCGCCAGTGGGGGGGTTGAGGTGTAGGATGAGGGGGGGGGGGTTGGGTGTAGAGGGGTGCTGGGTGCCGCCAGTGGGGGGGTTGAGGTGTAGGATGAGGGGGGGGCTGGGTGCTGCGCGTCGGAGAGGGGGGGGGAGGGGGTTGGGTGACGGGCGGGGTCGGAGGGGGGGGTTGGGTGTAGGATGAGGGGGGGTGGTTAGGTGTAGAGCGGGGTCGGAGGGGGGGGCTGGGTGTCGGAGAGGGGGGGTTGCTGGATGCCGCCAGGGGGGGGTGTTGAGGTGTAGGATGGGGGGGGGGGGGTTGGGTGTAGAGAAGTCGGAAAGGGGGGGGCGCTGCGCGTCGGAGAGGGGGGGGGTTGGGTGTCGGGCTGGGTCGGAGGGGGGGGGGGGTTGGGTGTCGGAGAGAGGGGGTGCTGGGTGCCGCCGGTGGGGGGGTTGAGGTGTAGGATGAGGGGGGGGGCTGGGTGCTGCGCGTCGGAGAGGGGGGGGGGGTTGGGTGTCGGGCGGGGTCGGAGGGGGGGGGTTGGGTGTAGGATGAGGGGGGGTGGTTAGGTGTAGAGCGGGGTCGGAGGGGGGGGCTGGGTGTCGGAGAGGGGGGGGTGCTGGATGCCGCCAGGGGGGGGGTGTTGAGGTGTAGGATGGGGGGGGGTTGGGTGTTGCGGAGTCGGAAAGGGGGGGGGCGCTGCGCGTCGGAGAGGGGGGGGTTGGGTGTCGGGCTGGGTCGGAGGGGGGGGGGTTGGGTGTCGGGCTGAGTCGGAGGTGGGGGGTTTGGGTATCGGAGAGGGGGGGTGCTGGGTGCCGCCAGGGGGTTTGTTGAGGTGTAGGATGAGGGGGGGGTTGGGTGTCGGGCGGGGTCGGGAGGGGGGGGGTTGGGTGTAGAGGAGTCGGAAAGGGGGGGGGCGCGGCGCGTCGGAGAGGGGGGGGGTTGGGTGTCGGGCTGGGTCGGAGAGGGGGGGGTTGGGTGTCGGAGAGGGGGGGTGCTGGGTGCCGCCGGTGGGGGGGTTGAGGTGTAGGATGAGGGGGGGGGTTGGGTGCTGCACGTCGGAGAGGGGGGGGGGGTTGGGTGTCGGGCAGGGTCGGAGGGGGGGGGGTTGGGTGTAGGATGAGGGGGGGTGGTTAGGTGTAGAGCGGGGTCGGAGGGGGGGGCTGGGTGTCGGAGAGGGGGGGGTGCTAGATGTCGCCAGGGGGGGGTGTTGAGGTGTAGGATGGGGGGGGGTTGGGTGTTGCGGAGTCGGAAGGGGGGGGGCGCTGCGCATCGGAGAGGGGGCGGGGGGTTGGGTGTCGGGCTGGGTCGGAGGGGGGGGGTTGGGTGTCGGGCTGAGTCGGAGGTGGGGGGTTTGGGTATCGAAGAGGGGGGGTGCTGGGTGCCGCCAGGGGGTTTGTTGAGGTGTAGGATGAGGGGGGGGTTGGGTGTCGGGCGGGGTCGGGAGGGGGGGGGTTGGGTGTAGAGGAGTCGGAAAGGGGGGGGGGGCGCGGCGCGTCGGAGAGGGGGGGGGTTGGGTGTCGGGCTGGGTCGGAGAGGGGGGGGTTGGGTGTCGGAGAGGGGGGGTGCTGGGTGCCGCCGGTGGGGGGGTTGAGGTGTAGGATGAGGGGGGGGGCTGGGTGCTGCACGTCGGAGAGGGGGGGGGGTTGGGTGTCGGGCAGGGTCGGAGGGGGGGGGTTGGGTGTAGGATGAGGGGGGGTGGTTAGGTGTAGAGCGGGGTCGGAGGGGGGGGCTGGGTGTCGGAGAGGGGGGGGTTGCTGGATGCCGCCAGAGGGGGGGTGTTGAGGTGTAGGATGGGGGGGGTTGGGTGTAGAGGAGTCGGAAAGGGGGGGGCGCTGCGCGTCGGAGAGGGGGGGGGTTGGGTGTCGGGCTGGGTCGGAGGGGGGGGGGGTTGGGTGTCGGAGAGGGGGGGTGCTGGGTGCCGCCGGTGGGGGGGTTGAGGTGTAGGATGAGGGGGGGGGCTGGGTGCTGCGCGTCGGAGAGGGGGGGGGGGTTGGGTGTCGGGCGGGGTCGGAGTGGGGGGTTGGGTGTAGGATGAGGGGGGGTGGTTAGGTGTAGAGCGGGGTCGGAGGGGGGGGCTGGGTGTCGGAGAGGGGGGGGTGCTGGATGCCGCCAGGGGGGGGTGTTGAGGTGTAGGATGGGGGGGGGGGGGGTTGGGTGTTGCGGAGTCGGAAAGGGGGGGGGCGCTGCGCGTCGGAGAGGGGGGGGGGGTTGGGTGTCGGGCTGGGTCGGAGAGGGGGGGGTTGGGTGTCGGAGAGGGGGGGTGCTGGGTGCCGCCAGTGGGGGGGTTGAGGTGTAGGATGAGGGGGGGGGCTGGGTGCTGCGCGTCGGAGAGGGGGGGGGGTTGGGTGTCGGGCGGGGTCGGAGGGGGGGGTTGGGTGTAGGATGAGGGGGGGTGGTTAGGTGTAGAGCGGGGTCGGAGGGGGGGGCTGGGTGTCGGAGAGGGGGGGGTTGCTGGATGCCGCCAGGGGGGGGGTGTTGAGGTGTAGGATGGGGGGGGGGGGGTTGGGTGTAGAGGAGTCGGAAAGGGGGGGGGCGCTGCGCGTCGGAGAGGGGGGGGTTGGGTGTCGGGCTGGGTCGGAGGGGGGGGGGGGTTGGGTGTCGGAGAGGGGGGGTGCTGGGTGCCGCCGGTGGGGGGGTTGAGGTGTAGGATGAGGGGGGGGGCTGGGTGCTGCGCGTCGGAGAGAGGGGGGGGGGTTTGGGTGTCGGGCGGGGTCGGAGGGGGGGGTTGGGTGTAGGATGAGGGGGGGTGGTTAGGTGTAGAGCGGGGTCGGAGGGGGGGGCTGGGTGTCGGAGAGGGGGGGGTGCTGGATGCCGCCAGGGGGGGGTGTTGAGGTGTAGGATGGGGGGGGGTTGGGTGTTGCGGAGTCGGAAAGGGGGGGGCGCTGCGCGTCGGAGAGGGGGGGGTTGGGTGTCGGGCTGGGTCGGAGGGGGGGGGGGGTTGGGTGTCGGGCTGAGTCGGAGGTGGGGGGTTTGGGTATCGGAGAGGGGGGGTGCTGGGTGCCGCCAGGGGGGGGTGTTGAGGTGTAGGATGAGGGGGGGGGTTGGGTGTCGGGCGGGGTCGGGAGGGGGGGGTTGGGTGTAGAGGAGTCAGAAAGGGGGGGGCACGGCGCGTCGGAGAGGGGGGGGTTGGGTGTCGGGTTGGGTCGGAGAGGGGGGGGTTGGGTGTCGGAGAGGGGGGGTGCTGGGTGCCGCCGGTGGGGGGGTTGAGGTGTAGGATGAGGGGGGGGGGGCTGGGTGCTGCGCGTCGGAGAGGGGGGGGGTTGGGTGTCGGGCGGGGTCGGAGGGGGGGGTTGGGTGTAGGATGAGGGGGGGTGGTTAGGTGTAGAGCGGGGTCGGAGGGGGGGGCTGGGTGTCGGAGAGGGGGGGGGTGCTGGATGCCGCCAGGGGGGTGTGTTGAGGTGTAGGATGGGGGGGGGGTTGGGTGTAGAGGAGTCGGAAAAGGGGGGGGGCGCGGCGCGTTGGAGAGGGGGGGGGGGTTGGGTGTCGGGTTGGGTCGGAGGGGGGGGGGGGTTGGGTGTCGGAGAGGGGGGGTGCTGGGTGCCGCCGGTGGGGGGGTTGAGGTGTAGGATGAGGGGGGGGGCTGGGTGCTGCGCGTCGGAGAGGGGGTGGGGGGGGGGGTTGGGTGTCGGGCGGGGTCGGAGGGGGGGGTTGGGTGTAGGATGAGGGGGGGTGGTTAGGTGTAGAGCGGGGTCGGAGGGGGGGGCTGGGTGTCGGAGAGGGGGGGGGTGCTGGATGCCACTAGGGGGGGGGTGTTGAGGTGTAGGATGGGGGGGGTTGGGTGTAGAGGAGTCGGAAAGGGGGGGGCGCTGCGCGTCGGAGAGGGGGGGGTTGGGTGTCGGGCTGGGTCGGAGGGGGGAGGGGGTTGGGTGTCGGGCTGAGTCGGAGGTGGGGGGTTTGGGTATCGGAGAGGGGGGGTGCTGGGTGCCGCCAGGGGGGGGGTGTTGAGGTGTAGGATGAGGGGGGGGTTGGGTGTCGGGCGAGGTCGGGAGGGGGGGGGTTGGGTGTAGAGGAGTCGGAAAGGGGGGGGGCGCGGCGCGTCGGAGAGGGGGGGGGTTGGGTGTCGGGCTGGGTCGGAGGGGGGGGGGGGTTGGGTGTCGGGCGGGGTCGGAGGGGGGGGGGTTGGGTGTCGTGCGGGGTCGGAGGGGGGGGTTGGGTGTAGGATGAGGGGGGGTGGTTAGGTGTAGAGCGGGGTCGGAGGGGGGGGCTGGGTGTCGGAGAGGGGGGGTGGTTGGGTGCCGCCAATGGGGGGGGTTGAGGTGTAGGATGAGGAGGAGGATGGTGGAAGAGGGAGAGGGAGTGAAGGAGCGGAGGATTGAGAGGTGGGAGTGGAGTTTTTGGGAAAAGTTGGAGGGAGGTGGAGGGGGAAGGAGTGCGTCTTCTTTCTTCCACAGCTCTCTCTTCCACGTCAGATGCACGACAGATCAAAGTGCACTATCATGGACAGCTAAACTTGGCCAGCGGTGATGAGGATACAAAATTGCGGATGCTGAGGGGAGCAATAATGAAGGAGAAGGCACCTTATATAGCAAGGAGGAATGAAAGACTACCTCAGAGGAATGGATGGTTTAACCCAAAAGTGTGCTCAAAAGAGAGGAGATGCGAGTTCTAATCTCATCCATCCAAAAGATAAACAAAAGAGAGGGTGGTAATGAAAGTCATTTGCAGAAGTAAGGGCCAATCAAAAAAATTGGCGCCTAATTTATTCACCAATTAATAAACTTGATTTTTATTGAGCAACATAACAAAATTTGCGTTCCAAAAAAAAAAACTTGCGTGAATATTTGCTTATTAATTGTATTTATTAAAGCAATCCAAAACACTAATGAAACAAAAGAAATGAAAATGCACTGTTTATGACTTTAGGTGGTACCCCTTGAGTCGGGAGATGTTTACCAAGGGTAGGGTGTCCCCATCCAGTGTTTCCAATTGCACAGCACCCCATTGTAGTATCTTTGTGATGCGAAAAGGGCCTTCCCAGTGAGGGATCCATTTCCCTTTTGTTTGAGTAGAAATTTGTGGTCTGTGTAGCAGAGCTAAATCTCCAGGCTTCAAATTGTTTTGCCATAGATTTTTGTCATGAGTCTCCTTCCTGTGTAATTGAAGCTTCTCTAACTGTTTGGAGGCTAAAATTCTCGATTCTTCCAGTTTATGCAAAGCAGTCAGTCGTGCTGGAACTTCCATCCCATTTTTCTCTAGTCTTTCCGTTCTTATAGAGCCTCTGATGAATTCAAATGGTTCAATGGGAACCAAGCCATAAACTAATTGAAAAGGAGAATACCCAGTCTCTTTATAGGCCAGTCTGTATGCCCATAATGTGCCCAGATATGCCTGTCCCCAAGAGGTCGGCTGTAACAGGCATTCTTTTCGTAAAATTGAAATTAATACCTTGTTCGTTGACTCGGCTTGTCCATTAGCTCGTGGGTAGTATGCACAAGAAGTCCTGTGTAAAATATGATACCTGTTGGAAATTTCCTGCAGTACTTTGTTAACAAAATGAGTACCCTAATCGGTACAGATTTCAAGCGGGCATCCAAATCTGCAAATGATGTTACAATACAAAAAGTCAGCCACTGTTTGTGCAGAACAGTCCGTTGATGTTATAGCTTCAGCCCATTTTGTTGCGTAGTCCGTGGCTATCAGCAAGTACTTTTCCCTTTTTGGAAGTGCCGCAGGGTATATAGGCCCAACAAAGTCTAATCCCCACTTCTCAAAGGGCTGCCAAGAAGTGGAAACTACCAAAGGGTAATGTCTTTGCTTGGTGGGTTTAGGTCCACACCTCTGGCACACATCACATGTTTTTCTCCAATCATCTGCATCCCTAAAGAGTGTAGGCCACCATAGACCAGCATCTAGTATTCTCTGGCTCATGATATGCCCTGGAAGGTGCCCACCACCTGTTCCTTCATGTGCAAATTGCAGTATTTCCCTCACTTCATCTTCCTCTAAACATTTCCTAATCCTGTCATCCTTGCCCTGTCTGTAGAGTTTACCCTCAATGAAAGTATATGGTCTACTCTTGATAAGCAGTCTCTTCCTAAGTACAGCATTAGCACTTTCTGGATACAATCCAGTATTGATGAACTGTTTGATATCATCATACCATCCTTTAGCTTGTATAGTAAACAAGTGTGCATCAGGGAAATCATCATTGATACCACTGGTTTGATCCCTCCTATTTATTCTGGACAAGTGATCCGCCATCACATTCTCTCTTCCTGGCTTATGGATTACCGAGAAATCGAACTCTTGGAATAACAGTAACCACCTCCATATTCTACCAGTAGCATGTGGTTTGTTGAGTAAGTACTTGAGAGGTTGGTGATCTGATATAATAATAAATTTTCCCCCAATAAGTAATGGCGGAATTTTTGAACTGCAAAGACCATTGCTAGTGCTTCCCTTTCGGTAGTACTGTAATTCCTTTCAGCCTTGGTCAAGATTCTACTGGCATATTGAATTGGCCTGTCCATTTTAAATTCTTCACTGGGTTGAGTCAGAACTGCTCCCACTGCATATGCACTGGCATCGACATGTATATGAAAGATTTTTGACCACTCCGGGGTGACCAAGATAGGAGCACACACTAACTGTGACCTTAATGTCTGATATGCTTTTTCCTCCTCTTCTTCCCATTTGAAAGGTACTTCTTTACCTGTGAGTCTAGTCAGAGGTCTAGCTATCTCTACATACATTTTTATAAACCTTCTATGATAACCGGTATGCCCCAAAAAACTCTGGATCTCTTTAGGAGTTTTAAGTTTAGGTAACTTTAATATAGAGAGAATTTTGTCAGGATCTGGGGCCATACCTTTAGCGGATACCACATGTCCTAAAAGGGTTCCTTCTGTCACAAGGAAATGACATTTATTTGGATTGAGCTTTAACTTAGTTTCTCTGCATCTTTGGAAAATATTTTGCAGCTGCCTCAGGTGCTGGTCCAAACAATCTAGATGAGTTTCCTTGTGAGATCCTGAAAATGAAGAGAAATCATCCATGAAGATTCTAAGTGATTCCAGCAATAAGGGGCCAAAAATGAGATTGACCGTTCTGTTAAATGTGGCTGAAGCATTTCTGAGCCCAAATGGCATTTTTACATACACATACGTTCCCCACGGTGTGATAAAAGCAGTCTTTTCACGATCCTCTGGGTGTATTGATATTTGATTATAGCCACTGAAGCCATCCATAAAACTATATAGTGCATGCCCCGCCACTTCTTCAATGACCTGTTCTGCAAAAGGCATAGGGAACCCGTCTGGAATGGTCACCTTGTTGAGAGCTCTAAAGTCCACACAAATTCTGATTTTATTAGTATTCTTCTTTGGTACTATAACCATAGGCGAGAGCCACTCTGAGTGTTCCACAGGAATGATGATTCCTGCATCTTCCATCTTTTGGATTTCCACATAGACAGCTTCGGCATACCTTGGATTAAGTCTATAACTCCTTCCTCTGATGGGTCTGGCTCCCTCAACCAGAGGAATTCTGTGCTCTCCATAAGATGCAGGCACTCCTTCTAAGTCTTTATAATGCCAGGCAAAAACATCTGCATACTGGGTCAAGAATGATTTTACCCTTTCCAGGAGCTTTGGGTGGCTCCACAACCAAGTGGCCACTAGAACTGGTTGATTATTGTTTTGGGTGCATAAATGTACTTCTTGGACCGGATTTCTTGTTACCATATTATCTTCTTGTGCACCTGCTTCCTTGTCTTCTTCTACTAGCTTTTCGTGCATTGCTTCATAAGCAGGTGTGTTTTGGACTTCGATGTTTTCCTCCTTGTCCTGCATCCATCCTGCAGGGATTTCTTGAATTGGGAAAGAACATTCAACCTCAGAATTTTTTACCTTGTTTTTAGCTTTGGAAACTTCGTTATCTGATGTTGACACATCCTCCTCCAATTTGTATTTGAGGGGTATCTTCCTGCCCCTTCTGTGGTCAGTGATGGGCTCTCCCAATCCATCAACCTGGACCTTTCCTTTGTCTTCATCATAGCCTCCAAATGTACCAGGATTATCAAGAAAAATTCCAAAACAAGAAGAAGAGTTGCCGGCATGAAGCCAACTTAAAATATCCTCTTCTTCCTCAAAATCTATTTGGGGTTGATCCTCCGCTTCTATTTCCATGCAAATGCTCACTGTTTGCATCATATTAGTGTTTCCTTGATTGTCTGGGCCTTCTTCTAAATGAATTTGTGTCAGCTCCTGCCCTTTCTTTTGTACCCACATGGTGTCCTTACCCCAATCATGAATGACACTGGCATGCCTCAGCCAAGGTCTTCCAATTAAGAGAGGAAATCCTCCTTCAACCTGGGGCAATCTTAAAACCACAAAATCCAGGATAAATAGATTACCTTGTACTTCAAGTGGAACTTTTGGGATTACCCCCAAGGGCCTTACTTTGCTCTGATCTGCCAAAGTAACCGTGAAATTTGCAGGTCTTGAAGGGTGGAGTCCAATCCTTTTCATGGTATGTTCAGGCATCAAATTAATGTCAGAACCCCCATCTACAATAACACCTTGAAATTCATGGCCCTTGATTGATATTGTAAGCCGAGGGCTTTTATAATCTGTAAGGGGTGCTTCCCCCCTAATTATCCCTTGATGTAAGATAGCAGTCTTAGCTACTAAGCTTGTCGTAGAAGCCTCATCAATTATCTGCAATAATTCTGACCTGAATTTCCCGTCCGTCTTTATTAAATCAAAAATACTAACCTCCTTCTTAATTGACTTGAGTAGTTTTGAAGCCTCTGACTCTTTAAGAAGGTGAGCTTCATTTGCTTTGCCAAACTCTTCTTGAGCCCTCTTGAAGGCATGCCCAATGGCATCGCTGGTGCCTGTGAGACATTCATTGTGGTTTGTGTCTGTACCTGTAGTATCTTTGTCTTCAATTGCAACTCTGTCTTTGTTCAATTCCTTAATTATCAATTCTTGATTTTCTACCACTTTTGCCGTTCCCTTGCTTCTTGTCTGTACTGCAAAAGATTCGAGTTCTTCTAATTGTACCACTCTAGTGGATGGTGAGGGTTCATTCACCTTAGGTAATATCTCCTCCTTGAATACAGAGATCATTTGGAGATGGGGTCCGGAAGTAGAGGCTTGATTCTTAGGACAACAGTTTGTATAGTGATCTCTGGCCTTTGGAAAATTCCTGCAAGGAGGTGCATTTTCTGGAAGGGTGCACCTAGATTGGTAGTGCCCACATTCTCCACATCTGAAGCAAATAATTGGCCTTCTAGGCCCATTTGCAAGGTTATTTCTCGGTCTAGGATTATAGTTATTACCTTGGTTTGTTGCTGCTACCATTACATTTGCTGGTGGCAAGAGCCCGCCTTGTGTCCAGTATGTCGTTGTCGGCATTCCCCTTGATTGGCATTCATGGGCCTCATGCCCAATTTTCCTGCATAATTGACAAGTCACATTTAGCAAAGGACATTCACTTACTATGTGTCCTTGCTTGCTGCACATGGAGCACCATAGTCCATTCTTAATGCCGCCTCCTTTTAGTTCTTGCAACTCCTGCCTCAGCTGAGCTAGTTCCTCTGCTTGGGCTTCCTCTTCCTTTTGGAGCTTGAGGGCTTCAATCTCTCTTCTCAGCTGAGCTACAGTAGTCTCCTCCTCTGTATAGGGCTTATTCCTTTTCAAGCCTTCTAGTTCCCTTCTTAACTGGCTCACTGGGTCCTCCAGTTCTGTACCATATGATGGTTGGGAAGAAGTTGCACCATACTGGTGCCTTATCTGTTCCAAGCGAGTGGCCGTATTGATGAATTCCTCAACAGAGGCAGTAGGTAGCACTAACTCTTTTATTTTGCATTGGGTGACCACAGGTAAGGGTTTGGCCAACCACTTCTTGACAAAGAAGTCGTGTGGTGGATCCGGTAGTTTAGCCATTAATGCTTTGGCCCTGGTCACGAATTCGGGGAACTTCTCTCCTGGACCCAACTTTAAGTTTTCCAATTCTTCTATAATGATCTCAGTCATGTTGCCATGCTGAAATTGATTCTTAAAGGCCTCTTTCATCAAATCCCAAGAGGTAAAGTGATTTTCAGCAAACTGGCTAAACCACTTGTCTGCCAGACCTTCCAATGTGGCGGGGAAGAGTATCAAGAAAGCATCTTCCCTACCCATTAGCCCCCTAGTCTTACATAATGCAAGAAATCGTCGAATGTGCTCATCTGGGTCCTCCTGGGCTAAACCCCTGAAGGAGGGAAATTTTATGTTTAATCTGGAGAGCAAGATTTCTAGGTCCACCTGTCCTGCCATGCTTCCTACCGATGAAGTCGATGAAAGTGGACTCGATGATCTTCTGTTCGTCTTTCTTCTTGTCTGCTTGCACTTGATTCTCAAGGTTTGTGACCGGGTCGCGGTCATGAGCTATTCATAGTCCACTTAAAATGAGACACTTGATACAAGTATGTACCTTTTGGCCCACTGGAGTAATGTTGTCGACACTGGAATATTGTCCTCCAATGGCAATATATAGTCTCCTATGCTCAAAGCTCCTTGGAAGTCCCACCGTGCGTGCCAAATTTGTTGGGGATTCGGGGACAAGAAGGAGTTTGAGGGTTTGTAGGAGAAAAAGGAGATGATGAAAATGGAATACAGTGAGAACTTCTGCAAAGGAATACTCTTGGAAACCTTGAATATTGATTATCTTTCAGCAATTACAAGGACTGCGCACAGTCTAATCAATGACTAAATACCACTTCAGAGAATATCAATTACTGAAGACCAATTATCTCAAGCCCTCTAGCAACCTCTCGTGCACCAATCCTTCACTTGCTTCCCGCTTCCCTTGTGCACACCTTCCACTAAGCTTCCGCAAAGCTAAGGAATTGGTATCACGGCGCACACACAATAGACCTTTGAACTTTTGGAATCCACCCCGCCTTCTCTGCACACTTTCCTCTTGACACCTCTTGCACTTCTTGAATGTCGTCGCACACTGGATGCTCTTCTTGCTTCCTCTTCTCGCTTCTTCTGGAGCTCTCTCTTGCTCCTAGCTCTCAATGTCCCCAAGAATAGCCTTTGTCCTTCTTTTGTTGAGGCCCACCGGTTCGCGCACTCTAACTGCAATACAATCTTGGTGTCCTTTCACTGTCCCAAGATTGTCTTTTTGAACTGGTCCTCAACGACTCGCTACTTTGTCCTGTAGTGACTTTAGAACAAGAGTGACTTTTCAAAATAAAATTTTTTGATTGGGCGGCCCATTTCTACCTTTGCGTACGCGGCCTTCCACCTTCACCTTTTATTTTAATTCTTTACTTTTGCACCTTAAGATTTTAAATTTATCCTTTGAACCTTAATAGGAAAAATACTTTGCACCTTTAGTTTCAACCGGTTAGGGCTCTACAGATACATTCGATCTTGGTTGGGGGAACACGAATTCACCCTTCCAAGTGTAAACATGCCTATCATGTTCTGTCACCACGAAGATCCTTTCCGAAGTGTGATCTAAGTAGGTCACTCTACCTGGGCTATCCGGATCCTTAAACTCATAGATCATGATAGTTCCTATATCCGTTGGCTGATTAGATTTATACCTCCAAAAGGCTTCGTCAGTTTCTCGATTGAGGAGCAACTCTATGCTCTTGTTGTCTTGGGGAACCCACTCAGGCGTGATAATCCTAGTGAGAACAGATTTGCCTCGGGGGGTTCTAGGTTCCGCACCCATGTTTCCTTGTTCCAAATCACCTAAGTCTGCTTCGGGGATCACATTTCCAAATTCGTCCGTCCTATCTGGGTGACTGGTGACTACATATATGGTTCCTTCTTTGTCCAAGTATGCTCCGTTTTCGAACTTGACAGCTGGGTGCTCTAGTCCAATGGATTGATCAGGATTCTTAATCTGTACTACAGATCTTCCTAGGCCGTCCTCATAGATGCTGGCACCTAGTCGGTTGGTCCTAAGGTACTCCAGCTGTGTTTTGTAAGGGCCTTCTACCCTGTACAAGTAAGGCACTCCTGAACTTCCCGTAGGTCTGTCCATGCCTTGAGACATCTCTGACTCACTGGTCTCAGAGCTAGGGTAGTATGAGTGGTGGCTCAACTGCTGGGCCCAAGACCTAGCAGTGTGGTTAACACTAGCCTCTGAAGACCTAAGGCTTTGTCTCTCCCTTACTAGATGTCGTCCTGATCTAAGGCTCATATGCCTATCGAAGTAGCCCAATTCTTTGCCCAGAGTACAACCTCGTTGCCGATCAATTGGTATCAGTCACTTGATTCTTTTTAGTTATTTATCGTGTTTTAAGGTCTTGTCTGATATTACGTCGTCAGGAATACTTGAATGTTCTTCGTGCTTTAGTTTGGTCGTTTCACGTTAGGTTCTTTTTCTTTTAAGATTGTCGTTCGCACACACACAGGTTATCTCTTAACTTGCGCTTGATTTTCTTAGATAGTCTTTGATTTAGCTCGTACCTATCGTTGCCTGGAATTACTTCTAACACTACCCGCACTTAGCCTAAACTAAGAATTGACAAAGAGTGTTGCGGGTTTTCCAACCTTGAGTTCCTTTCCTTGTATTGTTGCCCTGGTGTGCCCAGGACGCGTATTCCCAAGCTTGCACTTACTCTTGCCTTGCGTACCTTTTGCTTCTCTCAAAGGACCTGTAAAAGGCCCACTGTTAGCTCAAGACTTAAATTCAAAAGATAGAAACAATCATGTTTATTCATGTAACACTTCACCACTTGGCACTATGATTTTTTGGACACAACTCTAGAGATCCCTGAACTTTGATCCCCCTGGGTATGGTCAACTTCAAAATACCCTAGGTTTTGGGGCTAAAACAGGATTAAACTAGGTTATCAGGCAAACAGGAATTTCTCGAGTTACTTGGGTCGTGCCCTCGTAATGCAATGCTACACCCTAATGTTTGTCCCACACTTGGCCAAAATTTAGACCACTATTTTTACCTTAAAAATTTGACCTAAATTGCCCTTCTAACGTGTTCGCAAAGTCTGTCGGTCGCGATTGACAGGTCAGTCGCGATCGACGTGTCGATCGCGATTGACAGGTCCGTCGTGGCTGTCAGTCGCGATTGACAGGGGTCTCAAAAAGTCAAACAATCATGGTCAAAGGGTCGTTGACTCTGTCGGTCGCGATTGATGGGTCGATCCCGATTGACAGGTCGGTCGGGAGGGTCTGTCCGTCGTGGTCAAACAGTCGTTGACTGTGTCGATCGCGATTGATGACTCGATCGCGATTGACACGTGTCACGCGTATGGTCAGTCGGTCGTGGTCAATCGGTCGTTGACTCTGTCGGTCGCGATTGACAGAGCCATCGTGGGCTGTCGATCGCGATTGACGTGTCGATCGCGATTGACAGATCTGTCCGTCGTGGTTTGTCGGTCGCGATTGACAGAGCGATCGCGATTGACAGAAATCTGAGGAATTTCAAGGAACTAAACACATTTTTGGGAAGCTCTAGGCCTGTAGATCATGGTTTTGCACTTTGTTTGGTGATTTGAGCGTTTTTTCTGTCGGTCGTGATTGACAGAAGTCGGCGACACACAGACAGTTACTTCGAAATCCGTACCTGCGCAGAGTGCTGGGGATGATGATGTGACCTGTACCTGCCAGACAGCTCAAGAAACACGCAAAAACAGCACACGCAATTTCGCTCTCTCGCTCTCTCTCACAAGTTAAATGAGGGAAATGAGGTGGAGATGGTGATATACTCAAAAACTGAAATTTTCGCGATGATGGAGATGGAGGTGGAAGATGGTGATGATGATGATGGTGATGAAGATGGTGAAGAAAAAATAAGAAAATAGATGAAAGTGAAGAAAATACCTACAACTCCAACGCGTCAACTCTACGTCTTACCATCACACGCTCGTCCTCAAAGCTCGATCCCCGGCAACGGCGCCAAAATTTGGTGTAGCTCAGTGATGAGTAGCACCTCCTTTAATGTCAATCCCGGAAGACGTGAGGATGGTATGAAGACCTCGAGCAAGTGGCGGCACAAGTGCATGAGTGAGAAGCACACAAGCATGCACACACATACACACACACGTGCACACACGGCAAGACCAAGAGTGAATTGCAATGGAGCTCTTAGATTTCTTTCAAAAAGCTCTTACAAGTTTGTTTCAATTACAATCTAACCTCAAAAATGAGCTCTCTAGCTCCTTTTATAGTTTTTGACTAGCTTTGGCCCTGTTCAGACCTAGTGTCCGGCCTAGTTAAAAATTAGGTTCCAGGGCTTATTTGAGGGCTCAAACGAGATCCAAAAATTACGAAAATTGGCAGGTAGATACTTCTAAAGCTCCTCAAGCTCAAGGACTCCTTGGCTTGCACAAAATGGAGCTACTAAAAATATAAAATGGTATTTACAATGGTGGTTAGTGATGAGAATCACTTTTAATTGGTGTAAGGGTTTTTGAAAAGTTAAAGGGTTGCCTAAGTGCTAGATTTGCGTGAATGCTCATACTTGTTTCTTTATGAGAAAAATTACTGGCCTATTTGCCAGATCTTCTTTGACTGCCATGTCTGCTTGTGCTGTCCCTTCGCTCCGACTCTCTTCGCCTTGTGGCTCCTTCGGTTCCCTGACTGCTGCCAACAGTTCCTCACGTGACATGGGCCATGACTTGAGTGGTTTGGACCAACACCCACAGGAAAGTAATTGTTTGGCCACATCTCTGGCAAGGGCAATTTCCAGGACCACCACTAACACTTCCATTGTAACCTCCAAGGCCACATTCTTCAAGCCACCACATGTTCTCTGACTTAGGTGAGGGATGTCAAAATATTTAGGCCTTCTCGACCAACCCAAGGGCTATATAAATAAGTATCAACCTAATATGGATATAAGACTGTGGCATATTGATATTGTACACGTGCATTTCTTTCAGCACTAGTGTTCAGTCTCTTAGCTTGCTTTGTGCTAGAGACTTTTCTGAGTCTAGCGAGGAAATCCCTACTAGTAGGTATTGGTCTAGAGGGCAACCTTGAGGCTTGGATTAGCAAAGGAGATTTTGTTTGCGCAATGCACACTTGCACTTGGTTGAGATTTGTATGTATGCCATCTATTGAAGGAAATACATTGTTCTCTAAACTTGTATATGATCCTTTCTCTTTTTTGGCTCCTCTATTATAGTCAAGTGTGCACGTGCAATGTGGTTGAAGTTCTAATCTTGTTGTGTGCATGTGTTGAAGCATTATTGCAATTAAGTGTTACGCAACAATATGATCCGAAAGTGCATTTTGCATTCCTTAAGAACCGCCAACTAATTCAACATTTAGAGGTGAAATTTGGCACACCCGATGTGGCAAGGCTCCTAGAATTATGTATGATTAGGGCACTCAGATTATTGCATTCATTTGTGCCTATTTCTCTTGCTATCCACTTCTCTCCACTCATCTCTATGTCTTACTTGCCACGTCTTTCTATCTAGCCTCACCCACCAAACTCGTCCAACTCCCTGCACTCGTCCAACACTAAGGCCAACTATCTTCAAGGCAAAGCTCACTCGCCCTACTTCCTCTTACCCCACTCACCCTACTTCCTCTCACCTCACTCTCCCAAGCAAGGCCAAGCTCACTCCACCTACTTCATCTCACCTCACTCTCCGAGGCTTGGCCAAGCTCACTTCCCCTACTTGCTCTCACCTCACTCATCCAAGTGGGGGCCACTCGCTATCGAGGCTACTTCCTTAAGCCTATCGAGGCTACTTCCTTTAGCCTATCCAAGCTACTTCCTTTGGCTGAGGCTACTTTCTCTAGCCTCCATCTCACGGTCGTTTCCTTTCCAACTCAACCACTGCTGTCCTTGTATGCCCCATTGAACATGAACCCAAATCTCGGAACTAAATCTACTACCCACACGAGTGTCATAGCAACCAGCCCAATCAGAGTCCGAAAAAGCATGCAAATCTGGCGGTGGTGATCCCCTCTTCTGATAAAACAACCCAAGTAGCCGAGTACTACTCAAATAGCGAAAGATTCGCTTAATTGCCGGCCAATGCTTGACACCTGGGCAATGCATAAACCTGCTCATCTGTGAGACAGCAAACTGAATATCTCGCCAAGTAATGCATAAGTAAATCAAGCATCCAACAGCTTGTTGATAGAGAACAACATCAAATGCATCTCCAGCATCATGAAGACTCAATCGTAAACCTGTCTCCATAGGAGTGGTAATAGGCTTACAATCTTCAAGGCCAAAACGCTGCAATAATGTGTCAATATATTTCCTTTGACACAAAGCCATTCCACCATCAACTTACATAAACTGAATGCCCAAATAGTCATGCAAATGCCCCAAATCAGACATCTCAAATGAGGCATGCAAATCAGCCTCAAAATCAGTAATATGCTTCTCAATAGGACTAGAGAGTAGCATGTCATCAACATAGACAACAATGATCAGAAGCACATCATTAGCACGCTTAACATATAAGGTGCTTTCAGTTGGACTGTTCTCAAAACCATGTGCAATCACATAGGCATGTATCTTCTCATACCAAGCACGTGGTGCTTGCTTTAAACCATATTATGCCTTCTTTAACCTGCACACCTGATTTTCATGCCCTTTCTGCACAAAGCCACGGGGCTGAAAAACATACACTTCTTCATGCAAGTCACCATTCAGAAATGTTGTTTTAATGTCCAACTGATGTACATTCCAACCATGATGAGCTGCAAGTGCACAAATGCTCTGAACAGTAGTCATACGGCATGTAGGTGCAAAGGTCTCATCAAAATCAATGCCTCTTTCCTGTGCATAATCCTTTGCAACAAGCCTAGCCTTATACCTGTCAACTGTACCATCCGGCTTACGCTTCAGCTTGTATACCCACTTAGTGCCAATGGCCTTCTTGCGAAGAGGCAAGTCACATAAAGACCAAGTACCATTCTTCATTATAGCATCATATTCAGATTGCATAGCAGCCATCCAATTTTCTGAATTTTGTGCTTCATCAAACGAAACAGGCTCATTCTCATCACAGAGACTAGATGCAGCCATAGCATAGCAATCTGATGCAAAAGAGGCACTATGAGAGCCTGAACGAGTACGATATGACAGAGGTGCATCTAATTTGTTGTCACGCAAAGTCTACACTAACCATTTTGGCATAGTTTTTGCCTGCTTAATATCAGCTCTCTCATCAACTAGTGCATCATGTAAATCTGCATCAGAAATGGAATGATCTGCATCATCACATGAAACCTGCAAAGGTTGAGATGGAACTAGCACTAGACTGTCCGCCTGTAAAAAGAGGCAGCAAGGTATCATACATGTCTTTTGAGCTAACAGATGTCTCCTTAGTACATGAAAGCAATGGCTGAATAGCATCTTCCACAAAAACAACATCACGGCTAACCAGAATGCGTTTAGTATGTGGATGTTACGGATGATAGCCTTTACTTTCAGAACTGTACCCAACAAAAATACATTTTACTTCTTTATCATCCAATTTTTTGCGATGTTGTGTAGGCACTAATGCATATGCCAAACAACCAAAAACACGCAGATGAGCAACAGATGGCTTGCGATCATGCCAAGCCTCATATGGAGTGATAGACTGCAGCGCTTTAGTGGGAAACCTGTTCAGTACATATGCTGCACACATGACAGCCTCAAGCGAGAAACTATGTGGTAAAGCCTGACTCTTGACCATACACCTCGCCATCTCCATGAGTGACCTCTTCTTTCATTCAACAACTCCATTCTGTTGAGGTGTATACGGCACTGTACATTGGTGTTTTATCCCACGTTCAGCCAAAAATGCATTAAAATCAGAAGACATATATTCCCCCCCTCGATCAGAACGGAGGGTGCCCATTTTACAGTCTGTCAGATTTTCAGCCAAAAGCAAAAACTGTTTGAAGCACATGAACACTTCGGACTTTGCCTTCAATGGATATACCCATGCATTCTTGGAAAAATCATCGATGAAAGTCACGAAGTAAAGATAATTCCCAAAAGAAGGTGTCTGCATAGGACCACAGACATCACTATGTACAAGCTGCAATTTCTGAGTAGCCCCAACTGAACCATCTTTTGGAAAGGACGAACGCTGCATTTTGCCCAAAATACGGCCTTCACAAACATGTTTTCCAGGTGCCTCAAGTTTGGGCAAAGTGGACACCATTTCAGATTTCTACAGGCGTAGCAAACTAGCAAAATTCAGATGACGAAAGCGTGCATGCCAAAGCTTTGCATCTAACATAGCCTGAGAATCATTTACTGCACATGCCAAATCATTTACAGGTCTTTCATAGTCTATGAGCTTATACAGCCCACGACATAAAATGCCAGAAGCAATAATCACATCGCCATTTGACATATCATGAACTGTACACCTGTCATCAACAAATTTCACAACCAAGCCAATCTTGGCTAACGCAGAGACTGATAATAGGTTCTTCTTGATTCCTGGCACAAATAAAGCATCTGACAAAGTGAAAGAACTACCATCAGAAGTAGTCAAAATGATCTTACCAACTCCCATAACAGGATAAGAGGACTACGAGGTAATATGTTTGGTCGCCCCACTGTCAAAATACCAAACGTCTGAGTCTAATGCAGACATGCATTGCTCATGAGAAGATGGGTCAAAACTACAAACAGTAGTAAACGCCCATTCTTCTTCAGTTTTGCACAGTTCTTTATGATATGATCATTCCCTTTACAGTACTTACAAAACAATTTCTGCTTGTATGATTTTTTCTCATCTTTGTCTTGGTTCTTCGAATGTGGAGCATTTGCAGATTTTTGCTTACTAGTAGAAGAGCTCCATTTTCCTTTGCCCTTCTGACTAGCCAAGAAAGCTTGATCTGCAACATGCATAATGGACCCGTTTTGCCTGGACTAATCTTCCTGCAACAAAACAGAGACTAACTCCTCAAATGACAAGGCATTTGGATTGCATTTCATCATCAACCGAAGAGTAAAAGCAAAACTCTGATATGAATCAGTTCTGCACAAGTGAGATATTTGGTAAAACCTCGTCAGCAGAAATCAATTGTTCCTTCAAGTCTTTGATCTTCGTTAGGAAACTGTCCATAGAATCACCTTCATTCATGTGCTCACTCTCGAACTGTTTTCGGAGGTAAGCAACACGAGCCTCATTCCTAGCTTGGTACAATGTGGTAAGTGTATCCCAAGCATCCTTAGCTGTTCTGCAAGAGCAAATGTTAGGAATAATGGCACGTTTGACATACAGAGCTATCAATGCATGTGCCTGGGCATCTTTGCCATCCCAGCAAATCTTCTCTGCAGTAGGTGCAGCAGAAACCGTGGCACGAACAGGAATATGCAGAATATCACCATCGTCGACACCTTCTTCATCAGCTTCTGTACATGCAGTTGTAACACTTGCATGTGTGATAGGACGTTTTTCGACACCCTACACAATGTTCCACAGTCCTTTTGCAACCAACACATGTCGCATCATATAAGCCCATAACGGGTAGTTGGTACCATCCAACTTATCCTCAATCGCCAACATACGGAATACATCACTGCTTTCAGCCATGGCAGGTGACTAAAATACCTTGATATAGAAAATTGACTGTATCTCAAAAAGTTGAACAGAACTGCCCAGGCAAATTCCGCTAGACTTGTAGCAGACTTCGAGATGCTTATACTCGCGAACAGAAACTGGTATATACCTTTGGCACAAAAAGA
This sequence comes from Ceratopteris richardii, assembly GCA_020310875.1. Taxonomy (NCBI): domain Eukaryota; kingdom Viridiplantae; phylum Streptophyta; class Polypodiopsida; order Polypodiales; family Pteridaceae; genus Ceratopteris; species Ceratopteris richardii. The sequence goes on from CM035406.1 coordinate 112,961,198, forward strand.
TGAAATAGCCTGCACAAGCGCTGTGATAGTGCGTTCGGAGGCCGAAAGGAGCTCAAAAACACCCTGAGTATGCTCACCAAATTTCGTGCGAATCTGAGACTGCAAACGGAGGAGTGTCGACAGCGCCCTAGATGAAGCGATGACCTACTCTGATACCAATTGTTGGAGTTAGACGTCTCTGGAAGCACACGAACAGCACAAGGAAGAAGAAGAAACTTGGAGCAAAACACACAATACTGAATGTATTACTAGAGAATGTACAAAGATTAGTAGCCCATTAGAGCAACAGGCGTATATACAAGCCGGGGAAAAAAAACCACCTAAAGAGGGAAAAAAGTGCCCCGACGGTCTTAGTGTGTTCACACACATCACTACCTAAATATATCAACAATTGTAGATAGATGCTCTGGAGTTAACCTCGTGTCCAACCATACCATGGCTCTATTTTACTTAAATCCCACCAAACCAACCCATTTCATTGTCGACTTAGCAGACCACAGCAAAGTTAGCCCTCTAGGAAAAGTGGCGTGTGTACAAGTAGAAGTACAAGGATTTGTCTTCGTGCTTGACTTTGTGGTCATTGTATCAGGGGAGCACTAGATTGTGCCCTCCCATTAGACTAGACAAGATTTAGGAATTACACTTTTGATTACAAGATCATCCATGTAGGGAAATAATACAAGAATATGTAACTCATACAAGAAGTCCGGCAACCTGAGACTTATAGGTTTGGATAACTCGACTAGAGATGATACAAGAGATCCCACAACCTCGGATCGTAGGTACGAAGTGTTGATATGTTTAGGTAGTGATGTGTGTGAAAACACTAGGACCGGCAGGGCACTTTTTTCCCTCTTTAGGAGGTTTTTTTCCCACAGCTTGTATATACGCATATAGCCCTAATGGGTTACTTATCTTTTGTACATTCTAGTGGTAACACATTCAATATTGTGTGTTGTGCTCCAAGCTTCTTTTTCTTCCTTGTGTTGTTCGTGTGCTCTCGCAGACGTCTAACTCCAATAATTGGTATCAATGCATGTTGCCGCTTCATCTAGGGCATCGTGGACACCCCTCCGGACACAATCTCAGAATCGCACGAAATTTGATGAGCATACTCTGGATGACTGTAGTGCCGAAATCACGATCTGAGCTCGTTTCGGCCTCCAAACACACTATCATAGCGTCTATGTAGGCTATTTCGTCTTTTTGTGCCAAAGATATATACAGGTTTCGGTTCGCAGGTCTCGAAGTCTGCTACAAGTTTAGCAGAACTCGAGAGAATAGTTTTGTTCAACTTTTTGAGATACAATCAATTTTCTGCATCAAAGTATTTTATGGGCTTATATGATGCGTCATGTACTGGTCGCAAAAGGACTCTGGAATATTGTGTAGTGTGTTGAAAAAAGTCCTAATAAACCTGCAAATATAGGTACTGAGGCTTATGTTGATGGCGTCGAAGATGGTGATATTCTGCAGATTCGTGTTCGTGCTTTGGTTCCTATTGCACCTACTACAGAGCAAATTCGTTGGGATGGCAGAGATGCTCAAGCATATGCATTGATAGCCTTGCCTGTCAAACGTGCCATTATTCCTCACATTCGCTCTTGCAAAACAGCTAAGGATGCTTGGGATACACTTACCACATTGTACCAGGCTAGGAATGAGGCTCGTGTTGCTTACCTCCGAAAACAGTTGGAGAGTGAGCACATGAATGAAGGTGATTCAATGGACAGTTTTCTGACAAAGATCGACGATTTGAAGGGACAGTTGATATCTACTGATGAATTCCTCATGGTTAACTTGTGCAAACTATTCTGAATGGTCTTCTCGACTCATACCAAAGTTTTGCTTCTACTCTTCGTTTGATGATGAAAGGCAATCCAAATGCCTTAACATTTGAAGAGTTAGTTTCTATTATGCTACAAGAAGATCAGTCTAGGCAAAACAGGTCTCTTAATGCATATTACAAATCAAGCTTTCCTGTCTAGTCAGAAGGGCAAAGGTAAATGGAACTCATCTACTAGTAAGCAAAAATCTGCAAATGCTTCAAATTCAAAGAAAAAAGACAAAGATCAAAAGAAATCATAAAAGCAGAAATTGTTTTGCAAATACTGTAAAGCAAATGATCATGTCATTAAGAGCTTACCAAAACTGGCTTAAGAGCTGACCAAAATTGGCTGCAAAAGAGGCAAAGAAAAAAGAGGCTTGAATGGTTGTCGCACAAGCCTCTACACCGAAAACAGAGTCTTCTAATCTTGCATAGAATGAAGAATGGGCATTTACTACTGTTTGCCGTTTTGACCCATCTTCTTATGACCAATGTATGTCTGCAGTAGACTCAGATGTTTCGTACTTTGATAGTAGGGCAACCAAACATATTACCTTGCAGCGCAGTTTCTTCACTTCACTTGAGCCTTCCCCTACACAGAATACTGTCACATGCGCCAACAACTCCTCTTATCCTATCATGGGAGTTGGTAAGATCATTCTGACTAGTTTCTTCACTTCAGTTGAGCCTGCCCCTACACGGAATACTGTCACATGCGCCAACAACTCCTCTTATCCTATCATGGGAGTTGGTAAGATCATTCTGACTACTGCTGATGGTAGTTCTTTCACATTGTGAGATGCTCTATTTTTGCTAGGGATCAAGAAAAATCTATTATCAGTTTTTGCATTAGCCAAGATTGGCTTGGTTGTGAAATTTGTTGATGACAGATGTACAGTTCATGATCTGTCAAATGGAAACATGATTATAGCTTCTCGCATTTTATGTTGTGGGCTATATAAGCTCATAAACTATGAAAGATTTGTGAATGATTAAGCATATGCAGTACATGATTCTCAAGCAATGTCATATCCAAAGCTTTGGCATCCATGCTTTGTTCATCTGAATTTTGCTAGTTTGCTACGCCTGCAGAAATATGAAATGGTGTCCTCTTTGCCCAAACTTGAGGCACCTAGAAAACATGTATGTGAAGGCTGAATTTTGGGCAAAATCTAGCGTTCCTCCTTTCCAAAAGATGGTTGTTCGAGCTACTCAAAAATTGCAGCTTGTTCACAGTGATGTTTGTGGTCCTATGCAGACACCCTCTTTTGGAAACTATCTTTACTTCGTGACTTTCTTCTGTTGGAAATTTAGTAGGCCCATAACTAATATCACAGGTCCAAGGTTCCATAGGTCCAGGATCTACAACACAGATTCCAGCAATCTTCCAATATTGACAAAACATGAACATACCCATAGTACAAAGTAGAGATTTAAATCGCAGATTTAAATCGGGATTTCAATCGTTTAAATCGTAGAGATTTTTAAAAATAAAAATAACAATCGAGGTTTTTATTCATCAAGAGATTTTTATTTTTTCTTGTATCTAAGGTATGCACAATACCTATTCAACTCATATATACTCCATTATTGGACAGTATTGAAAGTAGTGAAAAGCTTATATGACCTGGATGCTTGTTAGTTGTTGTACTTCAGTCATATGTGAGATGTCAAGAAAGAGTTTTTGATAACATTGCAGTCATATAAACTCTATAATGTCATTCAGCTATAGGTATGTACAGATTCATACTGGACAGGGACTTAATTTGATGCCAAAAAATGTACATACACAATTGAAGGAACTTGGCTTTGAGCATCGATTTTAACTTAATTTACTTAGTCAAATCTCTAATAGGTAAGAAAATAATAGAGTTCTATCTAGAGAGCAAAGTGGTAATATATGATAGAATATTAGAAAGCATAAGCATCACAGCGATCAAATTTTAATTTTAAAAAGACATCTACCATATGAAACCTAAATTTTTTTTTATTTATTTTTAAATGGAATAAAAATCGTTGAAAACGATTTAAATCGCGAATGCGATTTTTACGATTTTTATTTAATAAAAATCATGCGAGTTTTTTTACTATGAACATACCACACTTAATCATACAAATGATGAGACAAAGATAGAGAAAGATTAGACACCACGTGTAAAGTGTTACGCCACTGCTTACTCACACTATCATATATACAAATATCAATTTACAATGTGGAAGCAAAACTCTAAACCACTCTATGTGAACAAAAATAGATGGATGAGTAAATGTACAAATGTAATAAATATATTGAGATGTATGGACAGAAATCTGAACATTTATGAGATGTGTTACCTACTAGGTTGTAGAAGAGCGAATATGAGTGACAGAAAGAGGAAGGACAAGTCTAAAACTGATAATTAGCAAACCCTCGTATGAACATAGGCTACGGAAGACCCTAAGTCAGATATGTGTGTGAAAGATCACATACTTGCAAACAAGTTTCCTGCCAAAAACCCTAAAACTCATATGAATATACTTTCTCGAACACCTCATCCAAATATGCATAAAGCATACATGTACTGATTCTCTTGTACCTATGCCGAATAGGACTCCTCCTCATATGGATGCCACTGCCTCCATAAACTCCAAGTAGTACCTGTGTGCATAAAGAGAATATGTACCTAAACTCTTAACATAAGATGTAAACCTTATGTTAACCATCATCCAATCTCTTTGAAGTAAACCGAAATCTTTCATGTAGAAGACAATCTTCAAATACATCATGTGGATGTCTAATCCACACCACCAAGCTGCTGATAAGTAAGTCCTCTCCATAAGCAAGAGTGTGAGCAAAGTCTTCTGCAAGAAGAACTCCATTGCCACTCCTCAACATGCTCCAAGTTAGCACCATGGCTGCCCAATGTGCTAAGAGCACCACCTCTATTGAGGTACCAATCTTGGCGTTGAACTAGGTGTAGGATGAATTTACTAAGTCACCCAAGCTTGTTCTTATATAGTATTTGTGTCTCTTCCAAAAGCACTCTTAAAACATAACAATAAAGCACGATCGCTTATGTAGAAAGCTACGAACAAAATCGATCACGATTCGTAATTGTTGTAAAAGCAAAAAGTATCAAAATATTTCGTGAACGTGCTCCCGGCGACAGGTATTGAACCTGGACCACTCAGTTGGGAGAAATCGTCGTAACCAGGGGGCCCACGCATTTTATTTGTAGAAGGAGCTATACAAAAGACTACACAAGCTATAAACTCTCGACAATTTTGACCAATAGAACAATGGATCTTTGTTTTTCCAACAATCCCCCCTCCAATGTCATATTGGTACAAAATGGATTGGATTTGCAAACTTCATAATCTTCAAACTAGTACTCCCGAATTGACCTTCAAATCTTTTCTTCAAAAGTCTTCTTTAAAACTGAATTTGACTTTCCTTCAAACTTCAAAAATCTGAACTTGCTGAATATGAACCATAATACTTGAGAAAATATGCAAACTAGATATCCAATAGTGTACACGTCAAGCGATCATTTGCTTGACAATAAATGTAACAAGTACTGATTCTCAACCTGCTATCTCCTGTCTTCTCAAACCTGAAAATATACACTAGGATCCACATATTTGCATTTACCTTACGAAAGGTTTCTCAACGTACTTCTGCTATGTCATGTAGCTACACTAAACATAATCAAGAACTGAATCCTGGAACCAGTGAATGACAACTCACAACTTAGTGTATTATGAACATTGCTCGTTCATCTCTGACTGTACTCAAGTCAAGTCAACTCAACTCAACTTATATCAACTCATGAGTCTCATCAAAATATCATATCTATGATGTCATCATGTCTTCATCCTTGTTTATACCTCTTTCCTTCAGAAACTAGTATAAACATATATGTGTGGACCTCTTCAAACATACCTCTCTAAAATATCAAGCTTCTCTTCAATAGAACTCTAGAACCTTCTCCTCAACAGGAACATCCTAACAGGAACTTTCTCCAGACATTCTTCTTCTTCTTCTTCTTTCAAAGCTGGAACATAAAGAGAACCTGACAAAGGAAATATAGGAATACCTATAGGTATGACTCTATATTCTTTCATATATGGCTGAAAATAAGTCTTCATGTTTCATCACCCCCCTCAATGATTTAACACTAGTATCCTGAATTCTTCAAATCTATCAGACTTTATGAAATCTGGAACGTCTTCCTTCTTTCAATAAATCTGATCTTTAGTGATCAATACCTGTATCTGAAACAAAATCTCTGAATGCTTTTTATTAGCACTGCATAGTTGCTAATAGCTTCCACTGTTTCTTCATCTTTCCATATTAAAGAATAAGGTTAGTTGATCTATTACATGATAACAAAAAACCTTATTGAAAGCATTTTTAGGATCCATAATCTTTTACAACATAACAAGTATCTTCTTCTATTTCTCTGCAACACTAATATGATAGAACCTTAATCTTTGACTTACTTCTTCCAATGCTAAGAACTTTTCAAACAAAGGATAGACAACTAACTCATAAATACTCAAGATCAAACAAGATCTATCTAGATCTATCAAGATCTCTCCAGCAAAATACCTGTATAGAATCTGCTCTCATCAAAGCTTCATGACTGAATGTTTGATTTGTTACCTGAATGCCTCCAAGTGTCCATGCTTCTTATATAAAGTTGTAAAACTTTTCTTTAACAAATCCTTCCCAAGAATCAGCAACTCCTACTTGAAACATAATTGGACAAACTTCTCACCTTGAGAACTCCAAAGGCTTCAAGTTGATACTTCATATCTTCATATTCTACCCGGGTGAAATGTGAAAATATGCTTGACTTTCTTTTGGTTAACTCCACTTCTCAATCAAGTGATAGGATCTGATGGAACACCCTTTTGAATACAATCATGTATCCAAAAGTCAAGACAAACATAGAAAGTAGATTATCCATATGACTGGTACATCAAAAAATCTGAATTTTCTGAAGTTTTTTGAAAATACTGAATATGAGATAACTTTTCCAAACACAAAACCTCAACCCAACTCTTCAACATCTGCTACAAAAAACTCTTTTACCTCAAGAGTTAGATAAAGAAGAATTATACTTCTCTGTAACTTGTCATACTTGTCATATACCAAGTAGTTCTGTATTGACATTCCAAGAATTCTTTGAGGGAACATATAAGCTGCTTGCTTAAAACATCTTCAACTAAAACATAACTCATACACATATGAGTCACAACATACATCTGCTTATTTTTTTCCTCTCAGTGCAATTCTTTGTCAAAACCTACTAAATCATGACCAAGTATCATGCGAAACAGGAAACTGCTTCTTCTTTAAACTAGCTTTTTCACAAGATGTTCTCGTAGACTTGTCTTTGGATGTAGAGGATAAAATAGGAAAAATATATGGAAAATATATGAGAAAAAGAAATTTTACTTTCCCTTTGGAATTATTGGACATTCTTCTTCTGCATCTTTCTTCCACATGATGATGTCAACATCTTCAAACTTCTCTTCCATACCTTTTGTTCTCTTCATCTTGAAGAAACGAGCACTATTAACTTCTTCAAATGAACTTTTTTCTTCCTCTAATGCTAAGAGTAAGAGACAAAACAAACATGGTATACAAATGGAAGTGAAAATAGAATCATGTTTTACCATCTCTTCATATCTCTGAATCAAAACTTTGCTTCAAATGTGACTTATATGAATAAATTCACCAACTTTTTGTCTGAATGATGAATTACCTTTCTAGAGTTACCTCTCTACATACAAAATGTGAGCAAAAACTTCAAACCAACTTATAACACAAGATTGGCTCAAATTAAAACTGATGCTCTCCATATTTGTCTTCTTAGAGAGCTTTCTTTCCATGAAAGAGATCTTTCAAAACTCTCTAGAAAAACCTCTACATACCTGTTTTGATGTAGCCTTTAACTTTCAAATAATGAAAGTGTATAAAAGCACTCCTTGAATCCTTCAAATCTCTTCATAATTGCTCTTCTAAGATATGACCTGCAAATGATAATCTGATAAAAAAAACTAATACCTGTGATTTGATGTTGATCTGGTTCCTTCATTTTCTCCAGACCATTGTTTTTCCTTGAATTTGAAGTAGCATTCTCTTCATCAAGTCTTGGTTTTCAAGTAATACTTCTGTAAGGTATCTTTACTCTTCCAAAAGTATTCGGCTGCTAATAGATCATCAACTTCATACACCAACAGAAATCTGAATATATATGAGATGTGTGACCTAATAGGCTGTAGAAGAGCGAATATGAGTGACAAAAAGAGGATGGACAAGTCTAAAACTGATAATCAGCAAACCCTCATCTGAACATAGGCTATGGAAGACCCTAAGACAGATACGTGTGTGAAAGATCACATACTTGCAAACAAGTTTGCTGCCAGAAATCCTAAAACTCATATGAATATACCTTCTCGAACATCTCATCCAAATATGCATAAAGCATACATGTACTGATTCTCTTGTACCTATGCCGAATAGGACTCCTCCTCATCTGGACGCCACTGCCTCCATAAAACTCCAAGTAGTACTTGGGTGCATAAAGAGAATATGTACCTGAATTTTTAACATAAGATGTAAATATTATGTTAACCACCATCCAATGTCTTTGAAGTAAACGGAAATCTTTCATGTAGAAGACAATCTTCAAATACATCCTGTGGATAGCTAATCCACACCACCAAGCTACTCATAAGTGAGTCCTCTCCATAAGCAAGAGTGTGAGCACAATCTTCTCCAAGAAGAACTCCATAGCCGCTACTCAACATGCTCCAAGATAGCACCATGGCTGCCCCATGTGCTAAGACCACCACCTCTATCGAGGTACCAATGCTGGCGTTGAACTAGGTGTAGGATGAATTTACTAAGTGACCCAAGGTTGTTCTTATATAGTATTTGTGTCTCTTCCAAAAGAACTCTAAAAGTAGAACAATAAAGCACGATCGCTTATGTAGAAAGCTACAAACAAAATCAATCGTGATTCGTAATTGTTGTAAAAGCAAAAAGTATCAAAATATTTCGCAAATGCGCTGCCGGCGACGGGTATCGAACCTGGACCACTGAGTTGGGAGAAATCGTCGTAGCCAAGGTGCCCACGCGTTTTATTTGTAGAAGGAGCTATACAAGAGACTACACAAGCTGTAAACTCTAAACAATTTTGACCAATAGAACATTGGATCTTTGTTTTTCCAACAATCCCCGCGCAATGTCATATTGGTACAAAATGGATTGGATCTGCAAACTTCATAATCTTCAAATTAGTACTCTCGAATTGACCTTCAAATCTTTTCTTCAAAAGTCTTCTTTAAAACTCAATTTGACTTTCCTTCAAACTTCAAAAATATGAACTTACTACTTGAGAAAATATACACACTAGATATCCAATAGTGTATACATCAAGCAGTCATTTGCTTGACAACAAATGTAGCAAGTACTGATTCTCAACCTTCTATCTCCTATCTTCTCAAACCGGAAAACATACACTAGGATCCACATATTTGCATTTACCTTACGAAAGGTTTCTCAACGTACTTCTGCTGTGTCATGTAAATACACTAAACATAATCCTTACGAAAGGTTTCTCAACGTACTTCTGCTGTGTCATGTAAATACACTAAACATAATCAAGAGCTGAATCCTCAAACCAGTGACTGACAACTCACAACTTAGTGTATTATGAACATTGCTGGTTCATCTCTGATTGTACTCAAGTCAACTCAACTCAACTCAATTGAAATCAACGTATGAGTCTCATCTAAATATCATGTCTATGATGTCATCATGTCTTCATCCTTGTTTAATCTGTAAATCCTTTATACCTCTTTCCTTCAGAATCTGGTATAAACATATATGTGTGCACCTCTTCAAACATATCTCTCTAAAATATCAAGCTTCTCTTCAATAGAACTCTAGAACCTTCTCCTCAACAGGAACATCATAACAGGAACTTTCTCTAGACATTCTTCTTCTTCCTTCCTCTTTCAAAGTTGGAACATAAAGAGAACCTGACAAAGCAAATATAGGAATACCTGTAGGTATGACTCTATATTCTTTCATATATGGCTGAAAATAAGTCTTCATGTTTCATCACCCCCCTCGATGATTTGACACTAGTATCCAAAATTCTTCAAATATATCAGACTTTATGAAATCTGGAACGTCTTCCTTCTTTCAATAAATCTGAACTTTAGTGATCAATACCCGTATCTGAGACAAAATCTCTGAACCCTTTTTATTAGCACTGCGCCGTTGCTAATAGCTTCCACTGTTTCTTTAGCTTTCCATATTAAAGAACTAGATTAGCTGATCTATTACATGATAACAAAAAACCTTATTGAAAGCATTTTAGGATCCATAATCTTCTTCAACATAACAAGTATCTTCTTCTATTTCTCTGCAACACTAATATGATAGAACCTGAATCTTTGACTTCTTCCAATGCTAAGAACTTTTCAAACAAAGGATAGACAACTAACTCATAAATACTCAAGATCAAAGAAGATCTATCTAGATCTATCAAGATCTCTCCAGCAAAATACCTATATAGAATCTGCTCTCATCAAACCTTCATGACTGAATGCTTGATTTGTTACCTGAATGTCTCCAAGTGTCCATGCTTCTTATATAAAGTTGTAACACTTTTCTTTAACAAATCCTTCCTAAGAATCTGCAACTCCTACTTGAAACATAAAAAGACAAACTTCTCACCTTGAGAACTCCAAAGGCTGCAAGTTGATACTTCATATCTTCATATTCTACCCGGGTGAACTGTGAAAATATGTGCTTGACTTTGTTTTGGTTAACTCCACTTCTCAATCAAGTAATAGGATCTGATGGAACACCTTTTTGAATACAAGCATGTATCCAAAAGTCAAGACAAACATAGAAAGTAGATCCTCCATGTGACTGGTACATCAAAAAATCTGAATTTTCTGAAGTTTTCTGAAACTACTGAATATGAGGTAACTTTTCCAAACACAAAACCTCAACCAAAGTCTTCAACATCTGCTACAAAAAACTCTTTTACCTCAAGAGTTAGATAAAGAAGAAATATACTTCTCTGTAACTTGTCATACTCGTCATTACCAAGTAGTTCTGTATTGACATTCCAAGAATTCTTTGAGGGAACATATAAGCAGCCTCCTTAAAAAATCTTCAACTAAAACATAACTCATACACATATGAGTCACAACATATATCTGCTCCTTTTCTTCCTCTCAATGCAATTCTTTGTCAAAAACTACTAAATCATGACCAAGTATCATGCAAAACAAGAAACTGCTTCTTCTTTAAACTATCTTTTTCACAAGAAGTTCTCGTAGACTTGTCTTTGGATGTAGAGGATAAAATAGGAAAAATATATGGAAAATATATGAGAAAAAGAAGTCTTACTTTCCCTTTGGAATTATTGGACTTTCTTTTTCTGCATCTTTCTTCCACATGATGATGTTAACATCTTCAAACTTCTCTTCCATACCTTTTGTTCTCTTCATCTTAAAGTAGCGAGCACTCTTAACTTCTTCAAAAGAACTTTTCTCTTCCTCTAATGCTAAGAGTAAGAGACAAAACAAACACGGTATACAAATGGAACTGAACATAGAATCATGTTTTACCATCTCTTCATATCTCTGAATCAAAACTTTGCTTCACATGTGAGTGATATGACTAAATTCACCAGCTTTTTGTCTGAATGATGAATTACCTTTCTAGAGTTACCTCTCTAGATACAAAATGTGAGCAAAAACTTCCACCCAACTTATAACACAAGATTGGCTCAAAACAAATATGATGCTCTCCATATTTGTCTTTTCAGAGAGCTTTCTTGCCATGAAAGAGATCTTTCAAAACTCTCTAGAAACACCTCTACATACATGTTTTGATGTAGCCTTTAACTTTCAAATAATGAAATTGTATAAAAGCACTCCTTGAATCCTTCAAATCTCTTCATAACTTCTCTTCTAAGATATGACCTGCAAATGATAATCTGATAAGAGAAACTAATACCTATGATTTGATGTTGATCTGGTTCCTTTATTTTCTCCAAACCATTGTTTTTCCTTGAATTTGAAGTCACCTTCTCTTCATCAAGTCTTGATTTTCAAGTAATACTTCTGTAAGGTATCTTCACTCTTCCAAAAGTATTCGGCTGCTAACAAGTCTTCAACTTCATACACCACACTGATAAACATGTGACTAAATTGTCTAAATCTCAAATCTTTACTCATCTAGATTAAGTGTGTATGTCAAATGTCAAAGTTAGAAGATGCTCTTAAATAAAATGTTGTAAACCTGAAGTCTGGGAACCTGTGAATCTGAGAGCCTAAATGCTCTGATACCGAAGCCCTAAAGCTGTGATACCAAATGTTGGAAATTTAGTAGGCCCATAACTAATATCAGAGGTCCAAGGTTGCATAGGTCCAAGGTTGCATAGGTCCAAGATCTACAACACAGATTCCAGCAATATGCAAACATTGACAAAACATGAACATACCACACTTAATCATACAAATGATGAGACAAAGATAGAGAAAGATTACACACCATGTGTAAAATGTTATGTAAGCCAGTGCTTACTCACACTATCATATATACAAAGGTCAATTTACAAGGTGGGAGCAAAACTCTCAACCACTCTATGTGAACAAAAACAGATGGATGAGTGAATGTACAAATGTAATAAACATATTCAGATGTATGGACAAAAATCTGAATATATATGAGATGTCTTACCTAATAGGTTATAGAATAGCGAATATGAGTGACAGAAAGAGGAAGGATCTGTCTAAAACTGATAATCAGCAAACCCTCCTCTTAACTTAGGCTATGGAAGACACTAAGTCAGACACGTGTGTGAAAGATCACATACTTACAAAAGTAGCAAAGAATATGAATATACCTTCTCGAACACCTCATCCAAATATGCATAAAGCATACATGTATTGATTCTCTTGTACCTATACCGAATAGGACTCCTCATCATATGGATGCCACTGCCTCCATAAACTCCAAGTAGTACTTGTGTGCATAAAAAGAATATGTACCTGAATTCTTAACATAAGATGTAAATCTTATGTTAACCACCATCCAATGCCTTTGAAGTAAACCAAAATCTTTCATGTAGAAAACAATCTTCAAATAAATCATGCGGATGGCTGATCCATCCCACCAAGCTGCTGATAAGTAAGTCCTCTCCATAAGCAAGAGTGTGAGCACACTCTTCTCTAAGAAGAACTCCATAGCGGCTCCTCAACATGCTCCAAGATAGCACCATGGCTGCCCCATGTGCTAAGAGCACCACCTCTATTGAGGTACCAATCCTGGTGTTGAACTAGGTGTAGGATGAATTTACTAAGTGACCCAAACTTGTTCTTATATAGTATTTGTGTCTTCCGAAAGCACTCTAAAAGCATAACAATAAAGAACAATCGCTTATGTAGAAAGCTACGAACAAAATCGGTCACGATTCGTAATTGTTGTGAAAGCAAAAAGTATCAAAATATTTTGCAAACGTGCTGCCGACGACGGGTATCGGACCTGGACCACTAAGTTGGGAGAAATCCTCGTAGCCAAGGCGCCCACGCATTTTATTTGTAGAAGGAGCTATACAAAAGACTACACAAGCTGTAAACTCTAGAAAATTTTGACCAATAGAACATTGGATCTTTGTTTTTCCAACAATCCCCCCTGCAATGTCATATTGGTACAAAATGGATTGGATCTGCAAACTTCATAATCTTCAAACTAGTACTCCCGAATTGACCTTCAAATCTTTTCTTCAAAGATCTTCTTTAAAATTGAATTTAACTTTCCTTCAAACTTCAAAAATCTGAACTTCTTGAATATGAACCATAATACTTGAGAAAATATACAAACTAGATATCCAATAGTGTACGCATCAAGCAATCATTTCCTTGACAACAAATGTAACAAGTACTGATTCGCAACCTTCTATCTCCTGTCTTCTCAAACCTGAAAACATACACTAGGATCCACATATTTGCATTTACCTTACGAAAGCTTTCTCAACATACTTCTGTTGTGTCATGTAAATACACTAAACATAATCAAGAACTCAATCCTGGAACCAGTGACTGACAACTCACAACTTTGTGTATTATGAACATTGCTGGTTCATCTCTGACTGTAGTCAAGTCAACTCAACTCAACTCAACTTAAATCAACTCATGAGTGTCATCAAAATATCATATCTATGATGTCATCATGTCTTCATCCTTGTTTAATCTGTAAACCCTTTATACCTCTTTCCTTCATAATCTGGTATAAACATATATGTGCACACCTATTCAAACATACCTCTCTGAAATATCAAGCTTCTCTTCAATAGAACTCTAGAACCTTCTCATCAACAGGAACATCCTAACGAGAACTTTCTCCAGACATTTTTCTTGTTCCTTCTTCTTTCAAAGCTAGAACATAAAGAGAACCTGACAAAGGAAATATAGGAATACCTGTAGGTATGACTCTATATTCTTTCATATATGGCTGAAAATAAGTCTTCATGTTTCATCACCCCCCTCAATGATTTAACACTAGTATCCAGAATTCTTCAAATCTATCAGACTTTATAAAATCTGGAACGTCTTCCTTCTTTCAATAAATCTGATCTTCAGTGATCAATACCTGTATCTAAAACAAAATCTTTGGACTCTTTTTATTAGCAATGCGCAGTTGCTACTAGCTTCCACTGTTTCTTCAGCTTTCCATATTAAAGAATAAGGTTAGTTGATCTATTATATGATAACAAAAAACCTTACTCAAAGCATTTTAGGATCCATAATCTTCTCCAACGTAACAAGTATCTTCTTCTATTGCTCTGCAACATTAATCTGATAGAACCTGAATCTTTGACTTACTTCTTTCAATGCTAAGAACTTTTCAAACAAAGGATAGACAACTGACTCATAATTACTCAAGATCAAACAAGATCTATCAAGATCTCTCCAGCAAAATACCTGTATAGAATCTTCTCGCATCAAACCCTCATGACTGAATGTTTGATTTGTTACTTGAATGTCTCCAAGTGTCCATGCTTCTTATATAAAGTTGTAACACTTTTCTTTAACAAATCCTTCCCTAGAATCTGCAACTCCTACTTGAAACATAAGTGGACAAACTTCTCACATTGAGAACTCCAAAGGCTGCAAGTTGATACTTCATATCTTCATATTCTACCCGGGTGAAATGTGAAAATATGTGCTTGACTTTCTTTTGGTTAGCTCCACTTCTCAATCAAGTGATAGGATCTGATGGAACACCTTTTTGAATACAAGCATGTATGCAAAAGTCAAGACAAATATAGAAAGTAGATTCTCCATCTGACTGGTACATCAAAAAATCTGAATTTTCTGAAGTTTTCTGAAAATACTGAATATGAGGTAACTTTTCCAAACACAAAACCTCAACCCAAGTCTTCAACATCTACTACAAAATACTCTTTTACCTCAAGAGTTAGATAAAGAAGAAATATACTTCTCTGTAACTTGTCATACTTTTCATATACCAAGTAGTTCTGTATTGACATTCCAAGAATTCTTTGAGGGAACATATAAGTTGCCTGCTTAAAAAATCTTCAACTAAAACATAACTCATACACATATGAGTCACAACATATATGTGCTTCTTTTCTTCCTCTCAATTTGATTCTTTGTCAAAACCTACTAGATCATGACCAAGTATCATGCAAAAGAAGAAACTACTTCTTCTTGAAACTATCTTTTTCACAAGATGTTCTCGTAGACTTGTCTTTGGATGTAGAGGATAAAATAGGAAAAATATATGGAAAATATATGAGAAAAAGAAGTCTTACTTTCCCTTTGGAATTATTGGACTTTCTTCTTCTGCATCTTTCTTCCACCTCATGATGTTAAGATCTTCAAATTTCTCTTCCATACCTTTTGTTCTCTTCATCTTGAAGTAGCAAGCACTCTTAACTTCTTCAAATGAATTTTTCTCTTCCTGTAATGCTAAGAGTAAGAGACAAAACAAACATGGTATACAAATGGAAGTGAACATAGAATCATGTTTTACCATCTCTTCATATCTCTTAATCAAAACTTTGCTTCAAATATGACTCATATGACTAAATTCACCAACTTTTTGTCTGAATGATGAATTACCTTTCTAGAGTTACCTCTCTAGGTACAAAATGTGAGCAAAAACTTCCAACCAACTTATAACACAAGATTGGCTCAAAACAAAACTGATGCTCTTCATATTTGTCTTCTTAGAGAGTTTTCTTGCCATGAAAGAGATCTTTCAAAACTGTCTAGAAAAACCTCTACATACCTGTTTTGATGTAGCCTTTAACTTTCAAATAATGAAAGTGTATAAAAGCACTCCTTTAATCCTTCAAATCTCTTCATAACTGCTCTTATAAGATATGACCTGCAAATGATAATCTGATAAAAGAAACTAATACCTCTGATTTGATGTTGATCTCGTTCCCCAATTTTCTCCAAACCATTGTTTTTCCTTGAATTTGAACTAGCCTTCTCTTCATGAAGTCTTGTTTTTCAAGTAATACTTCTATAAGATATCTTTACTCTTCCAAAAGCATTCGGCTTCTAACAGATCATCAACTTCATACACCACACTGATAAACATGTGACTAAATTGTCTAAATCTCAAATCTTTACTTATCTAGATTAAGTGTGTATATCAAATGTCAAAGTTAGAAGAGGCTCTTAAATCATATGTTGTAAACCTGGAAGTCTAGGAACTTATGAATCTGAGAGCCTAAATGCTCTGATACCAAAGCCCTAAAGCTTTGATACCAAATGTTGGAAATTTAGTAGGCCCATAACTAATATCAAAGGTCCAAGGTTCCATAGGTCCAGGATCTACAACACAGATTCCAGCAATATGCCAATATTGACAAAACATGAACATACCACACTTAATCATACAAATGATGAGACAAAGATAGAGAAAGATTAGACACCATGTGTAAAGTGTTACCTAAGCCACTACTTACTCACACTATCATATATACAAATATCCATTTACAATGTGGGAGCGAAACTCTCAACCACTCTATGTGGACAAAAATAGATGGATGAGTGAATGTACAAATGTAATAAACATATTCAGATGTATGGACAGAAATCTGAATATATATGAGATGTGTGACCTAATAGGTTTTAGAAGAGCGAATATGAGTGACAGAAAGAGGAAGGACCAGTCTAAAACTGATAATCAGCAAACCCTCATCTTAACTTCGGCTATGGAAGACCCTAAGTCAGATACGTGTGTGAAAGATCACATACTTACAAAAGTAGCAAAGAATGCAAACAAGTTTGCTTCCAGAAATCCTCAAACTCATATGAATATACCTTCTCGAACACCTCATCCAAATATGCATAAAGCATACATGTACTAATTCTCTTGTACCTATGCCGAATAGGACTCCTCTTCATATGGATGCCATTGCCTCCATAAACTCCAAGTAGTACCTGTGTGCATAAAGAGAATATGTACCGGAATTCTTAACATAAGATGTAAATCTTATGTTGACCACCATCCAATGTCTTTGAAGTAAACCGAAATCTTTCATGTAGAAGACAATTTTCAAATTCATCATGTGGATGGCTGATCCACACCACCAAGCTGTTGATAAGTAAGTTCTCTCCATAAGCAAGAGTGTGAGCACAGTCTTCTCCAAGAAGAATTCCATAGCCTCTCCTCAACATGCTCCAAGATAGCGCCATGGCTTCCCCATGTGCTAAGAGCACCACCTCTATTGAGGTACCAATCTTGGCGTTGAACTAGGTGTAGGATGAATTTACTAAGTGACCCAAGCTTGTTCTTACATAGTATTTGTGTCTCTTTCAAAAGCACTCTAAAAGCATAACAATAAAGCACGATCGCTTATGTAGAAAGCTACGAACAAAATCAATCGCGATTCGTAATTGTTGTAAAAGCAAAACGTATCAAAATATTTCGCGAACGTGCTGCCGGCGACGAGTATCGAACCTGGACCACTGAGTTGGGAGAAATCATCGTAGCCAAGGTGCCCACACGTTTTATTTGTAGAAGGAGCTATACAAAAGACTACACAAGCTGTAAACTCTGGACAATTTTGACCAATAGAACATTGGATCTTTGTTTTTCCAACATCATCGATGATTTTTCCAAGCATGCATGGATATATCCATTGAAGGCAAAGTCCGAAGTGTTTATGTGCTTGAAACACTTTTTGGTTTTGGCTGAGAATCTGAGAGCATGTAAAATGGGCACCCTCCGTTCTCATCGATGGGGGGAATATATATCTTCTGACTTTAATTCATTTATGGTTGAACGTGGGATAAAACATCAGTGTACAGTGCCGTATACACCTTAACAGAATGGAGTTGCTGAATGACAGAATAGGTCACTCATGGAGATGGCGAGGTGTATGGTCAAGAGTCAGGCTTTACCACATAGTTTCTGGCTTCAGGATGTGATGTCTACAACATATGTACTTAATAGGTGTCCCACTAAAGCACTGCAGTCTATCACTCCATATGAGGCTTGGCATGGTCGCAAGCCATCGGTTGCTCATCTGCGTGTCTTGGTTGTTTGGAATATGCATTAGTGCCTGAACAACATCGATGGAAATTGGATGATAAAGCAGTAAAATGTATTTTTGTTGGGTACAGTCCTGAAAGCAAAGGCTATCGTCTGTATCATCCACAGTCTAAACGCGTTTTGGTTAGCCGTGATGTTTTTGTGGAAGATGCTATTCAGCCTTTACTTTCATGTACGAAGGAGATATTTGTTAGCTCCAAAGAGATGTATGATACTTTGCTACCTCTTTTTACAAGTGAACAATCTAGTGCTGGTCCTAATGAGGTAACTTCTCAACCTTTGCAAGTTTCATGTGATGATGCAGATCATTCCATTTCTGATGCAGATTTACATGATTCACTTATTGATGAGAGAGCTCATATTGAGGATGCAAAAACTATGCCAAAATGGCTCGTGCAGACTTCAAATTAGATGCACCTCTGTCATATTGTACTCGGTCATGCTCTCATAGTGCCTCTTTTGCATCAGATTGCTATGATATGGCTGCCTCTAGTCTTTGTGACGAGACTGAGCCTATTTCGTTTGATGAAGCACAAAATTCTGAAAATAGGATGGTTGCTATGCAATCTGAATATGATGCTATAATGAAGAATGGTACCTGGCCTTTATGTGACTTGTCTCCTAGCAAGAAGGCCATTGGCACTAAGTAGGTATATAAGCCGAAGCGTAAGCCTGATGGAATAGTTGACAGGTATAAGGCTAGGCTTGTTGCAAAGGGTTATGCACAGGAAAGAGGCATTGATTTTGATGAGACCTTTGCACCTACATGCTGAATGACTACTGTTCGTAGCATCTATGCACTTGAAGCTCATCATGGTTGGAATGTACTTCAGGTGGACATTAAAACAGCATTTCTGAATGGTGACTTGCATGAAGAAGTGCATGTTTTTCAACCCCGTGGCTTTGTGCTCAAAAGACATGAATACCAGGTGTGTAGGTTAAAGAAGGCATAATATGGTTTAAAGCAAGCACCACGTGCTTGGTATGAAAAGACACATGCCTATCTGATTGCATATGGTTTTGAGGATAGCCCAACTCATAGCACCTTATATGTTAAGCATGCTAATGATGTGCTTCTAATCATTGTTGTGTATGTTAATGACATGCTGCTCACTAGTCCTCATGACAAGCATATTGCTGATTTTAAGGTTGATTTGCATGCCTCATTTCATATGTCTGATTTGGGGCATTTGCATCATTATTTGGACATTCAATTTATGAGTTGATGGTGGAATGGCTTTGTGTCAACCGAAATATATTGACACATTATTGCAGCGTTTTGGCCTTGAAGACTGTAAGCCTATTGCCACTCCTATGGAGACTGTAAGCCTATTGCCACTCCTATGGAGACATGTTTACGATTGAGTCTTCATGATGCTCGAGATACATTTGATGTTGTTCTCTATCAGCAGGTTGTTGGATGCTTGATTTACTTATGCATTACTCAGCCAGATATTCAGTTTGTTGTCTCACAGGTTCATGCATTGCCCAAGTGTCAAGAATTGGCAAGCGGTTAAGCGCATATTTCACTACTTGAGTGGTACCTGACTACTTGGATTGTTTTATCCCAAGCAATGTTGCATGTGCAACGCGTTGCGAACCTTCGCAACGTACGCAACGCAACGTCGCGTTACGTACAATTTAAAAAAATAGGGCCCTCCTAGCGGGCCGAAAACGGTCCACTGGAGGTCCCTTTTTCATTTCATTCCAAAGAGCAGTGAGCACTGAGCACTCAGAGCAGTGGACTGTGGAGCACTCCGCAAGAGAGAGAGAGAGAGCTCTGAGCTGAGGGAGAGAGAAACTTGTGACATGTGGCACAAGTCACCTTCCGATTATAAAGAGAGAACAGTCAACCATCATCCCTAGAGCTAAAAAAGATTGTTGGCAATATGTCACGAGACAAGGAAAGTTTGGAACAGGAGGTAGTGAGAGATGGACCTGTAATTTGTGTGGGTACAAAGGGACAGGAGGGGCAGATAGAATAAAAGCACATTTAGCACGTTTTGGAGGTATAGGTGTTGGTCCTTGCTCTAAACCAATGCCAGAGAAGATGAAAGAAGAGCTTTTGGAATGGGTTGAAGCACGGGAAATGAGAAGAGGGGTTAGAGCATCAACACAAACACATAGTAGTGCACAGAGCTCTATTCCTCAAGGACATTCATCCCAAGCATCTCAAGGGGAGTTTCCTTCAGCTCCTCTTGTTGAGGACTTGGAGACAGAAGAGGTAGCACATGTGTTGGCATACAAAGCAACAGAGGAGTCATGCACAATACGGCAACAAGGCCAAATCATTTTTCCCATGGATTATTTACAACTCAAGTGATTTTAATCACTACACAAGCATTGTAAATCCCGTTTTTGGTAGAATAGACTCCATTTTGTGCAAGCCGAGGAGTCCTCGAGCTTGAGGAGTATTAGAACTAGCGACATATCAATTTTCATAATTTTTAGACTCTGTTTGAGCCCTCAAATAGACTCTAGAACCTAATTTTTAACTAGGCCGGACACTAGGTCTGGACAAGACCAAAGCTAGTTAGAAAACTATAAAAAGAGCTAGAGAGCTCATTTTTGGGGTTAGATTGTTTGTGAATTGAGCTTATGTAAGAGACCTTTTGATTAATGCAAATAACTCCATTGTTCCTCTCCTTGTTCTTGCCTTGTGTGCGCGTGTGTGTGTATGTGTGTGCATGCTTGTGTGCTTCTCACTCACGCACTTGTGTCTTCACTTGCTCATAGTCTTCATACTAGTCCTCACGTCTCCACGGATTGACAATTATGAGGTGAATCTTCTCACGTTGGTACTCACCATTGTGCTAGAGTGACACCAAATTTGGCGCCGTTGCCGGGGAGAGAGCTTCGAGGACGAGCGTGTGATGGTAAGACGTCGAGTTGAGACATTGGAGTTATAGGTAATATCCTTCTTTCTCTTAATTTTTCTTCATTTTTTCCTTACTTTCGCATCACCATCATCATCTCCACCATCTCCCACCTCCATCTCCATCTCCACAAAAAATTTCAGTTTTTTGGTCATATTGCACCCCCCACCTCATTTCCCTCATTTCATTGTGAGAGAGAGCGAGAGAGAGCTTGCATGCTATCTGTTTTTGGTGTGTTTTTGAGCTTTTGTTGCAGGAACTTGCTGTACCACCTCCTCCAGTAGTGTGCGCAGGTACGACAGACTCTGCACAGGTCCCGGGACGACGACCTCTGTCTGTCGCGACAGATAGAAAAACTTAAAATTTTGTGAATGCATGTTTGGCACGGTAACCTACACCATTAGGGCACTCTAAATCACTAGAAGTTTCTCAAAAATTTGCGTTTTTTCAGTCTATCGCGACAGACACCGTCTATCGCGACAGACATTGTCTATCGCGACAGACACCGTCTATCGCGACAGACACCGTCTATCGCGACAGACACTGTCTATCGCGACAGACACCGTCTATCGCGACAGACAGAGACCCACGATAGACCCCGTCTATCGCGACAGACACCGTCTATCGCGACAGACCAAAAATCGACGACAGACAGCGTCTATCGCGACAGACACCGTCTATCGCGACAGACCAAATCACGACAGACGACAGACAGCGTCTATCGCGACAGACACCGTCTATCGCGACAGACCAGTCTATCGCGACAGACACCGTCTATCGCGACAGACCATATCACGACAGACGACAGACAGCGTCTATCGCGACAGACAGAAATCCGCGACAGACACCGTCTATCGCGACAGACCAAAAATCGACGACAGACAGCGTCTATCGCGACAGACACCGTCTATCGCGACAGACCAGTCTATCGCGACAGACACCGTCTATCGCGACAGACCAAATCACGACAGACGACAGACAGCGTCTATCGCGACAGACACCGTCTATCGCGACAGACCAAAATTCCACGATAGACACCGTCTATCGCGACAGACCAAAATTCCACGATAGACACCGTCTATCATGATAGACACCGTCTATCGCGACAGACAGCCCCCACGATAGTTTGTGTCTATCGCGACAGACACCGTCTATCGCGATAGACAGACATTTTCGGCAAAAATTAAGGGGTAAATTTTTTGGAAATTTAGGCTAAACTTTGGGCATAGTTGCACTCTCAAATACTCATACACTTGCAAAGGCCTTAGAAAAATGCATTAAAACCCTGAAAGGTTTTGTTTGTCTAAGTTAACCCCCTAAACCCTGAACGGTCATAACTTTTTCATACGAAATCCATTTTTTGAGCTCTAGGGCTTGTCGAAAAGCTCGTGGCATATACTACACGCCCTCAACTGTTTTTTATAAGAATAACGCGTTGATTTTTAGATAGGATATTTGGAAGTTGACACACAGAGGGGTAGAAACACCAAGGGAGCTCTAGAGGAAATTTCTAGCAACACAAAAGGGGGAACAAGGGTCATTAAAAAAGTGTCTGAAATAAATTGTCTGTCAATTGAAAGGTCTACTTGGAGCTAATCTTGGGACTTATGCAGGTCTATTGAGAAGCAATTGAGAGCGTCCAAGCAAGGTTTTTGCGCAAGCTTGAGAATTAACTTCTCGAGCACTAAAGAGCAAGGTTCGGCAAGAAAGGTCGGAATACTCTCAACTCCTCTTCGTCAATTCCTAGCTTAGGCTAAGAACGATTAGAAGTAGGAGTAAGTCAGGGTGACGATAGACCACTATCAAGATGAAGCATACCTAAACTTTCAAGCTCAAGCTAAGGGCATAATCCTTGTACTGTCGAGAATTTTAAAGGGAAAGAACTTAATGCGGAACGATCAACTGTAAGTGCGAAACAACATTCAAATATTCTTGATGACGTGATATCAGACAAGACCTTAAACACGATAAAATAACTAAAAAGAACCAAGCGACTAATCTAAAGTAACCAGCAACGAGGTTGTACTCGGGGCAAAGAATTGGGCTACTTAGATAGGCATATGAACCTTAGATCAGGACGACATCTAGTAAGGGAGAGACAAAGCCTTAGATCTTCAGAGGCTAGTGTTAACCACACTGCTAGGTCTTGGGCCCAGCAGTTGAGCCACCACTCGTACTACTCTAGCTCGGAGACCAGTGAGTCAGAGATGTCTCAAGGCATGGATAGACCTACAGGAAGTTCAGGAGTGCCTTACTTGCACAGGGTAGAAGGCCCTTACAAAACACAGTTGGAATACCTTAGGACCAACCGATTAGGTGCTAGCATCTATGAGGACGGCCTAGGAAGATCCGTGGTCCAGATCAAAAACCCTGACCAATCCATAGGACTAGAGCACCCAGCTGTCAAGTTTGAAAACGGTGCATACCTGGACAAAGAAGGAACCATATACGTGGTCACCAGTCACCCAGATAGGACATATGAATTTGGAAATGTAATCTCAGAAGCGGACTTAGGTGACTTGGAACAAGGAAACATGGGAGTAGAACCTAGAACACCCCGAGGCAAATCTGTTCTCACTAGGATTATCACACCTGAGTGGGTTCCCCAAGACAACAAGAGCATAGAGTTGCTCCTCAATCGAGAAACTGACGAAGCCTTCTGGAGGTATAAATCTAATCAGCCAACTGATATAGACACTATCATGATCTATGAGTTTAAGGATCCGGATAGCCCAGGTAGAGTGACCTACTTAGATCACACTTCGGAAAGGATCTTTGTGGTGACAGAAAATGATAGGCATGCTTACACTTGGAAGGGTGAATTCATTTTCCCTCAACCAAGATCGAATGTATCCTATGGTCACCCTGGAGCTGGAACATCCCAAGCTCATGGAATGCAAAGAGACAGAAGTAGAGATAGACCAGAAGTAAGCTTTGCCAATCCAGTGGGCAGAGAAAGAACGAGGACGGAGACGAATAGGGTAGAACCTAAGGTGCTTAGAGCTCACAGGAACCAAAGAAATGTGGATGGATTCCCTCTGCCGAGACCTAGAGAGCACGCAAGAACTCTGAGACCGACTCAGCTAGTTAAGTCCATGAAGAATTACTTTGATGGCACAGGAGATCCCTATGATCATGTGGCGGAGTTCAAGCAAGTCTTGAGAGCTGAACAAGTGGAGGATCTATTCACGCAGTACAATGCCTTCGGTCTAACCCTTAGGAACACAACACTTACATGGTTTCAGCCATTGGATGAGCGCCAGTTCAAGAGCATAGACCAACTCCTAGAAGCATTTATTATTGAATTCTCCAAGAGTGGCATAAGACACAATACCTCCTCACTGATTCACAGCTTCAAGCAAACCCCTCAAGAGACTGTGAGACTTGCAGGAAGAAGATTTAGGCAATACCTTGAAAGATGTCCTGTTTCGGAGCTACCCACATCTGCCAAACAAGTAGCCTTATTCCTTGATGGATTGCTGAGTACGAAATTGAGATCCTATGTGTATCTGAAAGACCCTAGGACTATAGAAGAGTGTGTACGCATGTGCATTGACATTGAAGATAACCTAGGGGAAGAACTAGAGCTTTCCAAAATCTACAAAGATTCAGATAGTGCATCTAGTCACTCTTCCACGCAATCCACATCAATTGAGGAACTCGCAGAGAAAGTAGCTCAGAAATTAGGGGTAACTAGTAAACAAATCCCAAGGTTTGCCCCTGTGAAAAGGTGCTACACTTGTGGTGGTGACCACATGGCGAATGTCTGCCCCATTATGGCTCAGCCCCAAGTAAATCCTAGTAGCCCGTACTGCACCATAGAACGGAGATACACCAATCACACCGCACAAGATTGCCCATACAACAAGCAGGCAGTTAGGCAACCCCACCCTCAGCCATACCCTCAGCAGGGAAGATACCAGAACCCGTACCCTCCACAACCATATGGCAGGCCACAACAAAATTTCCAACCTCAATATCAAAACCAACAAAGGCCTCATCCTGTGCTAGCACAACAACCCCCAGCCCCAGCTAATGTGATTCCGGTAAAGTATACTGCTGCAGAAGAGAACCTGAATAGAGCTATAGTCCCTGTAACATCCTTGCTTTCTGAAAGTGACCCGAGTGACCATAGCTTTGATTCTACACATGTTGATAGCCCCCAGGCCTACTACATGCAGTCTCCTGAGCATGGTGAGTTCTATTATGGCGAAGAGACAAACGAACCTAGTTGGGAGTCAGATTACACGAACGTCATGTATGCAAACCCCAACCCTAGGCCTCAACCTAGGCAAGTAAGACCTCCATTCCCAAGAGGACCGTGCTACAGATGCCAAGGAGATCACCTCATTCGTGATTGCCCCTTACCTCCACTTACACAAAACCAGTCAGTGACAATCCAAGGCTTCTGCCAAGATTGTGGAAAAGAGCATCTCTTACGAGATTGCCCAAAGAACCCCAATAATATGCCAAAAATCACGCCTATCAATGTTATTGAGTTAGTGGTAGATTCCAGCGGAAGTGTTACTTCCACTGCACCCGTACAGGTAGTCACGAGAGCTCAAGCAGTGCAGCAAAACCAAGGGGTAGGCAAGGAAAAGAGCCCAGACGCTAGCAATAATGAGAGCCAAAATAAAAACAGAACAAGAGCTTGGAGAGATAGCCGCGAACGCATGAAAAGGCAATGGGCAAAGAAGATGAGTGAACTTGAGGAAAGTCTACGAGAAACCAAGGCTAAAATCATAGAGATCACATCTCAACCGCACTCTCACACATTCCCACCGCTACCATCCCCATCACCGTCCATCCCTCCACCCTCTAAGACACCCCACGTAACCCACCCACCACCCCAAACAGGATCAATATTAGCTGATCCCACTCCTGAAGACATAGACATGATGCTTAAAGCATATCAGGCCAGAATCCAAGAAGGGCCAAACGTCACGGATCATGACAAGTGCTATCCCAGAGCTGACCTAGAGATAGAAAGAACCAAGCTGTGCGCGAAAATGGTCACATTGGCTCAGACTATGTTTGAAGCCAGTCGCCTTTTCAATTACTCGGGCTCAGCCAAGACGCAATTACACTTGGATGGATTCCTAGAGAAGTTAGAGGGAATAATTGCAAGATCTGCCAAGGAAGAAAAAAATCAAGAGAAAGATAAAGCAAGCAAAAACATGAACCATCCCCCATCGGAAGTTTATGTTGCCAATTCCACTAAACCAGACAACTTCCCCTCCTTAGAAAGAATAGAGAGGCTAATTGCACAATCAAAAAAGGAACCTGCCCCTCAAAGAAAGGAAAGGGCAAGAGAACGGATAAGCAAGCCTCTTCAGGAAGCCCATGTGCCTCCTCAAGAAGCTTATCTTCCCCCCCAAAAGGCACATGAGCCTCCCTCGAAAGCTTGCGTACCTCCACAGGTTGCCTACATTCCTTCTCAGGGAGCGTATGAGCCTGTTCGGAAAAGTAATAGAATAAGTAACCCTCCCCAGGAAGCTTGTGCTCCAGCCATCTATGAGAACGAGGAGAGAGCCAACGATAGAATAAGCCCTCCTTCCCAGGTTGCTTATGCGCCTAATTCTACGGAGCCAGACACTTCTTCTTCTATGAATCGGTTTGCACCAGACTTCCCACGAGAGATTCAAGAAGACAAATGGGATAACGAAAGTGAAGTCGCCCCTCCCTTTGAACTTGTGGATGATGCACACGACCAATTCCCACAAGACATCCCATCTATTTATGGGGAACATGAGAGTACTCAATCTCACGAGAGATTGGACTTTGAATCTAATTCCATACAAGAGTTACCCCACTTCACAGGACCATGGGAAGCAAAGTCCACCTGTATGAGAGCACCTACAGTCATGGTAAGAAACGAAGATTCAGTCATACCTAGGAACACAGAGGTAGTGAAGAACACTAACGTGCAGTGCAATCTCAAGTTAGAAGAGCTACTCAGGGTTAGACCTGAATTATGGAAACATGTAGCCAAACAAGTACTAGAGATAGCAAAACCTCGTTCCCAGGTAGGATCCCATAGGACAGTGCCAGAAATTCCCTTGGATAAGATAGGAGATATGTGTGAAGGTGAAGAAGGGAACACCTATCTTCCCATCACCTACCAGGAGTACACCACCAAGGCAATTTTGGACTCAGGTGCAAGAGTTGCAATTGCCACTACTTCCCTATGGAAGCGTTGGGGCAAGCCAGCACTCAGGCCAACGAGAATGAAATTGCAGATGGCCGATGGTCACATAGAGAGACCCCTAGGATTGCTAGAAGGAATAACTCTCACCACTTGTGGTGTCGAGTTTGAGCATACATTTGCCATATGCAACTTCAGCAAAAATCATGCCTATGAGATGATTTTGGGAAGACCATTTATGCGACAGTTGCAAGTGGTACAGGATTGGGGAACCAACTCCTTGTATTTGCAACACTTGGGTGTTACGACCAAAGTCAATCTCAAGGATTATTCTCATAGAGATGTCCCTCCTATCCAATGGAATCCCATCCATAGAGCCAAAGATGATACAGAATCGGTGCATTCCATAGGGTCTGGATCCTCATGGATGCATGAAGACACTCACTTATGGATGTGCAAGGTAGCAGTAGAAGAAGAGAAGAGAGAGAAAGCCAGAGAGGTAGGTGCGAAAGAAACCCATAGATCAATCCAAGACCCAGCCTATGCACCTGTAGTTTTTCCAGACGAAGAATTTGAACCTCACGGTTGGGCAGAAATTTTAGCAACAATGGATGTAGCCATCAATGAAGAACAATGGACACCTCACTGTGATGAGGATGGCTATGACATTTCAGTCTTCTCCATAGAGCCAATCATGGGAGAGGCAGTTCTAGAAGAATGCGAACCTAGCCCTGATGCATTTGAGGATGCAAGTGACTCTGATCTAGAGTCAATCATTATGGACCCACCATTTGCATCAGATGAAGAATACTTCCATGAAGTAGAATTTCAACCCCAGAGGCATGGAGAGGTTACAAATGATGTAAGATTAGCAACACATGTGACCCCGAAGGAAGAAGGAAAGAAACGAAAGAAGAGAGAAGCCTCACCAGAAGAGGAAGAATCTTTGTTTGAGGTCCCAGAAAATTTTAAGAAGTATGAGATAGATGACAGGAGAGTCATGATAAGAATGCCTAAACGAGAGGCACAATCAGGAGAGGCCTATGATAACAAAGAAACCACCAAGAAAATAGTAGTGGCCCTAGAAGAAGGAGAGGAGAGATGCACGTACATAGGCCATGACCTAACAGAGGAAGAAGAGAATGCGTTGATAGCCTTGCTAAGAGAATACAGAGATGTATTCGCTTGGAGTTACAAGGATTTGAAAGGTGTTGACCCCGATATATGCTCACACACTATCCCCATGACCTCAGATGCTAAACCCTCTAAGCAAAAGCCCTATACTTATAACGATAATTACGCTGCTAAGATCAAAGAAGAGATAGATAGATTGGTTGAAGCTGGATTTATCTATGAAATTGAGCACACTGAATGGGTATCCCCCATCGTAGTGATGCCCAAGAAGAATGGCAAGCTGCGTGTGTGCATTAACTTGAAAAAGGTTAATGCAGCCACAATTCGAGATAACTATCCGCTTCCCATCACAGAACATCTCTTAGAAAGAGTGGCAGGCAAGGAAGTGTACAGCTTCCTTGATGGATTTTCGGGCTACAATCAAGTAGCCATAGCCCCAGAGGATCAGCATAAGACAGCCTTTGCCACAGAATGGGGCATTTTTGCTTTTAGAGTAATGCCATTTGGGCTTACCAATGCACCAGCTACCTTCTAGAGGCTGATGTGCCATGTGTTTAAGGAGTTCCTGAGGAAGAGTTTAGAAGTCTACGTTGATGATCTTTGTGCTCATTCCAACATTAGACAAACCCATATCCCTGAACTCAGACAAATCTTTGACAAATGTAGAGAATATCAAGTCTGCCTGAACCCAGAAAAGTGCGTTTTTATGGTCAGGCAAGGCAAGATTCTAGGACACATAGTGTCAAAGAATGGCATATCTACCGACGAAGAAAAAGTGAGAGCCATAGCAGAGCTACCTAGGCCAAAGAATGTCAAGGAAGTACAAGCTTTCATGGGGCATTGTGGTTATTACCGACGATTTATACACATGTATGCTGTCATTGCAAAGCCCATGTACGGGCTTCTGACTAACTTTGAGTAGACGGATGAATGTGAGAATTCCTTCCAGGAGCTTAAACGAAGATTATGTTCAGCACCAATCTTGACCACACCAGATTGGAATAAGCCATTCCATGTTCACGTGGATGCATCCAATTATGCTATTGGATGTGTACTTGCACAACCTACTGGTGAAGGTAATATGGATCTTCCAATTGCCTATGCCAGTAGACAGTTGAATGCGGCTGAACGAAATTACACCACTACGGAGAGAGAAGGTTTAGGCATGGTATATGAAGTTAAGAAATTTAGACACTATTTGCTTGCAAATAAGTTTAAATTTTTTACGGATCATCAAGCATTGCTATACCTCGTAAACAAGCCTTGCAATACAGGAAGATTAGTGAGATGGTTTCTCTTGCTAATGGAATATGATTTTGAGGTTGTGGTAAGGAAAGGGAGGACTCACTTGAGAGCAGATCACCTCTCTAGGCTCACATCGGGAGAAGCCCCACAAGGAGTGTCAGATGACCTTCCTGATGCTTACTTGTTTAATTTGGAAGTTGTACCGTAGTGGGCTAAGCCATTGGTACCAGTATTGACATACGGGCCTAACCATCCAGTGGTAAACACACGGAATAGAGAGGTTGTAAAAGCCCAAAAGTACCACATCATGGCAGGAAGTATGTACAAGCACACAAATCAAGGGATCTTGGCTTGCTGCGTAGAAGAGGATGAGTACGCTAAATGGTTGCAATTAGCACATGTAGGTGCACTAGAGCAACACCATTCAAAGCAACGAACTTTACAGACACTAAGAAGACTCGGAGTGCATTGGCCGACTATGGAAGCGGATGTCCAAAAGTTGTGCAAGGAATGCCCAATCTGTTGCACTAAGCCACCTGTGGAACACGCCACTCTTTATCAAGTATCCATTGTGCCAGATTGGAGTGAACCACTAGTATCCTTCCTAAGGACGACAGCATTCCCTCCAGACATGACTCTGGCTAGGAAAAGGAGTTTAGAACAAGAAGCCCTGGATTACTCACTCATTGGTGATAATCTATACAAGCGTGGTAAAAATGGTTACCTGAGGCTATGTGTCCATGAAAGTGAATATCTTAAGATCTTAGAAACTGCTCACCAAGGTGTAGCAGGAGGACACTTTGGACCGGATTGGGTGATCAAGGCAATACTATTTGCGGGTTTCTGGTTGCCTACCCTTCACATGGATGCACATACCTATGTGAAACGGTGTGATGTCTATCAGAGGACTCAGTATCCTATACGCAAAGATGAGATGCCACTGAAACCTATGATGGGTGGACGTGCATTCTCTAAGTGGGGAATAGACTTCGTAGGTCCTATTAATCCCCCAGCTAAAGGTTCTCATGCGGAATACATCATTGTTGCAACAGATTATCTCACCAAGTGGGTAGAGGTAAAGGCTACGACAAAGAACGATGCTCAAATAACTGCCAAATTCTTGTTTGAGAATGTATTCACAAGATACGGGCTACCTATAGAGCTTGTAAGTGATGGAGGCACTCATTTCTTAAATGAAGTGATTGAAAATCTACTCCAAGAATTCTTGGTAATACACAAGAAGTCTGCCCCCTATCACCCTCAAGCTAATGGACAAGCTGAGAGCACTAATAAGATCTTATGCAATGTACTGACGAAATTAGTGAACACTAAACGCTCTGATTGGGACAAACAGCTACACCATGCTGTTTGGGCATACCGAGTTGCCTACAAAACGGTACTCCAAGCCACCCCCTTTCAGATGGTATTCGGCCAAAACGCTGTGCTACCCTTGGATTTCCTGATTCCTACGTTGAAAGTAGCACAAGAGCACGAATGGACAGGTCATGAGCTCTCCTCTAGGATCTTTGACCTTGAACGATTAGGGGAAACAAGACTGAGAGCCGCTGCAGGAATATATGCAGCCAAGAAGAGACAGAAGGCATATTTCGATGCCCATGTGAAGGATAAGGGCTTGAAAGCAGGAGATCTAGTTTTAGTCTATACACTGAAACAACACGCAAGGAAGCTAGAAAAGAGAGGCTACGGACCTATGATTATCAATAGGATCTCCACGAGTGGAGCAGTACAATTAGCCACGTTAGAGGGTGATATTCTCCCAAACTATATTAGCGGTTGCAGAGTCAAGTTGTATCAGGAACCCCTCACGGAGGAAATGCTCAGCCGACTCAACACTGCTAAGAAACGCAAAGAGGAAGAAAAGCGAATTCGAGAAGAAGCTCAAGCAGAAGCTTTAGAACGCATCAGAAGGATAAAGTTACGAAGGCAAGGCCGAGATCAGACTAGAACAGATGACTATGCAGATCAAGGATATCCTATGGCCATGTGTGAAGTCGCAGGAACAAGCTCGCATAGGATAATTGATCGACGTCCTTTCATAACCCTAGATATAGGACAAGGAAAGAGTGCAAGGACCGTAAGAGCCTTGATTGACTCAGGTGCAGCCACTAGTGTTGTTAAATTGTCTTACTGTCAAGAGTTGCAGTTAACTGTCAATCCTGTGGAAGCGTATCTCATAGGATTGGGAGGCGTGGAAACCCCTTGCATGGGCGAGGTGGAACTTCCCCTCTATATTCATGATGAGGCTATAACAGTTAAAGTACTAGTGTGTCAAGACAAGGATCTCACTGAACCTCTTGTCTTGGGTCAAGATTGGATCTATGACCAAGCAGTCAACTTAAACTTAAGAAGTGGACTTCTTCAGGTTTGGGTCAATCATAGTCGAATTACAGTAGAGTTAGATAATGGATCACTCAAGGAACTAGAAAAGGCACAGACTCCTGGTCCTTCCAGGAATACACATGAAGATGACCATGTTGTTCTTGTCCAAAACTATGTGTTGCAGAGGAATGATATTCGCAAAAAAGGAGTCAGGGATGCAAAGGAACTCCCTTCTTTTCCAAAGGCCAGAAGGAGGCAACAATCAAAGGTGGATCAAAGGCAGAAGAAGCAGAGTACTACCTATGTCCGGGATCCAAAGTACCTGCGCAGCAAAATGTCCCAGCAAGTGAAACAAGTGTGGGTGCGGAAAGGCGAACACCCGGTTGCACTCAAGCCAACCACACGGGCAAAGCCTCTTATTAGTAACCAACAACACGACACTAATAAGAAGTCTTTCGGAAATTCTTCTGCTAACGTGAAATCTATTTGGGTGCCCAAGAAGTCGATGAAGGCTAGCCCACAATCAAGACAAATTTGGGTGCCTAAGGCTTGCTTGCGGGCGCAAATAGCTACGCCGAAGCCACAACCTATACAGCGTAACCCATTCACTCGCACAACCGGCATCCACTCGTTTTCAACACTCACGAACACACCAAGGCCCATGAGCACGAACAGAATCATTTGTAAATGGGTCCCTAAAAGGCCTCATGTTCAAGCTGATACACCTATAATGTTCTCTAGCGTCTCTACGAAACCAAGAGAAAAACCCATCCACTGCATTTGGCAGCTTAAGACCTGTAATAAACCCCCCGACCCCAACTTGTAAATTCACCCCCACTTACTAACTGCATTAGTCTCCTAGGAATACCCAAGCATTAACTACACACACTGTCTTCGTGCACTTACTAACCACTAACTCACCATCTACCTCATGTTAATGTTGTAACGGGGACAACAACGGATTTATTTTGTCCATTACGATGTTAACACATGATTCTATATTCTCACAGAATCAGAAGGCAAGAAGTAAAATGGCAGAAGCAACAGGTTCGGGCTCACAAGTAGGGATACTTACTGCAGGAATTGATGTGGATAGTCTACCTGTGGATGTGCCACCAACTGAACGACCAGTGGAGCTGCAGCACCTTCAGCAAATCCCGGTGCCGGATCCACCCACAGGGATCACAGAAAGAGTCCATGCCAATTCTCATTGGTTCAATGGCATGCCAGGTCCATTAGGAGAGGCCAAGTATATATGGGAGTCTAAGTGCGAGTATGATAGATCATGGGTTCGATTCCAATTTTTCTCCAAGGAGTTCGAGACTTTACAGAACATCGAGGATCTCCAGACCATATGGCAACGAGCAGGGCTGGCAGAATACTTTGAAGCCCCACTACCTAAACCAGATCTCCTCCGATGTTACTATTTGGTCTCCACATTACAAGCTAATGAAGAAAAGGACAAACCCGGATCATTTGTTCTTCCCTCCTTGCTGGGCAACAACGAGTTGAAGAGGTTTGAACTTACTGTGGAGTTGGTAAGCGACGCTTTGAATATGCACGGCACGCATGTACCCTCTGAAAAGGATGCTCTTGTTCCCACTAATATGAAGGATAGGAAACTATTGAAGCTTAAAGACATGGCAGCACTCACACCAAACGTGTCCATCCCTCTCCGCATGTGCATGCAACATTTCGCCTTTCCCGGCCAAGACCGCTTCACACAACCACACAAGAGAATCTGGTTTGCTCTCTACTTAGCGCAAGCAGGTGCGTTACCCATTAAGCTACCGGTATGGATTATAGATCAATTGTATGAAGCAAACAAACGGTCTTCTAGGAAATTAGTGGTGAACGGATGCTGTGCAATCACACGCATTATTTACCGGTGCCTAGCATACGATGTTCCCATTGAACGTGCCTTAACTTGGGCACAATTACAAATGTTTAAGAAGCTCAAGACGTCCACACATCAATCCAAGCGCATGAGGGGTGCGATCCCTTGTGTCCAGACAAGGGAAGTTCTGACTACTCCTGAGGTATCGCCACGAAGGGAGACCACTGTACCTCCCTTTACCATTAGGATACCCAGGTCGGGATCTGAAACTACGACGCAAGCTACCCCATCGGCTCCTCCTCTTCCAACCGAATTCGAATTTGCTGCCACTGGAGATGCTGAAGGAATGGACCCCCAGGACTTCGAAGCATTCCTACAAAGTACACAATTCTCTGATGTGGAGTTTTATTCAGATGCAGAGGAACAAGGCACATCCTCACGAAGAAGAAGAAAGTCTACAGACGGTTGACATGTACATTGGAGTGACGCTCAGCAAGGTCAACAACAAGGACACCTAGAAGAAGAAGGAGCGTATGAAGAGGAGACCACTGAAGCTCCAGCCTATACAGCAGAGCTCCGAAGGCTGTATCAGATTATGGAAAGAGTGCGATCGCAACAACTACTCACCGAACAGAGTAGCAGAGTACTCATGACTCAGTTGTTGGAAGAAGCAGGAGTTGACTCCGAATATAGGGAAGGTCTCTTATTGATGGCAGAAACATATGGGGTAGTGGAAGCAGTGCGCACTGCCATTCGAAGGTCTCCAGTTCAATATGATCCACGAAGGCTCCAGACACAACCACGCTCAGGTAAGAATATCCAGATTCCCATCACAATTGCAAAAGAGCCAACTATTCCATCTGAACCCATCAGGACAACCTCCCAAGCAACCAAAACGGCTTGCCAACAGCACCCAGTCACCCATGAGGAGTCCACCGAGCCACTACCACCCACACCCCCACCATCACCTCCTAGAGCAGAAACAGTGGAAATCACCTCGACCACTCAACCCACCGACCCAACCTTCATCTTCCGTACTCCCATCTCTAGTTCCACCCTATTCTCTACCACTGATAACCCAATCTTTGAAGCAACCCCCATCACTACACAATCCACCGAACCGCTCCTAGAGCCTGCCCTAGGGCAACCATCCCCCATGCCCTCAGCCATAGGTCATCCTGACCCTAGATCCACATTCATGGGTTTCCCTGCTACCACGCAACCCTTCCCGCCCTCCTCAAATTTACGACCTCAACCCCTGACCTCTCTCTCTCCATTTCTACAATCCCTCCATGACCTCCTTGCTAGAGCTTTTCAACCAGGGTCTCAACCATTTCCTTTCTTTTCAGCTCCCCACCCCACTTCGCATCTATTCACCACTTCCACACACACACCACCTACCATCCCAATGTATATGGCAGACCCCACACTCGCACCCACTCCTGAAGGTATGGACATTTCACCACCCACGGCACCTCCCCCCACGATTCCACCTCCTCCCATTCCCCCTCCACCAATTTCACTCACACACACGACTTCAATAGACACATCATTCACTCTTCCCCATCCCCAATTCCCTTCCCATGCATCTCCCACTGTAAACACCACCCACTCATCTATAGGAAGTGCATTGGACACCATGCTTGCTTGTATATCAAACTTAAGGACAGATTACATTCAGCTCCAGCAACAGAATGAACGCCTGCACGAGCACTCAGAAACACTACAGCACCGCCTTGCGGCACTAGAAGAGGAAAATGCTCGCCTCCACACACAGTTCCAAACTCTCCAAGAAGCTCATGGCATATTGGAGGTACAGTTACAGAACACAGATCAGGAAGCGATACAGGTGGTAGAAGGTCACCTACGGACACAGCTGGAACGCAACTCAAAACTTCAGCGAAATATGGCTCTACTCAAACGCCATCTTGCGGCCGCTCAGGAAGAGAATAGACGCTTGCAACTACAAAATCAAGAGAACTTGGAGGCAGCTATTGAGAGCACACCGGGGGCACCCATCAGCCCATCCAAGTTTCAAGCAGTGACCCCCGATAATATCAAGATTATATTGGAAGACTATGCCATGCTGCTTGAAGCACATGATAAGCTATCGGAGGAACTGGGACAATTGAAGCAGAAACACCAAAAAGGACCAACAGCAGCCTCTCCAACCACCCCCTCCGCGGCTTCACTTCTCACAAACGCAGAGGCCATAAAATATCTCCAGAAACAGGTCACTGAATTGCAAACACGTCTACTACAATATGAGAGACCACCTTCCCCTCCAGAGGCTCCCACGGACGAAGAAGTTGTGCAAATTCCTGTGGAACAAACGTTTGACGAAGAATACGATCCGCAACCATTCCCAGGAGGCCAACAAACAGAAGAAGCGCAGGACACATTCGAGGCACCACGGCCCCCATGGCTACGTCAAGTGGAAGAAATCGGGAGTTCGCACGAAGAGCGCACAGTAGTGCAAAATCAGGCCATGAGGGTCATAGAGGAAACTGTGCTACAATCGGCTTACTTCAAGAACCTGTCATCGAGACGCCTGATCCTCTCATCTGAACTCCAATACAGGCCGTATTATATTATCTTGGCTGATTATAATGCAGAAATACAAAGAGTCACGGGTCAGATTCCTACCTTTGCGACCCAATTTCAACCCGAAGACCTTCCTCCAGAGGTGCAAAAAGGCAAAATTCGTCAACCCACCTGGCGGTAGAAACTTCTAGAGACATATCCAGAAATGCTACGCACATGGAACAACGCGCCTTTACACCTCCTATACAATCCATGCTACGGTCGAGTCCCACGCCGCAGGTCTTGGAAGGCATTCAATATCAAGGTACAGAACAACGCGCAATGCAAGGAATGGCTGAACTACCCGTACATTGCGCCACCACAGGGACCACCGTCGGTAGCATATATGATGGGTACCATTCGCCACTGGATGCCGCGCTTGAAGCCCATGCAAGATGTAGCAGCGCAAATGATGCTTAAAATCTTAGATATGATGCAGGTAGTCCTGAAAACTTTTAGAAATGCAGCCGCACCACAGGTACGTCTCCCGGGGTTCAGCAATGGAAATTATGACTTGGTGTATGACATGAGCACCACCCCCAGTATTCGTGTGGCTTACGCCTGGCATGCGCGCATCAAATACCTCCCTGCCTGTTACAAACAGACCTTTGAAGAAATGTTCAGATCAGGTTTCTGGGAGTATCACTCGGAGATTTTCGCACCGAAGCCAACACATCTACTCCAACTTTTTGCTTGTGAACAAGCAATGTACTCTGAGTACTACACCACCCCGCAACCAGAGGCCCCTGGTGCAATAAATTGGGATGCATTGGAAGCTGATCTAGCAAGAGGCTTAAGGATAGGAGAACATGAACTGGCCACCAATGTCATCCAATACTATATCGACCACCCGAGAGAACAAAGGTCTGTCAGGGGCGACAGACGCTAGGAAGGGGGGCGTGTTGGCATACAAAGCAACAGAGGAGTCATGCACAATACGGCAACAAGGCCAAATCATTTTTCCCATGGATTATTTACAACTCAAGTGATTTTAATCACTACACAAACATTGTGAATCCCGTTTTTGGTAGAATAGACTCCATTTTGTGCAAGCCGAGGAGTTCTCGAGCTTGAGGAGTATTAGAACTAGCGACATATCAATTTTCATAATTTTTAGACTCTGTTTGAGCCCTCAAATAGACTCTAGAACCTAATTTTTAACTAGGCCGGACACTAGGTCTGGACAAGACCAAAGCTAGTTAGAAAACTATAAAAAGAGCTAGAGAGCTCATTTTTGGGGTTAGATTGTTTGTGAATTGAGCTTATGTAAGAGACCTTTTGATTAATGCAAAGAACTCCATTGTTCCTCTCCTTGTTCTTGCCTTGTGTGCACGTGTGTGTGTATGTGTGTGCATGCTTGTGTGCTTCTCACTCACGCACTTGTGTCTTCACTTGCTCATAGTCTTCATACTAGTCCTCACGTCTCCACGGATTGACAATTATGAGGTGAATCTTCTCACGTTGGTACTCACCATTGTGCTAGAGTGACAACATGCATCAGAGCCTCAGCAAAAGAGACCACGGGAGACTCAGAGCATTCCTACAGGTCATGGCAACCTACATGCATCATCCATACGGGCTAGTTTGCAAAAGCAAGGGAAGCAGGAGGCCACCCAAGGTATAATGAGGCTCTTCATTAAATATAGTTTAAGTTTTAATGCGGTTTAAGTTTTAATGTGGTGCGCACTCCCGCATGGAAAGAGGCCATGAAAATGGTGAGTAGGCTTGGGGTTGAGTGGGAAGGGCCTTCTTATGAAGAGCTAAGAGGAAGTGAGCTGAGAAAAACGAAAGAAATTGTGCAAAAGCAATTGGGGCCTATGGCAGAGACATGGAAGAAATATGGCTGCACTTTGATGTGTGATGGATGGACAGATATTAGGAAAAGGAATGTATATAATATACTTGTTCATTGTTGCAAAGGTACAGTGGAGAATGTTGTCCAAGTCATAACGGACAACGGAAGTAATTGTGTTTCCATGGGGCGGATGTTAGAGAAGGAGTTCCCATCCTTTGTATGGACTCCATGTGCAGCTCATAGCATAGACTTATTGATTGAAGATGTTGGGAAGGTCCCTTGGATACATGAGACTTTTTCCACATGTCAGAGAGTGGTCACCCTCTTCACGAAGAGGCCAAAGTTGCTTTCCATTTTCAGATCATACAGTGATTTGGAGCTTCTTAGGCCTGCAAAGACCAGATTTGCTTATATGTGCATTGTGATGGAGAGATTGCTTCGAGTGAGGCAATCACTTATGTAGATAGTTGTTTCTCAGGAGTGGCTTGCATGGAGTGGCCATGCATGCAGGAAAGCATAGTCAGTACGCATTACATGTTTGAGTGAAAGATTTGGGAGAGAGGTAGAGGCTTTGGTGGGAGTGATGCAGCCTCTATACTCCATGCTATGCATTGTTGACATGGAGGGGCGTACTATACGCCTCGTCTACGAGTATATGGACCGCGTTGGGGAGTCCCTTGCTCGGTGCACTTCTATTTCCTCATACAGGTATGCCATATGCATTTTGATAACACTAGTAATTATTTTGTTTACTGTTTGTTTTCTAAACGTTTACTTGTTTTTTCGGGGTGTTTTTACATTCAAATTTTATTATTCTTATTTATATTACCAATGACATGTCAAATGCATTCACATTGATTCTTGATTCTTGACTCTTGGATAAATAGGCTTGATGAGATTAGATCTATATGGAGGGATCGATGGGGTTGGTTCCATCGACCGATTCATGGCATGGCTCACATTGTACTCCCCTTATGGAGATCGGAGAGGCAGATGTTGGATCATGAGCTTGACAGTGCATGGACTTCATACATAGGTAGACTATATCCTGATGATGTTGACATGCGCTTGATACTTGAGGATCAGCTCCTACTATTCCGGAACTATGGGGGTAGTTTTGGGAAAGATACCGCCATGCTCCAGTCTAGTCAGTTGTCACCTGTGTCTTGGTGGGAGAAATATGGCCTATCTGCACCTGAGTTGGTAAGTAGTAATACTAACTTCTAAGTTTCATTTAAATTTTAATTCATAATTTTGAACTCATAATTCAAGCAAATAATGCATACTTTTTATGGAACATGCAGAGATCACTTGCCATCCGCGTTCTTTCACAAGACTGTAGCGCTAGTCCATGTGAAAGAAATTGGAGCACTTGGGCCCTCTTCCACACAAAGAAGAGGAATCACTTATCCACTGCACAGTTGGAGCGGCTAGTATATTGCCACTGCAACTTGCACCTTTTGGAGAGCGGAGGTCATACAGTAGATGTGCGACAGGTCAACATTGACCACATTGACATAGAGAAGGTCCATGAGATGTCTACTATACCTTCAGAGGAGTTGGACCTTTACAGCATGCTATATCAGGAGTTGACCGAGCCACAGCATCATACGTAGCATTTGCAAGGGCCTCTACTAGTTCTGCTCCACATGGTAGAGAGGATGAGGATGAGGATGAGGATGAGCCTGATGAGGATGAGTTTTCAGCAGATACTGAGTCAGATTCTGATGATTGACTCTTGGACTGATTTATATTTGTATATTTATTTGGACATGTCACATGAGTCATGACTGATGAGTCATTGATCAGTCATCAGTGATTATGGACATTGGATATGTATTTATGACATTTAGATGATAGTATGATTGTCTTCACTCTTGACTTTTGTTATGACTCTTTGAGATGACTCATGTACCTAGATTTTGCATTAAAATTGATTATTGTATTTTGTGGCATGTGCTTATTGCTCACTTCCAAGTTCCATCTCCATTCTTGTCACTTGAGTATTTAAGTTTTAATGGTGATTCGTGAATTTATTGAATATTCTTATGAAGTTTGAAATGTGATCTATTTACTAGTGCTTGACTTAAAAGTTAATGTGTATTCACATTGTGATCAAATTTCTAAGTTGAAATGCACGTCTGGTGTCGACGTCAAATGATCTATATATGAAATGTTTAAACGTTGATATATAATGCTTATATGTGTTTTTTGCAAATATTAAAGCATTTATAAGAGGATTTATATAGTGAGGGTATTGAAAATCTAAAAAAATAATAAAAAAATGATTTAAAAAAATGAATTATACGCAACTTTATCGCAACTTTAGGTTCGTAACTTCTTCACGTTGCTAACGCATTGCCATCCCGTTGCTAACCACACTGATCCCAAGGAGGGATCACTACCGCCAGATTTGCATGCTTTTTCTGACAGTGATTGGGCTGGTAGCTA
The DNA here is from genome assembly GCA_020310875.1 of Ceratopteris richardii. NCBI lineage: Eukaryota > Viridiplantae > Streptophyta > Polypodiopsida > Polypodiales > Pteridaceae > Ceratopteris > Ceratopteris richardii. The sequence goes on from CM035406.1 coordinate 113,002,050, forward strand.
TGACACTCGTGTGTCCACTAGTGGCTTTTGCTTCATGCTTGGTAGCTCATGTATATCTTGGTTGAGCAAGAGGCAGCCTACTATGGCCACTTCTAGTTGTGAGGCTGAGTATAAGGAAGCTTTCACAGCAATTGTTGAGTGTGTGTGGCTAAAACGCCTTATGGCTGATTTGGGTGTTGCTCAGTCTTCTGCCACCACCATCTTCACTGATAGTCACAACGCATTGGCAGTTGCCAGGAACCCTCAATTCCATGCTCTCACTCAACACATTGAGATGCATTATCTGTAAGTATATAATCAATGTCTACCCCTCATGAATGCACATTTTGTAAGGCCCACATTATGAGGAGAAGCCAAGCGTGCATTACCCAATTGATGGAATCCCAACTTGCATGTTGGATGAAGGTCATATTGGACCATGTAAGATATTGTAAGGAAAGGGAGTTACCAGGGTCCCCAATTGTGGGGTCTGGGGCAGCGGGGAGCAGCCCTGGCTGGGCAGACCAAGGGGGCCAGTAGCCCCCTGGCTGGGGGGCCCCATGGGGCCAGCCTGGCGCGACGGTAAAGGGAATATTCCATGGAATATTCCCTGTCAGAGTCAGAAATCATTTATATTTGTTAGGTCAGTTCAACCGACCTAAGCCGTGTATGACAATTACGTGGGCGGTGGCCGCCCACGCTCTACCGCCCATGTATAGCCGTCCACAGAAGGCCACCCATGATTTCTGCACTACCTGAGACATCGAATTGAGCCAGCATACCTCTACCTTGTATCTCCCTATCTAGAGTTGTCTAGATCACCATTTAAGCTCTACCTTGAGAGCGCACGAGTGGACAACGCCATCATCTTTGTACTTGCTGCTAGTAGAAAATTATTGAGATTCTCCTATATCATTTATCTTCTCTGCTATTGCTCCTGTGTTATATTGCGTAACTATTGTCTTACATTATCATTATGTCAGGGAGAGGTTCTCTCCTTGAGAGATCAGCTTAGCATATGTGCCCATGTAGGAGAACATTGCAGACCTTTTCACGAAGGCTTTGCCTAGGGAGAAGTTTGAAGCTTTCCGCAAAGCTTTGGGCTTACTTTTGTGGAGTGATTCCACATAACTTCGCACTTCCTTATACATGAGTGCCAGCTCCTTGTTCACCGCATCACTCCCAAGGCAGATTTGTTGAAATATTTAGGTAGTGATCTGTGTGAACACACTAGGACTGTCGGGGCACTTCCTTCCCTCTTTAGGAGTTTTTCTCCCCGGCTTGTATATACACATAGCCCGAACGAGTTACTTATCTTTTGTACATCCTAGTGGTAATACATTCAGTATTGTGTGTTGTGCTCCAAGCTTCTTCTTCTTCCTTGTGTTGTTCACCGCAGACCTCTAACTCCAACACGAAGCAAGATATCTGGATTACAAGAACTCCCTTCAGGGAGATGAACTAGATACAAGGAATAACTCGAAAAGATCTCATACTACGAGATTATAATAGGACACAATAGGACGTCCAAGAAACTAGACTAAACAAGACTAGAACCGGAGCTGGAACTTGGAAAGTAGTTACTTGGTGATCACGACTCCTTGTGCTCCCAAGACTGGCATCCACAAGACTGAGAATATATGTGGAGGGGTATAGGTTTTCAAGGGCGGTTCTGTTGGAAGTCAATGTACATTTGGTACATTTCCAACAAACCACATTTTGGACTTAGCATTTTTTGTACAGTTTGGGTAAAACTTTTTAAGGCTAGATAAATAAAGCTTTGCAAGAACTATCTAGCGGTATGCTTCATTTTTCCATCAGAGGTCAGAACACGGAGATAATCCAAACCCTAATTCAGCTCAAAATGGAGAAAAAGCATTTTCTCGAAGTTCAAACTTGAAAAGCTAGGTCATATTATCACTTTGGCCAAAAGAAGATAAAATTGAGCGATCAATTTTAAATAAAGCAACTTCTTGCGATTGGTTTTTTAAAACCACGAAAAGCATAATTAAAATTAGTGATCGCTGTTTTTTGGCTAAAAGCAGATTTTTTCGTCAATTTTTTCGCGTGGCTTTATTGGGACACTCAAACCTATATAAGAAGCATGTGTGCAACACTCTTGGACAATTCACAAGCTAGAGTTTGAAGTTCTTAAGCTTTGGAGGTGAAGATTTGGTGAAGGAGAGGCTACTCTCTTGGAGCAAGAGGTCTTCTACAAGTTGGAGGCAGCTATCTTTTGTAAGTTAGCCTTATATTCTGTTTTTAGGGTTTTTGTACCCTAATTTCAGAATTAGGGTTTGCTGGTTTTCAGATTTGTTGCACTATCTTGTGAGAATTAGGTTCGCTTCATTGCTCATTCGCTTCACAAACACTCAGATTATAACAGCATAATCTGAATTTTGTATCATCATCTTCTTGGCTATTCTTCCATTAGTGAGTGCACCACATCATATGGTTGAGTAGTACTCCTATGTTGTAATTTGGACATCTATTTTTTAGTGAGTAAGCATTCAGCTTACGTTCCCTATCCTTGTCTCAAGATCTCTTTCTTTCTATCTCTCACATATCATCTTGATTAATTAAGTGTGTATGTCAAAGGTTTTTAGTATTGGAACGATCCTAGGGCCCCAAATTCCAACATTTGGTATCAGGGCATAATTGACATACACACTTAGTTAAGATGAGTGAGATTAGAATTGAGATTGAGGACAACTTAGATGGATCTTCTAATTATCTCATGTGGAGTTTCATGATGATGAATTTGTTAGTGACAAAGGATTTATGGAGTATCGTCAATGGATCCTTAACAAGACCATGACGAGAAGGCGAAGAAGGGGCTACAACAGCTTCAAGAGGTAATGGAGTTACTATCACAGAACCAACTGAAGAAGAGGTAACCACTTCTACATCCAGAGTCACATGTAGATCTTTATCTACAGTTCCTCCTACTGAAGATGAGACAAGATGGGATGATAGAGATGCTTTAGCACTTTCATTCATAGCAGTGAGTGTCAAAAAGCATATTCTACCACAGATCACATCTTTGAGAAGTTCTAGACAAGCTTGGTTGAAGCTTGAGAATTTTTTTCAGTGTAGAAATCCTGCTAGGAAATCTCAATTGAGGAGACGACTAGCAAATACAAGGATGAAGGCTAATGAGTCAATTCAAACCCACATTATGAGACTCGTTGACTTGAGAGATCAACTTCTAAATGTAGGAGTTGAAATATGTGATGAAGAAATGGTAAATACGCTGATTAATTCACTTCCTATCTCATATCGATCTTTTATAACCACTCTTACCCTTACCACAAGAGATAGAGAGGTTACATTTGAAAAGTTAGAATTCTTATTACTTCAAGATGAAGATCGGTTGAAGGGAATGGAAGAGAATGAAGAAGCACTTTTATCTTCATCAAAGGGTAAAAAGAAGAAGAAGGAAAAGAAGGAAAAACAATCCAAGATGGAAAGTAAGTCCCTTTCACCTTCTACTTCACATTCTGTTTCTACTACATCTAAAGAGAAGTCTTTTAAGAAGAAGGAAGTAATATGTTATTACTGCAAGAAACCTGGACATTTTAAGTCAGCATGTTATAAAAGGATTGAAGCAAAAAAGAAAAAGGCATCACGTAATGTTCCAGAAGATGATAAAAAAGGGAAATCTCAAGGTGATTCTTATGCCTCCCTGTATCACCATTGAGGAAGTAGCTTTTGATCAGGAAGCTTTACAAGTTCTTTCAACAAATCCTTGGATATTTAACTCAGGTGCTACAAAGCATATGACAGGTTGAGAGATGTGTTTTCTTCTCTTTCCTATTCTTCAGGTAGAAGAGTTACTATTGCAGATGGCAATGATTTGGATGTTGTGGGAATAGGTACAGTAACCCTAAAGTCAAGAACGTGGTAATTTTTAGATTTCAGATGTTTTATATGTACCTGAAATGAAGAAGAATCTGATATCTATATCTGGGTTTTTAGGTGATGGTTTTAAAGTTGTTTTTGAGAGAGATCTTTGTAAGATCTTATCACACAAAGAAGACAAGTGTATTTTGCAAGGTGAGCATAGAGGAGGGATTTTTGTTTTGTCAAAAATCAGTCAGGCATATGCGGTCCAATCTTCGTCACCGATGGAAGATATGAAGCTATGGCATGAGAGATTTGGACATATTAGTTTTGGAGCTCTCAAGAGTATCAAAGACAGAGGTATGGTTGAGAGTTAACCCTCATTCGAGCTGCCAGATGATTCAGACATATGTGAAAGTTGTCTTGAAGTTAAGATGCATAAACTACCTTTCAAGAAACATGATCATATTACAGCTACCAGGAAATTGCATATTATTCATTCAGATGTGAATGGACCTATGAGAGCAGACTCTATTCAGGGTTTCAGGTATTTTGTTCTATTTGTTGATGATTTTACGAGATACTCATGGATCTATGGTCTTAAGTTGAAGTCAGGAGTCCTTATGTTCAAGAAGTTTGTAGCTATGGTTGAAAATGAAAGTCAGGAAACTATCCAGATTCTCAGAAGTGATAGAGTTGGAGAATACTTGTCAAATGAGTTCCAGACATTTCTTGATGAGAAAGGTATTACTCGACACCTTACTATTGTTTATACTCCTCAGCAAGATGGTGTTGCAGAAAGAAAGAATAGAGTACTTGTTGAAACTTGAGATGATGCGGAGCATGATGGCATCCAAAAAGCTTTCACCAAAATTCTGGTTTGATGCAGCACATACAGCTAATCACATTTTGAATCGATCATCTACAAAAGCTTTAAAGGTAATCACACCTTATGAAGCTTATTATGGTAGAGAACCTAATGTGAGTTACTTCAGAGTATTTGGATCACTTTCTTATGTACATATTGGGAAAAAGGACCGAGGCAAACTAGATGTAAAGGCAAAGAAAGCTGTTTTTATTGGATATTCTGTTGAGAGCAAAGGATACAGGTTTTATGTTCCAAAGACAGGTGAAGTTATTCTTTCACGTAATGCTTATATTGCTGAAAATAAAGTTTATGATAAAGAAGCAGAAATTCCAGAGTTCATTAGTGAAAATGACTATGGATTTTTTAGAAAGAATTTGGATTTACATGTACAGCCATATCTGGAGGGAGTTAAAATTCCTAGGATTCAAGAAAGAGTTGAAGAAAGAGGAATTTCATAACCTTCTACAGAGTCAGTTCCACATGAGACTTTGGTTCCAGAAATGGAAGAAAGTACTAGAGTTCCAGAAAGTCCTAGTACATCAGAAGGACAAGTTCCAGAACCTGTGGAAGCTGAAGGATCAGAAAGAGTTTCACCACTATTTAAGGATACACCTACTTGGTTATATCAGACTTGGAAAGATAGTGGTATAAAGCCTTTTACAAGAAGAACAAGGAGTCAGACTAAACAATAACAACAAAAAGATCATGTAAGTTTTGCTAAAGACTTTGAGATTCATAATATTTTGGCACTTATGGCAGTCGAAGATGAACCTGCATGTGTTGAAGATGCACTTAACATTCCTATTTGGAGAAAAGCTATGCAAGAAGAGATTTAGTCTATCCATAAGAATCAAACTTGGAAGCTATGTGAGTTACCAGAAGGAAAGAAAGCTATAGGTGTAAAATGGATCTTCAAAATCAAAAGGTAAGCAGATGGTACTATTGACAGGTACAAAGCAAGATTGGTTGTCAAAGGATATGCACAACAAAAAGGTATTGATTATGATGAGACATTCGCTCCTATGTCTAGGATGACGGTTATTAGGTCAATACTTGCTTTCGCAGCACATTTTGGTTGGCATATATATCAACTTGACATAAAGACTGTTTTTCTAAATGGTGATTTACATGAGGATGTGTATATTCAGCAATCAGAAGGTTTTGAAGAGACAGGTAAAGAACATTTGGTATGTAAGCTTATAAAAGCTTTGTATGGTTTAAAACAGGCACCTAGAGCATGGTATGAAAAGATACACACATATCTTTTATCCATTGATTTCCATAAATCTCCTACTCTTTATGTCAAAGCTAAACCAGGTATGATGATTATAGCAATCATGTATGTGGATGATATTATAATCGCAGGTCCTAGAAATGAAGATTTGCAGATGTTCAAAGAACAATTGAAGCAAACATTTGATGTGAATGATTTGGGAATCTTGCATTATTATCTTGGGATTCAGTTTCTGTTTAAAGATGAGTGTATCTATATGACACAGCAGAAGTACATTGAGAAACTTTTAGAAAGCTTTCAGATGAGTGATTCTAAACTTATGCAAACACCTATGGATCAGAACGCATCTTTACAGATGGTAGCAGATGCAGAGTCATTTGATGCTACTTTATATAGTCAAGCAGTTGGATGCTTGATATATCTTTGTAATACACGTCCTGATATGCAGTTTGCACTTTCTCAAGTATCAAGGTTCATGCAGAATCCAACAGTTTACATTGGAAAGCAGTAAAGAGGATCTTCTGATATTTGAAGGGAGCTTCAAATTATGCTATGGTATTTTCGAAATCTACACATTTGTTACTAAAAGGATTTTCAGATTCTTATTGGGTAGGTGATAGAGACACAAGAAGAAGTACTAGTGAATTTTGTTTTTATCTTGGAGATTGTCTTATCTCATGGCTTTCGAAGAGACAACCCACTATTAAAACTTCATCATGTGAAGCTGAATATCGTGCACCATTTACAGCTACTCTAGAGTCAGTTTGGTTGCAAAAGATTTTCAGTTATCTAGATGTGAGAGTACATGAACCCATTCAGATATTTTCCGATAGCCAGAGTGCAATAGCTATAACAAAGAATCTAGTGCATCATGCAAGGACAAAGCATATAGAGGTACACTACCACTATATTCGAGAGCAGATAGCAAAGAAGCACATTGAGCTAGTTTATATTCCTTCTAGTGAGAATGTTGCAGATATTTTAACCAAAGCATTGACTAGAGATAGTGATGAGAAGATTTACAGGTTACTGAAGCTTGTACCAATATGACATTGAAAGAGGGATTGTTGGAAGTCAATGTACATTTGGTACATTTCCAGCAAATCACATTTTGGACTTAGCATTTTTTGTACAGTTTGGGTAAAACTTTTTGAGGCTAGATAAATAGAGCTTTGCAAGAACTATCTAGTGGTATGCTTCATATTTCCATCAGAGGTCAGAACAGGGAGATAATCCAAACCCTAATTCAGCTCAAAATGGAGGAAAAGCATTTTCTCGACGTTCAAACTTAAAAGCTAGGTCATATTATCACTTTGGCCAAAAGCAGATAAAATTGGGCAATCAATTTTAAATAAAGCAACTTCTAGCGATTGGTTTTATAAAACCACGAAAAGCATAATTAAAATTAGCAATCGCTGTTTTTTGGATAAAAGCAGTTTTTTTCGTTAATTTTTTCGCATGGCTTTATTGGGACACTCAAACCTATATAAGAAGCATGTGCGCAACACTCTTGGACAATTCACAAGCTAGAGTTTGAAGTTCTGAAGCTTTGGAGGTGAAGATTTGGTGAAGGAGAGGCTACTCTCTTGGAGCAAGAGGTCTTCTACAAGTTGGAGGCAGCTATCTTTTGTAAGTTAGCCTTATATTCTGTTTTAAGGGTTTCTGTACCCTAATTTCAGAATTAGGGTTTGCTGATTTTCAGATTTGTTGCACTATCTTGTGAGAATTAGGTTCGCTTCATTGCTCATTCGCTTCACAAACACTCAGATTATAACAGCATAATCTAGATTTTGTATCATCATCTTCTTGGCTATTCTTCCATTAGTGAGTGCACCACATCATATGGTTGAGTAGTACTCCTATGTTGTAATTTGGACATCTATTTTTTAGTGAGTAAGCATTCAGCTTACGTTCCATATCCTTGTCTCAAGATCTCTTTCTTTCTATCTCTCACATATCATCTTGATTAATTAAGTGTGCATGCTCAAAGGTTTTTAGTATTGGAAGGATCATGGGGCCCCAAATTCCAACAGGTTCTAGGGTGGTCCTAGGGCGGTTGCAAATTGATGATGTCATTGATGATGTCATCAACTCGAAATAGGACCTCGAGTGTGAGAATCATGTAAATAGACCATCGATCTTAAGATTTTGGCACATTTTGGATGCAAAGGAAGCGTTAGATTCTCCAAATTCCGAACCAATAATGAGAAATATAAAGTCACATGGAATCTAAGGTTGAGGATGGTTTCCTTTATGTCCATGACATCACCTCCTCCTCAAGCAACAAGTTCCACGAGGAGCGGCCATGTTCTCTAGATTGGGTTTCAGTGGATTCTTCCTATGGAATTCACGAACCTTGATTGTTGTTCTTTGAAGACTTTCTATAAGTTCCCAAGTTCGATCACTGACATCATACCCTTTCAAATAAATAAGGTATTCCAATCTTCCTCTCCAGGCTCTTGAATTTAAGACCTTCTCAACCTCGAATTCTTCATGATCCTCAATCTTGATAGGTGGTGAAGGACTCAGTCTCTCTTGAGCTTCCTTGGGTTCTTCATGCGATAGATCCTTTGAGCTTTTAGTGGTATGTTGTGGTGTTTCCAAGATCTTTGATGGAGAGCCTTCAGTAAGCACACCTCCTTGATTGAACATGAACTCCTCCTTGTCTTTTACCTTCTTGTTATCTTCATAATATATATACTCCATATCATTTGTAATGACTTCTTGGGCTTCCAAAATTCTTGATTCCGATTCTTGAGGAATAGTGTCTTGATTTTTAAACACTTCTAGCTCTTGAACTTGGCTTTCTTTGAACAACCGATTCTCACATTGAACTGCTTGATTGATAACATCATCCAAGGTATTTGCTTCAGGCATGGATATCAAGAGATACTTGTTGGTGCAAGACAAGCCTACACACATTGGCTTGGGACCTTGGACTCATTGAAGATTAGCATGGACAAAGGATTATCTAGGCTTCACTTAAAGGAAGACTCATGTGAACATATGCTTATATGTTATTATCTCTTTACCCCTTGTAAAAGTCTAAGTGACTTATCATTTGTTTGTAATCACTTTAAGTCATCCACCTACTTCATTAGTCGTGGAAATTTGAATGTTGAGATGGAGAGAATATCTCCCTACTTTTAGAGGAGAGATTCAAGGGAGCCTAAGTTTGAATTTCAAATTCAAATGATCTCAAGACTCCTATAAAAGATGAAGTAAAAAGTCGCGGGATATATTCCCACTCTAGCTCACTCCCCGAGGCATATTTTTCCTTGTAACTCATTGTGTGTGAAGGCTACTCTATTGCCAACACCACAATACCTCATTTAGCTATGCTTGTCAAGCTAATGAGATTGTACAAACACATTTATCAATAGAAGTATACATTCATCATCTCTGTTTTGTCTGAGTGTTCTACTCCAAGTCTGTCAACTTCAAAGGAGCATTTCTCTGGATCTACTGAACCAAATCAAGAGATCTATAGCTCATTGGAACCAGCTCAAAGTCTACTACAAGCATACAAAATTTCAAAGGATTCCATTCAGCCAATTGGGAGAAAATCGATTCGAAGTGCACACTGGTCTCAGTCTGCAGAGTTCCTGAAAAGTCGGGGGTGATTATAATTTTGCTAAACTTATTTCTCAGTGCATAGTTTATCAATTGAAGTGATTCCACTTGTGATTGGTAGCTTATTAAGGTACATTAATACTCCCAAAAGGAATTGTTCCAATTTTAAGTGTGCTGGACACACTGAGTAAAAGTCTGAGCAGGTATCACTACAGGAATAGAAAGTTTTGCTTGATTTTTGAAGTACAAAGTTATCTGTTTTGGTTTGATCATTACCCAAACCATTTCCAAAGTACATATATGGTTTCTTTATGTCATTTGGAAGCTAAACTAGTGTACTAAGTATATCTGAAGAGAAAAGAGGGCAGGTGTGAAGCAGGTTTTGCAGCACCAACTGATTTCCTGAGTGCATCCATCCATCACTCTCAACAGTGGTATCAGAGCAAAGAAGGTAAACATGGGTGATGGTTTCCCTTCCTTCATTGAAAAATTGGACAGAAACAACTATCAAGCTTGGTCATTGAGAATGAAGACCTATCTACAAGGGAGAAGTCTATTTGGATACATATCAGGAGATGAGGAGTTGCCCTCATTCAAGACTAGAGGACTACCTACAAAGGATGAACATGAAAGGCTCAACCAATGGTGTGCAAAGGATGCTTTGGCAAGGTCTTATCTCTTAAACTCTATATCTGACTTTCTTTTACCTCATGTAAGAAACTGTAAGACTTCCCAAGAGACTTGGGAAGCCTTGTCAAATTATTTTTCTTCCAACACAAGGGCTAGGAAGAACCAATTATGGATTGAGTTCACAACCCTTAGGAAGCAGCCCAAGCAATCAGTTTCAGAGTATGTGACAAAGATCAAAGATGTGGCAGACCAACTAGCAAGCATTGGAGAGGAAATTGAAGAGGAGCAAATAGTCAGGCAAGTGACAAATGGACTCAAGGCAGATGATAAGTGGGAAAGTTTCACCACTGCAATGGACCTCTACATGGACATGCATACCCCTGATCTCACAACACTCATGGGCCAACTATTTACACATGAAGCAAAGTTCACCAAAGCTGGAGATCAATCAAAAGGTAACAACCCCTCTGCTCTCTATACTGATAAGAAAGTTAAAGATAAAGGCAAGAAGAAACAGGATGAAGAAGGCTCTACCTCTCAAGCTAATTATGCAGGGAGAGGTAGGTCATCTAGAGGAAGAGGCAGAGGAGGTAAGTCAGGTAGGGGGAGACCCTACAACTCATCACCTTGCAACATCTGTGGATTGTCAAATCATACCACAGATGAATGCTACAAGAACTACAAGAATCAGAGAGGAAGAGGCTACTCAAGAGGTGGATACTCTCAAGGGAGAGGCAGATTCAACCAACATCAAAGCTACAATGGGTACAACAACCAATACAACAACAACTACAACAACAACCACAATGGAAACTACCAAGGTGGATTCAGAAATAGAAGAGACTACAACAACTACACTGAGGAGCAGGATGACTCCTTATTGATCATGAATATGACCTCCAAGATAGGTACAAATGATGATCATTTATTTTACATTGACTCAGGATGTTCTAACCATGTAGCTGGCAATGTGGCATTACTTTCTGATTTGGAAGAGCCCAAGGGCAAACATCAGGTACAAACAGGTGATGACACTAAACACTCTGTTGTCAAAATTGGAAATGTGAAGACATGTGATGGTAATCAGAACCTATTAAGCAGGGTACTCTATGTACCAACAATAACTAAGAATTTGATGAGTGTTGGTCAGATTGTGGAGAAAGGTTTGCAGGTCAGATTCACACAACATGGAGCATATGTGGAGGACCCAAAACAAGGATTCAGAAGGATAGCCAAAGGGGAGAAATCAGGTAGATTATTTACATTTGAGCTAGAAGATACAAAAAACATTGCTTTGTATAATTACAAGGATCAGACACTTTCAGAGTTAGAGATATGGCATAAAAGATTAGGGCACATAGGTGAAAGGACTCTAAAGCAAATGTGCAGGGATCAATGTGTGCTTGGGATACCTAATGTATCCAAGCAACACATGATTTATAAATGTGGATCATGTCAATTTGGTAAGTCTCACAGATTACCCTACTCAAGGAAAGGTTTCATGCATGAAGACTACCTAGACTTGGTACACACAGATGTTTGGGGACCTAGCAAGGACCCTTCCATTTCTGGTTCAAGATATTATGTGTCATTTATTGATGACTATAGCAGGTGGACCATTTTATATTTTATGAAGCATAAAGATGAAGTGTTTAATTGTTTCAAGAGGTATCTTGCACTTGTTGAGAATCAAACAGGTAGAAGCTTGAAGAGGCTAAGATCAGATGGTGGAGGAGAGTACTTCTCAAATGAGTTTGAAGATTTCTTGCAGGAAAGAGGCATCAAAAGGGAGATCACTACAAGGTACTCACCTGAACAAAATGGGGTAGCAGAAAGAAGGAATAGACTTATAGTGGAAACAGCTAGGTCTATGCTCAATGAAAAAAGGTTGCCAAATTACCTATGGGCAGAGAGTGTGTCCACTGCCACTTATCTCATCAATAGGTTGCCATCCAAATCACTTGATGGCATGACACCATATGAAGCATGGCATGGTAAGAGACCCTCTCTGGATCATTGCAAAATCTTTGGTTGTGTAGCATATGTGCATATTCCCTCACAGGTAAGAGGAAAGCTAGACCCCAAGGCTGAGAAATGTATCTTCATTGGTTATGATTTGAACCAAAAGGGATACAGATTCTACAACCCCACAAACAAAGGGTTCAAGGTAAGCAGAGATGTCATATTTGATGAGAATGACTCATGGTATGAGAATGAATGCAGGAAAGTGAGTCTACCCTATGACATGGAGGAAGATTTTCCAAAGCTTACCAAGGAAGAGCCAACTCAGCAAGAAGATTCAAGCTCAGATGATGATACAATAAACCTTGAAGAATTCAAAGCTTGGAAATCCAAAGGAAAGATGAAGATGAAGCAATTAGAGGATAAGCCAGAAACTTCTACTCAAGCAATGAGGAGATCTCAGAGAGAGAAGAAGAAGCCTATCAGATTTGGGTATGACACATCACTTGTAACTAAACATTCTGTATATCTTGCAAAAGACTTGTTGAATGAAGAACCAGGTACCTATGAAGAAGCAATTACAAAGTCAGAATGGAGAGAAGCCATGGATGAGGAGATAGAAGCCCTCAAAGAGAGTGATACTTGGGACTTGGTACCCAAGAAAGATTCTATGAAGGTAATAGGATCCAGATGGATCTACAAATTGAAGAAGAATTCAGATGGAACAATTAACAGGTACAAAGCTAGGTTGGTAGCCAAGGGTTTTGCACAAACCCAAGGCATTGATTATGAGGAGACCTTTTCTCCTGTGGCCAAGATGCCAACTATCAGAGTTTTGGTAAGTATAGCTGCATCCAAGAATTGGAACATGTACCAATTGGATGTGAAGAATGCATTCTTGAATGGATGGATATCTGAAGAAGTCTACATGTCACAACCACCTGGCTATGAAGATCCAAAAAAGGTACATTATGTTTGTAAATTGAAAAAGGCTCTGTATGGTTTGAAGCAGGCACCTAGAGCATGGAATTACAGATTGACCACCTACCTTCTAGACCAAGGATTTGTGATGAGCAAAGCAGACACTTCTCTATTCATAAAGAGAAGTAGTACAGAGGTAATCTACTTATGTGTTTATGTTGATGACATCATCATTACAGGTAATGATGTCAATGGGATTAGACACATCAAAGGACAGATGATGAAAGAATTCAAGATTAGTGATCTTGGATTACTAAAATATTTCCTAGGTCTTGAATTGATCTATACAGATACAGGTATCTACATCACTCAAAAGAAGTATGTACAGGACATGGTCAAGAAGTTTGGTTTGCAGGATGCTAAGGTATCTACTACTCCAATGGAGGTTAACCAAAAGCTAAGTGCTCATGAAGGAGAAGAAATCAAAGACATTACAGGATACCAAAGTATGGTGGGTAGCTTGAACTATGCTACCTTGACAAGAATTGACATAGCATATGGAGTAAGTGTGCTTAGTCAATTCATGCACAAACCAAGGGTACCTCACCTAGAGGCAGCAAAGAAGATCTTAAAGTATTTGAAGGGAACACAAAGTCATGGTTTGTATTTTCCTTATACATCAGATATTGACATAAAAGTTTACTCAGATGCAGATTGGGCAGGATGCAAGGATGATAGGAGAAGCACCTCAGGATATATTTGTTTTGCAGGAGACAAGCCTATCTCTTGGTCAGCTAAGAAGCAACCTACAGTGGCATTATCATCCACTGAAGCAGAGTATAGAGGGCTTGCCAATGCAACTCAAGAAGCTATCTGGTTGAAGCTTCTATATACAGAGTTAGGTCTATTCACAAGATCACCTATCATATTTGGAGACAACACTAGCTCTCTTCACCTTGCAGCAAACCCAATTTATCATGCCAGAACCAAACACATAGAGGTTCATTACCACTATGTGAGAGAGAAATTGCTAAGTAAAGATATACAATTGACATATGTATCTACTAATATGCAATGTGCAGATTTACTTACAAAGGCATTGGATGGAAACAAGTTATGCAGATTCAAATCTATGATTGGATTGCAGGAAGTAATTGAAGAATGAAGAAGAAGACTTAAGCCAAAGTGTTTGGCTTGAGGGGGAGCTGTTGGTGCAAGACAAGCCTACACACATTGGCTTGGGACCTTGGACTCATTGAAGATTAGCATGGACAAAGGATTATCTAGGCTTCACTTAAAGGAAGACTCATGTGAACATATGCTTATATGTTATTATCTCTTTACCCCTTGTAAAAGTCTAAGTGACTTATCATTTGTTTGTAATCACTTTAAGTCATCCACCTACTTCATTAGTCGTGGAAATTTGAATGTTGAGATTGAGAGAATATCTCCCTACTTTTAGAGGAGAGATTCAAGGGAGCCTAAGTTTGAATTTCAAATTCAAATGATCTCAAGACTCCTATAAAAGATGAAGTAAAAAGTCGCGGGATATATTCCCACTCTAGCTCACTCCCCGAGGCATATTTTTCCTTGTAACTCATTGTGTGTGAAGGCTACTCTATTGCCAACACCACAATACCTCATTTAGCTATGCTTGTCAAGCTAATGAGATTGTACAAACACATTTATCAATAGAAGTATACATTCATCATCTCTGTTTTGTCTGAGTGTTCTACTCCAAGTCTGTCAACTTCAAAGGAGCATTTCTCTGGATCTACTGAACCAAATCAAGCGATCTATAGCTCATTGGAACCAGCTCAAAGTCTACTACAAGCGTACAAAATTTCAAAGGATTCCATTCAGCCAATTGGGAGAAAATCGATTCGAAGTGCACACTGGTCTCAGTCTGCAGAGTTCCTGAAAAGTCGGGGGTGATTATAATTTTGCTAAACTTATTTCTCAGTGCATAGTTTATCAATTGAAGTGATTCCACTTGTGATTGGTAGCTTATTAAGGTACATTAATACTCCCAAAAGGAATTGTTCCAATTTTAAGTGTGCTGGACACACTGAGTAAAAGTCTGAGCAGGTATCACTACAGGAATAGAAAGTTTTGCTTGATTTTTGAAGTACAAAGTTATCTGTTTTGGTTTGATCATTACCCAAACCATTTCCAAAGTACATATATGGTTTCTTTATGTCATTTGGAAGCTAAACTAGTGTACTTAGTATATCTGAAGAGAAAAGAGGGCAGGTGTGAAGCAGGTTTTGCAGCACCAACTGATTTCCTGAGTGCATCCATCCATCACTCTCAACAATACTTCACTTCAAGTTTGAGGCCACTTCGGAACTGTTTAACCATGTAGTCTTCTTGATATGTAGATCCTTGAAATAAATTTCTGAAGTTTGATGCAAATTCTACAATTGAGCGATCCCCTTGTCGTAGCCTCCTTTCCAATCTTGGAGTTTTTGAAATACATCATTCAAAGTAAATTCTATATTTTTAAGTATGGATATGGAGTCCATCATTCTTGACATTGACTTGCAGTGATAGTCTTGCCAGAATATCAAGAGAGCACAAGATTGTGCCCTTCGACTAGACTAGACAACATTTAGAAATTACACTTTCGATTACAAGATCACCCATGCAGGGAAATAATACAAGAATAGGTAGTTGATACAAGAAGTCCAACAACCCACAACTGATAGGTTGGGATAACTCAACTAGAGATAATATAGGAGATCCCACAACCTGGGATCATAGATATGAAGCAAGATAATTGGATTACAAGAACTACCTTCAAGGAGATGAACTAGATACAAGGAATAACTCAACAAGATCCCGTACTATGAGATTACAATAGGACACAACAGGATGTCCAAAAAACTAGACTAGACAAGACTAGAACCGGAACTAGAACTTGGAAAGTACTTACTTGGTGATCACGACTCCTTGGGCTCCCAAGACTGGAATCCACAAGACTGAGAATATATTTGGCCAACCCCTCCTTATATAGGTTTTCAAAGGGGGGTTCTAAGGCGGTTACAAATTGATGATGTCATCGATGATGCCATCGAGAGTACCCATCATCAATGATGGGTACTCTCTAGCCACACCCTTGCTGGAAGCCATGGTTGCTTCCTTTCCTCTACTGCAAAGAAGGGAAGGAAGCAACATGGGCTGCCCTTGTGTGTGGCTGGGTAGAGAAAGGGGAGCTGTGGGAGCATCCACCTTAAAAGGAGAGAGGCAAGAAAGAAGCACATATGGAATATCTACTTGAGGGATGCCCTTCAGCCGTGTTGAGCGAAGAAAATTTGATGAGCACTGCTGATTTTTATCCATGACGCATGCCTAGAGGGCAGCCCATCATCAACTTCTTATAAGATGCATTTGTTGGCTTGCGGAAATCACATGTGCACTCAGAAATGAAGGGGCTGGATGGGAAAAGATGAGAGGAATGAGATGGAGCTTGTAAGGAGGGTTGGACGGCCACCATGTCTATTGGTTTCCCCCTCTTTGCACTTCAGCCCAGCCTTTTTTTTTTCCTTCTTTCCCCATCACCTCCATGTGAGTGCACAGTTGTGCAAGGCTGTCATTCATCGATAGGTTCATGGAAAGGAAGCAACCATCTTCCTTGGGCAGCAAGGTGGACTAGGGCAATTGTATTAGATGGGCAATGGCTTTTTTACCTTGTGCAGGCAATTACTTGGGTTGCAAGGCAATTACTTGAGTTGCAAGGCAATTACTTGGGCCGCAAGGCAATTACTTGGGCTGCAAGGCAATTACTTGGGCAGCAAGGCCATTACTTTGACTGCAAGGTCGTTACTTGGACTACAAGGTAATTACTTGGGCAGCAAAGAAACTTTCATTTGGGGTATGCCACATGGCATAAATTTGGTGGATCCACCTCATCAAATTGGGCGCATGCATTTTCTCCATACATCGATATGACTAGTATTAATTGGGTGATGTGTAAAATTAAAAAGTTTTGAAAACTTTCTAAGTTAATTAAGGATGTAGCTGGATATATTGGAGGTGGGAGGATTTTTATTTAGGAACAAACAAAGGGGTTTCTCCTCTCTTCATCTTTGCATAGTACTCATTCACCAAGATTATTCATAGAGAGGAGTCCTTCACACCTCACCCTACATACTTGCACTTTTCAGCCACTCCACCTTCTTCTTCCTCATGGAGATGTTCCCACAACCCGTTAATTTTCAGCCATCAGCTTTAGCCAGTCTGGTTCAGCCAATGGAAGATATGATGACTTCCATACCCTACAGACACACAAAGGCTACGTCCTAAAAGGGGTCTTCTTCCCCATCACTTCCATAACATCAAGATTTATACCTAGATGCATAGATAAGAGGTGGGGATATTCAGATTTTTGACTCCATTCAATGAGCCATGGAAGTTATTCATAGGTCAAGTGGGATCCTTTGCCTAGGATTTGAGCATACCCATGGATGAAGGGCATAAATACACTTTCTTTCCTCTTTGATTAGGAAGTGTAAGGGTGAGACCCTGGATGCATATTCAGAAGGATGCTGAGGATTTTGGGCATTGACCCAAATCCTCAAGGATCTATTGGATCCTATAGCTGCTCAGATGGAGTGGGGATGCCGTAGGAAGCATTCGTTTGAAGTACCCTATAGACCCACTAGGTGTGACTACATACATGAGAGGGATTGATCAGAGCTGAAGCCTGAGGACACTGCCCTAGCAATCCAAGGAAATTCTTGGGAGTATTTTTCCTACCAAGGTAGAGCTGTAGAAATATAGTCGAGAGACCTGTGGCGAGGGTCATGCCTTGAAAGTTTTGAAGCCTTCGTGGAAGGGATTTCCACTTGACGATTAGTGGTTGATAGAGGATTAGGGTCATCTTGCTCACCCTATGGATATATACCAGCCATTTCCACGATGATAAGCTTACTATGGGACAGAGGGAGACAATCGTCACCCTCATGCCACATGGTAACTAGGAGTCACAAGTGATTGGTATCTTATGGACAAGGGGAGTATTCTTGGGGATCTTATTTGAGATTCAATGCAATTGATCTATATGGTCTCATCTGGATGAGACCCGATCTTGGGAACAAAGGTGGATCCTTCCAGACATGTTCAATTTTCATACCTTTGTGTGTGACAAGTCGGGCTTCTCTCTCGTAAGTCATTGTATGTGTTATGGGACACGAGTTGAGGGATTGGTAGATGATTATTGAGGTGGTATGACTTCTAGTCAAGGTGGTTAGGTTCTTAAGGTTCGTAAGGTTCGGTACAGGTAAGGTACGTGAAACGAATCTTACCTCCAAGGTAAGGTTCGTAAGGTACGTATCAGGGTTTTTATATACATGTAAAAATTATATATACACATATACATATACATCTTTATACATATAAAAATATGTGTGTGCACTATGTATGTATACATGTATATGTATGTACGTTGTAAATTGGCAACAATTTTGGTCGAGTATAGAAAAAAACATCATTTGAACCATACAAAAAAATTGGACGAACCGGATGTAAGGTTCGCAATGGAACCGAACCGAACCGGATCATGGTACCGGAATTTCCGGTACGCGAACTGATGCAACCTTTGCTTCTAGTCTCCACATCCATAGGCATTACGTTCTGAGAAGATTTCCACAAGGTGGATCATAGGCGGTATTTGCCATGAGACCACCTAGAGTGAGGCCTTTGCACATGTTTTTGTTGTATATATTCATCCGGAGGCATCAGAGGATGCTTGCAACGAAAGAGAGGATATTAGGTACCTTTGTATCACAGACGGGATCTATCGTGTGATAGAGGACTCATTCCTTGAGTTGAGCCACCGATGACATTTACCTTGTGACGAGGACTATGGTACTCAGGAGTCACATATGGGTACTTGTCATGAGGCTAGGATTATTCTTCAATAGGTCACTCGGGAGAGATGCATCCACATGGCATGACTAGATTCTTCAAATTGTTTGCACATCATTTTTGTTTGATTGCCAAAGCATGGCACTGTTGTTTTCCTTGCACTGCATTGTTCTCCATACTATTTGCACCATATGTGTACACCTCATGGTCTTGGTGGGGGCATGAGGGTGTACCTTAGGGTAACCCGAGTTCCTAAGACAATTCAAACTAACACATGCATGATGTTATCTTCTTGATGGTGATCCGTATTTGATCATTGATTGCTTGTGTATCTTACAAGTTGGATCTATCTTGAGGAATTACGGACATCCTCGTTCCATGATAGTTGACAAGTTGGTGACTTGGACAAGTATCTTAGTCTCAAAACAATTTCCCATTTGGCAACTTGGGTAGGTATCTTGGTTCCATGATAGTTGCCTTGCCGAACAACTCAAATAGGACGATTTTTTGTGGTACCTTCGGATGAGATCTGAGTTTGGAAGATATTATCCAACATGTTCCACTAGAACAAGACTTGATTCAAGACCAAAGGGAGAGGAAGTCCCTGGGGACTTATTATCTTGACTATCTGATTAGTGGAGGCACCAGCTTGAGTCCGTTCTGACTTGGGAATTAGTTAGGTTGTCAACAGATTGGACTCTAGGTTTTAGCCAAGAGATTGATGAGGACAGCAATTAGAAATAAGGGGGGAAGTGTTATGTCCCTAAAATTAAAGAACATCTTGATGGGTGCTTGTAGGTAAAGTGTCCAGCCAAATATGAACCGGCCACCCAGTCTCAACTAATCCACCTTCTCATTTGAGCCACACAGTCTCAACTAGGCCACCTTCTCATTTGAGCCTATAAATAGGACCCATGGGCTCATTTCTAAGAGATTCCTCCCGTAAGGCACTTGGACTCTTGAACCTTTGGGAGAGCCTCACCTGTATTGGTGGGGTGTTGGTGGTATAGGATGCCGGTCCCTTAGAGGTGATTGTCCGCTTGAATGTAGGCTCCCATGCTTAGGGTGAGCCTGTATTGGCTCTATGGCTGGGAGGTGAGTCTGATGTCCACCCTTCTTTTGTTTGTGAATATGGCTTGTATCTTCTCTATGGCTTGGAGGTGATTCTGATGTCCACCCTTCTTGTGAATGTTGGCTCTAAGGCTGGGAGGTGAGTCTTATGTCCACCCTTCTTTTGTTTGTGAATATGGCTTTTGTTTTGTGTCTTCCCGTGTCCGATTAGGAGGATCTAATATTAAGACACAATAAAGTACATGACTGGGTGGAAGTGATACTGTGTGGGTAGCTACTCCTTACACCTCCATGAGGAAGCTCCACTTGGACGGAGGGGAATATAAAATAGTTGGCACCGCCCAGATTACCACCAAAGAACCTCACTCTACAAAAGGCATCTATGAAGATATCATCCAGAGGCAAGGCACCTCCTTACCCATGGACTCTCCTATGGGTGCCCCTCTACCCATGGACTCTACAATGGGCACCTTCTTACCCATGGACCCTACACAAGGAACCTCGTCTATCACCAATTGGACAACTACCTATCGAGATTGGTCGATTCACTATACGGTGGGCACTGGGCACCTCTTAGGTTGACATAGGGGCACCTCCTCCTCCAGAAACCTTCCATGTTTCCATGTTGGGGCAAGAGCACCTCGCCCCATGGACACTTCCCATGGCATCCCACGTACGATAGACTCCTCCCAAAGACACAAAGACTCTTGATCCAACCTACCCCTAGGAAGAGACATTTCATTGTTGCTAGGCGAGAGATGTTATATGAAAACTCCTTCTCTCCAAGATCTTTGGAATGTTTCTTATGAGCTAGACCACTCATTTCTTCTTTCTGATCACTTCCTTCTCAAAGTTGAGCTTCATAGAGAGTCCCCTCATACAAAGTTGGTTAGTGTCTTCTTGATATGCCCCTCTTTAGACATGAAAACATCAAAGACAAAACTAAAAGTATCATCTCTCATCATTTTCCCCATCCATCCTCTTCTTTCATTGCTTGGGAAAAAATTATCAAAGATACCCAAAGACTCTTCACACACTGCAAGAACCTCACTAGATCTCTTAGGATTAAAAGATGGATGATGTGATGATAAAGAGTAAGATTGAGAGGCTTGGTAGGCCTTAAGATCTTGGTCCCAATGATTGTCATAGGGTCCTTGAACATCAAGGTATTGCTAGTGGTTCTCTTGCTTGCTCAAGAGAATTTTGGGCAAGAAGGATGGCGATACCTAATTTAAAAAATGTTTGAATTTTTTTATTAAGAAAAAAGAAAAGAAAAGAAAAAGGCTTAAAGATTTTGTTCCACTTCTAAGGAAAAAGGATGGTGGGTTTGCTATCAACATTAAGGAGAGCTTGCAAGTGGCTCTCAATTTCTTCATTAATATTTTCTCTAGCACGATTAACCTCAAAAAACATATTCCACCTCGAAAAGCTACTTGTGGATGGCATGAAGGTCAAACCTAACATGAAGCTATGTTCAGAATGCCATTACTACACACACGGCATGTCCCATGCCCCTTCACCATTCTAATTGAAAGCAAATGACACTCCAAACACAAATCATAGAGGATGATGATGTTGAGAAACCTTTCCACGCCTCCTATTTGTCCTCTTGACACACCAAGATTTCTCTCCTATCTTCTATGCATGAACAAGCTTTCAATTCTTCCACCTTAATTCGCACATACATAGCTAGATTCTTCTCTCTCTCTCTCTCTCTCTCTCTCTCTCTCTCTCTCTCTCTCTCTCTCTCTCTCTCTCTCTCTCTCTCTCTCTCTCTCTCTCTCTCTCTCTCTCTCTCTCTCTCTCTCTCTCTCATATGCACGCATCCAAGATTTTCTCCCTCTTTCTCAAAAGCTCACCTCATTCTTCCATTACCTACACAGTAATTTTCTTTTGCTTTGTTTATTTTACGCCATATATGCGTGTTTTATAAAGACTAAATGTTGAAACTAAAATGCCCATCAAGCAAAACAATCTGATCAAGGAATTGATCAAGTTTAAATGTATAATGCACATTGTCCAGCCATTCATTTTATCACATTGCCCACTCTTTTTTAAAGATGTAGAACTGCCAACATGGATTGTTTAGCTTAGTAAAATGAGAGAACGGGATTACCTCAGGATCACTTCGTTATAAAATAGCAATGCTAAAATGGAAGTTGAGTCCACGTCAGGAGAGATCCCTTTATTGAAGCAAAGCAGGGTTACATGTAATCACTGAATTCACCAGCCAAACCGAGGAGAAAGATTCATTCAGGCACTGCAAACAAGCTAATCTCTGCATTCTGGGATAAGCTGATAAGGGAGAAATTCAACCCTAATCTCCTTAGAGTTTGTAATAAACTACACACAATAATGGGATGTACATGATACATTCAGACGGGTCCTCATGGTCATAGCTGCAGATCCCACACAAAACTCTAGTTATTCCCTCGTGTTTGAATGAATAAAAGAACAAGAGTGCTATTTCTTGGGAACTCAGCAATTGTGTTTGTACAAGGGGAACTTCTTCATGGCAGCTCCAACCAAGTGACACTCCTAAAATTGGGTTTGCAACACGCTTCTGTTTGCACCAGCTCCATTCAATCTTGGTCCCATCGAGGTCATGTACCATGAAGTTGTCAATGCCAGCTTGATCTGTTGGATCCTTCCCTACTAGGCTGAACCAATAATAGTGTTCACATTATCAATTGCCTTGGGGATGCCCCTGACAAGGTAGTCTTTATCACTATCTCTCTATTCCAAGGCTTCATAAGCACCGCTTATGGAGGCACCACTGGGTAGGCAGCCCTGTGAAATGAACCATACGAAAGGACCACATCTGCCACAGAATCTCCATTGACAATAATATTTTAAAAACGTGATTCCAGTAGTCACTTCTACATCAATTGAAGGGCACCCCACCTAAGTATTGTGTGCTAATAGTGAGTCTCTCGTTTGGCCATGTGCTAAGCTTTTGTCCCAAACTTCCAAGTGTGATAGAGTTTGTGTACCATAATTGAACAGTGTTACAATTTGAATTCTATCCCTATGGACCGGACTTAGTTTGAAACTCCTTTCTTGAAAGATTTTCTTCCTAAGAATAACGAAGAGAGGAATTGGGATGAGAGGGATAGGATTACACAAAGAGGTAGACCTTTGTCTATCTACATATCCCACTATAGAGAGATCATACTAAAGCTTAAGTGGTTAGATGACTTTCAAAAAACTAGAGGATTTTTTAGGGTCTTAGAAAAAGCCATTAAGAGAGGTGAGAAGAACCACACCTAAGACCTTTGAGGAGGCAATCAAATATGCTCATATCTATGAGGACCATAGCCATCCTCAATACACTCCTATGGAGACAGATCAGTCCCTCAAACCTATTACTATGATTAAGTTCAAAAAGAAAGTAACCGTGGGGAAAAAGAAAGTGTTTATAAAGAAACAAAGATCACAAGGGCCAAAGTTACCTACCAAGTAGTATGATAAGGCCAAGAGGGAAAACTTGTGTTTTAGGTGCCCGTCTCTTACCCATGCACAATGGAATTGTCCACTCAAGAACAGGAAAGAAAAGAAGGGAGGACCGGGGATAACTACGACTCCTGATAAGGGAAAGAAGGTGGTCCATCTAGTGCAGATACTTCCTATACATGGGAGCTCTAGCTTATTTTCATTCTGACATATCTTTAATCTTAAATATTTTTTATCTAAAATGTTTTCAATCTAAAACGTATTCAATCTTAAACCTTTTCTATCTAAAACAAAGAGGTTGAAGTGATGCACGAGGACATAGAACACACATGTTTAACATGGTCATTCTGGTCACCTCAGTTTGGGCCACATGACCTACTTAAACTTCATGGTAGTGTGTAAGAGACCAGAGTGAGAGTTAAGATGGATGAATCCACCACACATAACTTCATAAACTATGCTCTGGCCAAGAGGTTAAAGATCCCCCAACAACCCAATGCACATAAATACATAGCATCTATGATGGAAAGGGGAAGAAAAGAGGATATGGGATACTATGGTATCCAATTGGGTATGGGATTATAGGGGTATGGGGGTTGGGGGATACTCTTAAACGCAGTTACCAGAACAACACTCTTGAATTTATAAAGAATGGAACTAAACCTTGTATTCAAGGAGAGAGAGAGAGATGTACCTATTGCTCTTCTTATCTCATCTTTAGAGTTGGATATTCTTTGTCATTTTGAGCATGTATAGGAGATCTTTTTTTTGTACAGTCATGATCATTAGCATTGTATAGACACTTCATCTTATGTATATATTCATGCTAATAATTTAAATATGGATAGGACTTTTTATTATTCATTTTTGCAAGAGTGTGTAGTGAAAGGTTTTAAGGATCTTATGTTTGAATTTAGAGATGTTTTTTCCACTGACTTACGTAGAGAGCTACCACCTAAGAGAGGCGACATTGACCATGCTATTGAGGTAATTACAGACACTAACCTAACAATTAAAAATAGGTTTCAAATGCCTAGGTTGGAAGACCTATTTGATCAGTTATATCAAGCTAAGTATTTTACCAAGCTTGATCTTAGGTCAAGATATCATCAAATTAGGATTAAGGTAGAGGATGTCCCTAAAACTACTTTTAGGACTAGATATGGGAACTACGAGTTCTTGATGATGCCTTTTCCTCTCAGCAATGCTCCTTGCACTTTCATGAAGCTCACAAATAGTAAATCAGAATAGGAACACGTGGAACACTTGAGGAAAGTATTCAAAGTCTTGAGGGAAAATTCACTCTTTGCCAAGGAATCAAAGTGTGAATTTTTCAAAACAGAGGTTACATAACTTGGGCATATAGTCTCATAAGATGGAATCCAGATGGATCCCGAGAAAGTATGCTGTTGGCATACAAAGCAACAGAGGAGTCATGCACAATACGGCAACAAGGCCAAATCCTTTTTTCCATGGACTATTTACAACTCAAGTGATTTTAATCACTACACAAACATTGTAAATCCCGTTTTTGGTAGAATAGACTCCATTTTGTGCAAGCCCAGGAGTCCTCGAGCTTGAGGAGTATTAGAACTAGCGACATATCAATTTTCATAATTTTTAGACTCTGTTTGAGCCCTCAAATAGACTCTAGAACCTAATTTTTAACTAGGCCGGACACTACGTCTGGACAAGACCAAAGCTAGTTAGAAAACTATAAAAAGAGCTAGAGAGCTCATTTTTGGGGTTAGATTGTTTGTGAATTGAGCTTATGTAAGAGACCTTTTGATTAATGCAAAGAACTCCATTGTTCCTCTCCTTGTTCTTGCCTTGTGTGCGCGTGTGTGTGTATGTGTGTGCATGCTTATGTGCTTCTCACTCACGCACTTGTGCCTTCACTTGCTCATAGTCTTCATACTAGTCCTCACGTCTCCACGGATTGACAATTATGAGGTGAATCTTCTCACGTTGGTACTCACCATGGTGCTAGAGTGACACCAAATTTGGCGCCGTTGCCGGGGAGAGAGCTTCGAGGACGAGCGTGTGATGGTAAGACGTCGAGTTGAGACATTGGAGTTATAGGTAATATCCTTCTTTCTCTTAATTCTTCTTCATTTTTTCCTTACTTTCGCATCACCATCATCACCATCATCATCTCCACCATCTCCCACCTCCATCTCCATCTCCACAAAAAATTTCAGTTTTTTGGTCATATTACACCCCCCACCTCATTTCCCTCATTTCATTGTGAGAGAGAGCGAGAGAGAGCTTGCATGCTATCTGTTTTTGGTGTGTTTTTGAGCTTTTGTTGCAGGAACTTGCTGTACCACCTCCTCCAGCAGTGTGCGCAGGTACGACAGACTCTGCACAGGTCTCGGGACGACGACCTCTGTCTATCGCGACAGACAGAAAAACTTAAAATTTTGTGAATGCATGTTTGTCACGGTAACCTACACCATTAGGGCACTCTAAATCACTAGAAGTTTCTCAAAAATTTGCGTTTTTTCAGTCTATCGCGACAGACACCGTCTATCGTGACAGACCAAAATTCCACGACAGACAGCGTCTATCGCGACAGACACCGTCTATCGCGACAGACAGAAATCCACGATAGACCCCGTCTATCGCGACAGACAGAAATTCCACGACAGACAGCGTCTATCGCAACAGACACCGTCTATCGCGACAGACAGAAATTCCACGACAGACAGCGTCTATCGCGACAGACATCGTCTATCGCGACAGACAGAAATTCACGATAGACCCCGTCTATCACGACAGGCACCGTCTATCGCGACAGACAGAAATTCCACGACAAACAGTGTCTATCGCGACAGACACCGTCTATCGCGACAGACCAAATCACGACAGACGACAGACAGCGTCTATCGCGACAGACACCGTCTATCGCGACAGACAGAAATCCACGACAGACATCGTCTATCGCGACAGACACCGTCTATCGCGACAGACCAAAATTCCACGATAGACACCGTCTATCGCGACAGACACCGTCTATCGCGACAGACAGCCCCCACGATAGTTTGTGTCTATCGCGATAGACACCGTCTATCGCGACAGACAGACATTTTCGGCAAAAATTAAGGGGTAAATTTTTGGAAATTTAGGCTAAATTCTGGGCATATTTGCACTCTCAAATACTCATACACTTACAAAGGCCTTAGAAAAACGCATTAAAACCCCTGAAAGGTTCTGTTTATCTAGTTAACCCCCTAAACCCTGAACGGTCATAACTTTTTCATACGAAATCCATTTTTTGAGCTCTAGGGCTTGTCGGAAAGCTTGTGGCATATACTACACGCCCTCAACTGTTTTTTATAAGAATAATGCGTTGATTTTCAGATAGGATATTTGGAAGTTGACACACTGAGGGGTAGGAACACCAAGGGAGCTCTAGAGGAAATTTCTAGCAATACAAAAGGGGGAACAAGGGTCATTAAAAAAGTGTCTGAAATAAATTGTCTGTCAATTGAAAGGTCAACTTGGAGCTAATCTTGGGACTAATGCAGGTCTATTGAGAAGCAATTGAGAGCGTCCAAGCAAGGGTTTTGCGCAAGCTTGAGAATCAACTTCTCGAGCACTAAAGAGCAAGGTTCAGCAAGAAAGGTCGAAATACTCTCAACTCCTCTTCGTCAATTCCTAGCTTAGGCTAAGAACGATTAGAAGTAGGAGTAAGTCAGGGCGACGATAGGCCACTATCAAGTTGAAGCATACCTAAACTTTCAAGCTCAAGCTAAGGGCATAATCCTTGTATTGTCGAGAATTTTAAAGGGAAAGAACTTAACGCGGAACGATCAACTGTAAGTGAGAAACAACATTCAAATATTCATGACGACGTGATATCAGACAAGACCTTAAACACGATAAAATAACTAAAAAGAAACAAGCGACTAATCTAAAGTAACCAGCAACGAGGTTGTACTCTGGCCAAAGAATTGGGCTACTTAGATAGGCATATGAACCTTAGATCAGGACAACATCTAGTAAGGGAGAGACAAAGCCTTAGATCTTCAGAGGCTAGTGTTAACCACACTGCTAGGTCTTGGGCCCAGCAGTTGAGCCACCACTCGTACTACCCTAGCTCTGAGACCAGTGAGTCAGAGATGTCTGAAGGCATGGATAGACCTACAGGAAGTTCAGGAGTGACTTACTTGCACAGGGTAGAAGGCCCTTACAAAACACAGTTGGAATACCTTAGGACCAACCGATTAGGTGCTAGCATCTATGAGGACGGCCTAGGAAGATCCGTGGTACAGATTAAGAATCCTGATCAATCCATAGGACTAGAGCACCCAGCAGTCAAGTTTGAAAATGGTGCATACCTGGACAAAGAAGGAACCATATACGTAGTCACCAGTCACCCAGATAGGACAGATGAATTTGGAAATGTAATCTCAGAAGCGGACTTAGGTGACTTGGAACAAGGAAACATGGGAGTAAAACCTAGAACACCCCGAGGCAAATCTGTTCTCACTAGGATTATCACACCTGATTGGGTTCCCCAAGACAACAAGTGCATAGATTTGCTTCTCAATCGAGAAACTGACGAAGCCTTTTGGAGGTATAAACCTGATCAACCAACTGATATAGGAACAATCATGATCTATGAGTTTAAGGATCCTGATAGCCCAGGCAGAGTGACCTACCTAGATCACACTTCGGAGAGGATCTTTGTGGTAACACAAAATGATAGGCATGCTTACACTTGGAAGGGTGAATTCATTTTCCCCCAACCAAGATCGAATGTATCCTATGGTCACCCTGGAGTTGGAACATCCCAAGCTCATGGAACTCAAAGAGACAGAAGTAGAGATAGACCAGAAGTAAGCTTTGCCAACCCAGTGGGCAGAGAGAGAACGAGGACGGAAACAAATAGAGTAGAACCTGAGATACTTAGAGCTCACAGGAATCAAAGAAACGCGGATGAGTTCCCTCTACCACGACCTAGAGAGCACACAAGAACCTTGAGACCGACTCAGCTAGTCAAGTCCATGAAGAACTACTTCGATGGCACTGGAGATCCATACGATCATGTGGCTGAGTTTAGGCAAGTCCTGAGAGCTGAACAAGTGGAGGATCTATTCACACAGTACAATGCCTTTGGTCTGACCCTTAGGAACACTGCCCTGACATGGTTTCAGCCACTAAATGAGAGGCAGTTCAGGAGCATAGACCAACTCCTAGAGGCTTTCATTATTGAATTCTCTAAGAGTGGCATAAGGCATAATACCTCCTCGCTGATTCACAGTTTCAAGCAAAACCCTCAAGAAACTGTGAGACTTGCAGGAAGAAGATTTAGGCAATACTTAGAAAGATGCCCTGTCTCGGAGCTACCCACACCAGCTAAACAAGTGGCTTTATTCCTGGATGGATTGCTAAGTACTAAATTGAGATATTATGTGTACTTGAAGGACCCTATGACCATAGAAGAGTGTGTACGCATGTGTATTGACATTGAGGACAACCTAGGGGAGGAGTTAGAGCTTTCCAAGATATACAAAGATTCGGATAGTGCCTCTAACATCTCTTCCACGCAATCCACATCAATCGAGGAACTTGCGGAAAAAGTAGCTCAAAAATTAGGCGTCTCTAGTAAACAAATTCCTAGGTTTGCCCCTGTGAAAAGGTGCTATACTTGTGGTGGCGACCACATGGCGAACGTATGTCCCATTATGGCTCAACCCCAAGTTAATCCTAGTAGCCAGTATTGCACCATAGAACGGAGATACACCAATCACACCGCACAAGATTGCCCATACAACAAGCAGGTAGTTAGGCAACCCTACCCTCAGCCATACCCGCAGCAAGGAAGATACCAGAACCCGTACCCTCCACAACCATATGGCAGGCCACAACAGCCGTATCAGCAACCCTACCAAAACCAACAAAGGCCTCAGCCAGTGTTAGCTCAACAACCCCCTGCCCCAGCTAATGTGATTCCAGTAAAGTATGCTGTTGCATAAGAAAACCTGAATAGAGCTATAGTCCCTGTAACACCTTTGCTTTCTGAAAGTGACCCGAGTGACCATAGCTTTGATTCTACACATGTTGATAGTCCCCAGGCGTACTACATGCAGTCTCCAGAACATGGTGAGTCCTATTACAGCGAAGAGCCAAATGAACCTAGTTGGGAGTCAGATTATACAAACGTCAGGTATGCAAACCCCAACCCTAGGCCTCAACCTAGGCAGGTAAGACCTCCATTCCCAAGAGGACCGTGCTACAGATGCCAAGGAGATCACCTCATTCGTGATTGCCCCTTACCTCCACCTACACAAAACCAGTCAGTGACAATCCAAGGCTTTTGCCAAGATCGTGGAAAAGAGCATCTCTTACGAGATTGCCCAAAGAACCCCAATAATATGCCAAAAATCACGCCTATCAATGTTATTGGGTTAGTGGTAGATTCCAGCGGAAGTGTCACTTCCACTGCACCCATACAGGTAGTCACGAGAGCTCAAGCAGTGCAGCAAAACCAAGGGGTAGGCAAGGAAAAGAGCCCAGACGTTAGCGATACTGAGAGCCAAAATAAAAAGAGATCAAGAGCTTGGAGAGATAGCCGCGAACGCATGAAAAGGCAATGGGCAAAGAAGATGAGTGAACTTGAGGAAAGTCTACGAGAAACCAAGGCTAAAATCATAGAGATCACATCTCAACCGCACTCTCACACATTCCCACCGCTACCATCCCCATCACCCTCCATCCCTCCACCCTCTAAGACACCCCACGTAACCCACCCACCACCCCAAACAGGATCAGTATTAGCTGATCCCACTCCTGAAGACATAGACATGATGCTTAAAGCATATCAGGCCAGAATCCAAGAAGGGCCAAACGTCACGGATCATGACAAGTGCTATCCTAGAGCTGACCTAGAGATAGAAAGAACCAAGCTGTGCGCGAAAATGGTCGCATTGGCTTAGACTATGTTTGAAGCCAGTCGCCTTTTCAATTACTCGGGCTCAGCCAAGACGCAATTACACTTGGATGGACTCCTAGAGAAGTTAGAGGGAATAATTGCAAGATCTGCCAAGGAAGAAAAAAATCAAGACAAAGATAAAGCAAGCAAAAACATGAACCATCCCCCATCGGAAGTTTATGTGGCCAATTCCACTAAACCAGACAACTTCCCCTCCTTAGAAAGAATAGAGAGGCTAATTGCACAATCAGAAAAGGAACCTGCCCCTCAAAGAAAGGAAAGGGCAAGAGAACGGATAAGCAAGCCTCTTCAGGAAGCCCATGTGCCTCCTCAAGAAGCTTATCTTCCCCCCCAAAAGGCACATGAGCCTCCCTCGAAAGCTTGCGTACCTCCACAGGTTGCCTACATTCCTTCTCAGGGAGCGTATGAGCCTATTCGGAAAAGTAATAGAATAAGTAATCCTCCCCAGGAAGCTTGTGCTCCAGCCATCTATGAGAACAAGGAGAGAGCCAACGATAGAATAAGCCCTCCTTCCCAGGTCGCTTATGTGCCTAATTCTACGGAGCCAGACACTTCTTCTTCTATGAATCGGTTTGCACCAGACTTCCTACGAGAGATTCAAGAAGACAAATGGGATAACGAAAGTGAAGTCGCCCCTCCCTTTGAACTTGTGGATGATGCACACGACCAATTCCCACAAGACATCCCATCTATTTACGGGGAACATGAGAGTACTCAGTCTCACGAGAGATTGGACTTTGAGTCTAATTCCATACAAGAGCTACCCCACTTCACAGGCCCATGGGAAGCAAAGTCCACCTGCATGAGAGCACCTACAGTCATGGTAAGAAACGAAGATTCAGTCATACCTAGGAACACAGAGGTAGTGAAGAACACTAACGTGCAGTGCAATCTCAAGTTAGAAGAGCTACTCAAGGTTAGACCTGAATTATGGAAACATGTCGCCAAACAAGTACCAGAAATAGCCAAACCTCGTTCCCAAGTAGGATCCCATAGGACAGTGCCAGAAATTCCCTTGGATAAGATAGGAGATATGTGTGAAGGTGAAGAAGGGAACACCTATCTTCCAATCACCTACCAGGAGTACACCACCAAGGCAATTTTGGACTCAGGTGCAGGAGTTGCAATTGCCACCACTTCCCTATGGAAGCGTTGGGGCAAGCCAGCACTCAGGCCAACAAGAATGAAATTGCAGATGGCCGATGGTCACATAGAGAGACCCCTAGGATTGCTAGAAGGAATAACTCTCACCACTTGTGGTGTCGAGTTTGAGCATACATTTGCCATATGTGACTTCAGCAAAAATCATGCCTATGAGATGATTTTGGGAAGACCATTTATGCGACAGTTGCAAGTGGTACAGGATTGGGGAACCAACTCCTTGTATTTGCAACACTTGGGTGTTACGACCAAAGTCAATCTCAAGGATTATTCTCATAGAGATGTCCCTCCTATCCAATGGAATCCCATCCATAGAGCCAAAGATGATACAGAATCGGTGCATTCCATAGGGTCTGGATCCTCATGGATGCATGAAGACACTCACTTATGGATGTGCAAGGTAGCAGTAGAAGAAGAGAAGAGAGAGAAAGCCAGAGAGGTAGGTGCAAAAGAAACACATAGATCAATTCAAGACCCAGCCTATGCACCTGTAGTTTTTCCTGATGAGGAATTTGAACCCCATGGCTGGGCAGAAATTTTAGCAACAATGGACGTAGCCATCAATGAAGAACAATGGACACCTCACTGTGATGAGGATGGCTATGACATTTCAGTCTTCTCCATAGAGCCAATCATGGGAGAGGCAGTTCTAGAAGAATGCGAACCTAGCCCTGATGCATCTGAGGATGCAAGTGACTCCGATCTAGAGTCAATCATTATGGACCCACCATTTGCATCAGATGAAGAATACTTCCATGAAGTAGAATTTCAACCCCAGAGGCATGGAGAGGTTACAAATGATGTAAGATTAGCAACACATGTGACCCCGAAGGAAGAAGGAAAGAAACGAAAGAAGAGAGAAGCCTCACCAGAAGAGGAAGAATCTTTGTTTGAGGTCCAAAAATTTTAAGAAGTATGAGATAGATGACAGGAGAGTCATGATAAGAATGCCTAAACGAGAGGCACAATCAGGAGAGGCCTATGATAACAAAGAAACCACCAAGAAAATAGTAGTGGCCCTAGAAGAAGGAGAGGAGAGATGCACGTACATAGGCCATGACCTAACAGAGGAAGAAGAGCATGCGTTGATAGCCTTGCTAAGAGAATACAGAGATGTATTCGCTTGGAGTTACAAGGATTTGAAAGGTGTTGACCCCGATATATGCTCACACACTATCCCCATGACCTCAGATGCTAAACCCTCTAAGCAAAAGCCCTATACTTATAACGATAATTACGCTGCTAAGATCAAAGAAGAGATAGATAGATTGGTTGAAGCTGGATTTATCTATGAAATTGAGCACACTGAATGGGTATCCCCCATCGTAGTGGTGCCCAAGAAGAATGGCAAGCTGCGTGTGTGCATTAACTTGAAAAAGGTTAATGCAGCCACAATTCGAGATAACTATCCGCTTCCCATCACAGAACATCTCTTAGAAAGAGTGGCAGGCAAGGAAGTGTACAGCTTCCTTGATGGATTTTCGGGCTACAATCAAGTAGCCATAGCTCCAGAGGATCAGCATAAGACAGCCTTTGCCACAGAATGGGACATTTTTGCTTTTAGAGTAATGCCATTTGGCCTTACCAATGCACCAGCTACCTTCCAGAGGCTGATGTGCCATGTGTTTAAGGAGTTCCTGAGGAAGAGTTTAGAAGTCTACGTTGATGATCTTTGTGCTCATTCCAACATTAGAAAAACCCATATCCCTGAGCTCAGACAAATCTTTGACAAATGTAGAGAATATCAAGTCTGCCTAAACCCAGAAAAATGTGTTTTCATGGTCAGGCAAGGCAAGATTCTAGGACACATAGTGTCAAAGAATGGCATATCTACCGACGAAGAAAAAGTGAGAGCCATAGCAGAGCTACCTAGGCCAAAGAATGTCAAGGAAGTACAAGCTTTCATGGGGCATTGTGGCTATTACCGACGATTTATACACATGTATGCTGTCATTGCAAAGCCCATGTACGGACTTCTGACAAACTTTGAGTGGACGGATGAATGTGAGAATTCCTTCCAGGAGCTTAAACGAAGATTGTGTTCAGCACCAATCTTGACCACACCAGATTGGAATAAGCCTTTCCATGTTCATGTGGATGCATCCAATTATGCTATTGGATGTGTGCTTGCACAACCTACTGGTGAAGGTAATATGGATCTTCCAATTGCCTATGCCAGTAGACAATTGAATGCGGCTGAACGGAATTACACCACTACAGAGCGAGAAGGATTAGGCATGGTATATGCAGTTAAGAAATTTAGACACTATTTGCTTGGAAATAAGTTTAAATTTTTTACTGACCATCAGGCATTGCTATACCTCGTAAACAAGCCATGCAATACAGGAAGATTAGTGAGATGGTTTCTCTTGCTCATGGAATATGACTTTGAGGTAGTGGTGAGAAAAGGGAGGACTCATTTGAGAGCTGATCATCTCTCTAGGCTCACATCGGGAGAAGCCCCACAAGGAGTATCAGATGACCTTCCTGACGCTTACTTGTTTAATTTGGAAGTGGTGCCGCAGTGGGCTAAGCCATTGGTACCAGTATTGACATACGGGCCTAACCATCCAGTGGTAAACACACGGAATAGAGAGGTTGTAAAAGCCCAAAAGTACCACATCATGGCACGAAGTATGTACAAGCACACAGATCAAGGGATCTTGGCTTGTTGCGTAGAAGAGGATGAGTACGCTAAATGGTTGCAATTAGCACATGTAGGTGCGTTAGAGCAACACTACTCAAAGCAACGAACTTTACAGACTCTAAAGAGACTCGGAGTGCATTGGCCAACTATGGAAGCGGATGTCCAAAAGTTGTGCAAGGAATGCCCAATTTGTTGCACTAAACCACCTGTGGAACACGCCACTCTTTATCAAGTATCCATTGTGCCAGATTGGAGTGAACCTCTAGTATCCTTCCTGAGGATAAACACATTCCCTCCAGACATGACTCTGGTTAGGAAAAGGAGTTTAGAACAAGAAGCCCTGGATTACTCACTCATTGGTGGTAATCTATACAAACGCGGTAAAGATGGTTACCTGAGACTATGTGTCCATGAGAGTGAATATCTTAAGATCTTGGAAACTGCTCACCAAGGTGTAGCAGGAGGACACTTTGGACC
Source organism: Ceratopteris richardii (assembly GCA_020310875.1). Taxonomy (NCBI): domain Eukaryota; kingdom Viridiplantae; phylum Streptophyta; class Polypodiopsida; order Polypodiales; family Pteridaceae; genus Ceratopteris; species Ceratopteris richardii. Next base: position 113,036,698 of record CM035406.1, read on the forward strand.
AGATCGGGTGATCAAGGCAATACTATTTGCGGGCTTCTGGTGGCCTACCCTTCACATGGATGCACATACCTATGTGAAACGGTGTGATGTCTGTCAGAGGACTCAGTATCCTATACGCAAAGATGAGATGCCACTGAAACCTATGATGGGTGGACGTGCGTTCTCTAAGTGGGGAATAGACTTCGTAGGTCCTATTAATCCCCCAGCTAAGGGTTCTCATGCGGAATACATCATTGTGGCAACAGATTATCTCACCAAGTGGGTGGAGGTAAAGGCTACGACAAAGAACGATGCTCAAACAACTGCTAAATTCTTGTTTGAGAATGTATTCACGAGATATGGGCTACCTATAGAGCTTGTAAGTGATAGAGGCACTCATTTCTTGAACGAAGTGATTGAAAATCTACTCCAAGAATTCTTGGTAATACACAAGAGGTCTGCCCCCTATCATCCTCAAGCTAATGGACAAGCTGAGAGCACTAATAAGATCTTATGCAATGTACTGACAAAATTAGTGAACACAAAACGCTCTGATTGGGACAAACAGCTACACCATGCTGTTTGGGCATACCGAGTTGCCTACAAAACGGTACTCCAAGCCACCCCCTTTCAGATGGTATTTGGCCAAAACGCTGTGCTACCCTTGGACTTCTTGATTCCTACATTGAGAGTAGCACAAGAGCACGAATGGACAGGTCATGAACTCTCCTCTAGGATCTTTGACCTTGAACGATTAAGAGAAACAAGACTGAGAGCAGCTGCAGGAATATATGCAGCTAAGAAGAGACAGAAGGCATACTTTGATGCCCATGTGAAGGATAAAGGCTTGAAAGCAGGAGATCTAGTCTTAGTCTATACACTGAAACAACACGCGAGGAAGCTAGAAAAGAGAGGCTACGGACCTATGATCATCAATAGGATCTCCACGAGTGGAGCAGTACAATTAGCCACGTTAGAGGGTGATGTTCTCCCAAACTATATTAGCGGTTGTAGAGTCAAGTTGTATCAGGAACCCCTCACGGAGGAAATGCTCAGCCGACTCAACACTGCCAAAAAACGCAAAGAGGAAGAAAAGCGAATTCGAGAAGAAGCTCAAGCAAAAGCTTTAGAACGCATCAGAAGGATAAAATTACGAAGGCAAGGTAGAGATCAGCCTAGAACAAATGACTGTGCAGATCAAGGATATCCTATGGCCATGTGTGAAGTTGCAGGAACAAGCTCGCATAGGATAATTGATCGACGACCTTTCATAACCCTAGATATAGGACAAGGAAAGAGCGCAAGGACCGTAAGAGCCTTGATTGACTCAGGTGCAGCCACTAGTGCTGTTAAATTGTCTTACTGTCAAGAGTTGCAGTTAACTGTCAATCCTATGGAAGCGTATCTCATAGGATTGGGAGGTGTGGAAACCCCTTGCATGGGCGAGCTGGAACTTCCCCTCTATATTCATGATGAGGCTATAACAGTTAAAGTACTAGTGTGTCAAGACGAGGATCTCACTGAACCTCTTGTCTTGGGTCAAGATTGGATCTATGACCAAGCAGTCAACTTAAACTTAAGAAGTGGACTTCTTCAGGTTTGGGTCAATCATAGTCGAATTACAGTAGAGTTAGATAATGGAGCACTCAAGGAACTAGGAAAGGCACAGACTCCTGGTCCTTCCAGGAATACACATAAAGATGACCATGTTGTTCTTGTCCAAAACTATGTGTTGCAGAGGAATGATATTCGCAAAAAAGGAGTCAGGGATGCAAAGGAACTCCCTTCTTTTCCAAAGGCCAGAAGGAGGCAACAACCAAAGGTGGATCAAAGGTAGAAGAAGCAGAGTACTACCTATGTCCGAGATCCAAAGTACCTGCGCAGCAAAATGTCCCAGCAAGTGAAACAAGTGTGGGTGCGGAAAGGCGAACACCCGGTTGCACTCAAGCCAACCACACGGGCAAAGCCTCTTATTAGTAACCAACAACACGACACTAATAAGAAGTCTTTCAGAAATTCTTCTGCTAACGTGAAATCTATTTGGGTGCCCAAGCAGTCGATGAAGGCTAGCTCACATTCAAGACAAATTTGGGTGCCTAAGGCTTGTTTGCGGGCTCAAATAGCTACACCAAGAACACACCCTACACCGCACAATCCATTCACTCGCACAGCCGGCATCCACTCGTTTTCAACACTCACAAACACACTAAGGCCCATGATCACGAACAGAATCACTTGTAAATGGGTCCCTAAAAGGCCTCATGTTCAAGCTGATACACCTATAAAGCTCTCTAGCGTCTCTATGAAACCAAGAGCAAAACCCATCCACTGCATTTGGCAGCCTAAGACCTGTAATAAACCCCCCGACCCCAATTTGTAAATTCATCCCCACTTACTAACTGCATTAGTCTCCTAGGACTACCCAAGCATTAACTACACACACTGTCTTCGTGCACTTACTAACCACTAACTCACCATCTACCTCATGTTAATGTTGTAACGGGGACAACAACGGATTTATTCTATCCATTACGATGTTAACACGTGGTTCTATATTCTCACAGAATCAGAGGGCAAGAAGTAACATGGCAGAAGCGACAGGTCCGAGCTCACAAGTAGGAATACTTACTGCAGGAATCGATGTGGATAGTCTACCTGTGGATGTGCCACCAACTGAACGACCTGTGGAGCTGCAACACCTTCAGCAAATCCCGGTGCCGGATCCACCCACAGGGATCACAGAAAGAGTCCATGCCAATTCTCATTGGTTCAATGGCATGCCAGGTCCATTAGGAGAGGCCAAGTATATATGGGAGTCTAAGTGCGAGTATGATAGATCATGGGTTCGATTCCAATTTTTCTCCAAGGAGTTCAAGACTTTACAGAACACCGAGGATCTCCAGACCATATGGCAACGAGCAGGGCTAGCAGAATACTTTGAAGCCCCACTACCTAAACCAGATCTCCTCCGATGCTACTATTTGGTCTCCACATTACAAGCTAATGAAGAAAAGGACAAACCCGGATCATTTGTTCTTCCCTCCTTGCTGGGCAACAACGAGTTGAAGAGATTTGAACTTACTGTGGAGTTGGTGAGCGATGCTTTGAATATGCACGGCACACATGTACCCTCTGAAAAGGATGCTCTCGTTCCCACTAACATGAAGGATAGGAAACTATTGAAGCTTAAAGACATGGCAGCACTCACACCAAACGTGTCCATCCCTCTCTTTATGTGCATGCAACATTTTGCTTTCCCCGGCCAAGACCGCTTCACACAACCACACAAGAGAATCTGGTTCGCTCTCTACTTAGCGGAAACAGGTGCGTTACCAATTAAGCTACCGGTATGGATTATAGATCAATTGTATGAAGCAAATAAAAGGTCTTCTAGGAAATTAGTGGTGAACGGTTGCTGTGCAATCACACGCATTATTTACCGGTGCCTAGCATACGATGTTCCCGTTGAACGTGCCTTAACTTGGGCACAATTACAAATGTTTAAGAAGCTCAAGACGTCCACACATCAATCCAAGCGCATGAGGGGTGCGATCCCTTGTGTCCAGACAAGGGAAGTTTTGACTACTCCTGAGGTATCGCCACGAAGGGAGACCACTGTACCTCCCTTTACCATTAGGATACCCAGGTCGGGATCTGAAACTACGACACAAGCTACCCCATCGGCTCCTCCTGCTCCACCTGAATTTGAATTTGCTGCAACTGGAGATGCTGAAGGAATGGACCCCCAGGACTTCGAAGCCTTCTTACAAAGTACACATATCTCTGATGTAGAGTTTTATTCAGATGCAGAAGAACAAGGCACATCGTCATGAAGAAGAAGAAAATCTACAGACGGCCGACATGTACATTGGAGTGATGCTCAGCAAGGTCAACAACAAGGACACCTAGAAGAAGAAGGAGCGTATGAAGAGGAGACCACTGAAGCCCCAGCCTATACAGCAGAACTCCGAAGGCTGTATCAAATTATGGAAAGAGTGCGATCGCAACAACTGCTCACTGAACAAAGCAGCAGAGTACTCATGACTCAAATGTTGGAAGAAGCAGGAGTTGACTCAGAATATAGGGAAGGTCTCTTGTTGATGGCAGAAACATATGGGGTAGTGGAAGCAGTGCGCACTGCCATTCGGAGGTCTCCAGTTCAATATGATCCATGAAGGTTCCAGACACGACCACGCTCAGGTAAGAATATCCAGATTCCCATTACAACTGCAGAAGAGCCAACTATTACATCTGAACCTATCAGGACAACCTCCCAAGCAACGGAAACGGCTAGCCAAGAGCACCCAGTCACCCATGAGGAGTCCACCGAGCCACTACCACCCACACCCCCACCATCGCCTCCTAGAGCAGAAACAGTGGAAATCACCTCGACCACTCAACCCACCGAACCAACCTTCATCTTCCGTACTCCCATCTCTAGTTCCACCCTATTCTCTACCTCTGATAACCCGATCTTTGAAGCAACCCCCATCACTATGCAATCCACCGAACCGCTCATAGAGCCTGCCCTAGGACAACCATCCCCCATGCCCTCACCCATAGGTCATCCTGACCCTAGATCCACATTCATGGGTTTTCCTGCTACCACGCAACCATTCATGCCCTCCTCAAACCTACGACCTCAACCCTCGACCTCCATCTCTCCATTTCTACAATCCCTCCATGACCTCCTTGCTAGAACTTTTCAACCCAGGTCTCAACCATTTCCTTTCTTTTCAGCTCCCCACCCCGCTTCTCATCTATTCACCACTTCCACACACACACCACCTACCATTCCAATGTATATGGCAGACCCCACACTCGCACACACTCCTGAAGGTATGGACATTTCACCACCCACGGCACCTCCCCCCACGATTCCACCTCCTCCCATTCCCCCTCCACCAATTTCACTCACACACACAACTTCAATAGACACATCATTCACTCTTCCCCTTCCCCAATTCCCTTCCCATGCATCTCCCACTGTAAACACCACCCACTCATCTATAGGAAATGCATTGGACACCATGCTTGCTTGTATATCAAACTTAAGGACAGATTACATTCAGCTCCAGCAACATAATGAACGCCTGCACGAGCACTCAGAGACACTACAGCACCGCCTCGCGGCACTAGAGGAGGAAAATGCTCGCCTCCACACACAGTTCCAAACTCTCCAAGAAGCTCATGGCATATTGGAGGTGCAGTTACAGATTACAGATCAGGAAGCGATACAGGTGGTAGAAGGTCACCTACGGACACAGCTGGAACGCAACTCAAAGCTTCAGCGAAATATGGCTCTACTCAAACGCCATCTTGCGGCCGCTCAGGAAGAGAATCGACGCCTGCAAGTACAAAATCAAGAGAACCTGGAGGCAGCTATTGAGAGCACACCGGAGGCACCCATCAGCCCATCCAAGTTTCAAGCAGTGACCCCCGATAATATCAAGATCATATTGGAAGACTATGCCATGCTGCTTGAAGCACATGACCAGCTATCGGAGGAACTGGGCCAACTGAAGCAGAAACACCAAAAAGAAACAACAGCAGCCGCTTCAACCACCCCCTCCGCGGCTTCGCTTCTCACAGACTCAGAGGCCTTAAGAGATCTCCAGAAACAGGTCACCGAATTGCAAACACGTCTACTACAATACGAGAGACCACCTTCCCCTCCAGAGGCTCCCACTGATGAAGAAGTAGTACAAATTCCTGTGGAACAAACGTTTGAAGAAGAATACGACCCACAACCATTCCCAGGAGGCCAACAAACAGAAGAAGCTCAGGACACATTCGAGGCACCACGGCCTCCATGGCTCCGTCAAGTGGAGGAAATCGGGAGTTCGCACGAAGAGCGCACAGTAGTGCAAAATCAGGCCATGAGGGTCATAGAGGAAACGGTGCTACAATCGGCTTACTTCAAGAACCTGTCATCGAGACGCCTCATCCCCTTTGCTACCCAATTTCAACCCGAAGACCTTCCTCCAGAGGTGCAAAAAGGCAAAATTCGTCAACCCACCTGGCGGCAGAAACTTCTAGAGACATATCCAGAAATGCTACGCACATGGAACAACGCGCCTTTACACCTCCTATACAATCCATGCCACGGTCCAGTTCCACGCCGCAGGTCTTGGAAGGCATTCAATATCAAAGTGCAGAACAATGCGCAATGCAAAGAATGGCTAAACTACCCGTACATTGCGCCACCACAGGGACCACCGTCGGTAGCATACATGATGGGAACAATTCGCCACTGGATGCCGCGATTGAAGCCCATGCAAGATGTAGCAGCGCAAATGATGCTTAAAATCTTAGATATGATGCAGGTCGTCCTGAAAACTTTTAGAAATGCAGCCGCACCACAGGTACGTCTCCCGGGGTTTAGCAATGGAAATTACGACTTGGTGTATGACATGAGCACCACCCCCAGTATTCGTGTGGCTTACGCCTGGCATGCACGCATCAAATACCTCCCTGCCTGCTACAAACAGACCTTCGAAGAAATGTTCAGATCAGGTTTCTGGGAGTATCACTCGGAGATTTTCGCACCGAAGCCAACACATCTGCTCCATCTTTTTGCTTGTGAACAAGCAATGTACTCTGAGTACTACACCACCCCGCAACCAGAGGCCCCTGGTGTAATAAATTGGGATGCATTGGAAGCTGATCTAGCAAGAGGCTTAAGGATAGGAGAACATGAACTGGCCACCAATGTCATCCAATACTATATTGACCACCCGAGAGAACAAAGGTCTGTCAGGGGCGACAGACGCTAGGAAGGGGGGCGTGTTGGCATACAAAGCAACAGAGGAGTCATGCACAATACGGCAACAAGGCCAAATCCTTTTTTCCATGGACTATTTACAACTCAAGTCATTTTAATCACTACACAAACATTGTAAATCCCGTTTTTGGTAGAATAGACTCCATTTTGTGCAAGCCGAGGAGTCCTCGAGCTTGAGGAGTATTAGAACTAGCGACATATCAATTTTCATAATTTTTAGACTCTGTTTGAGCCCTCAAATAGACTCTAGAACCTAATTTTTAACTAGGCCGGACACTAGGTCTGGACAAGACCAAAGCTAGTTAGAAAACTATAAAAAGAGCTAGAGAGCTCATTTTTGGGGTTAGATTGTTTGTGAATTGAGCTTATGTAAGAGACCTTTTGATTAATGCAAAGAACTCAATTGTTCCTCTCCTTGTTCTTGCCTTGTGTGCGCGTGTGTGTATGTGTGTGCATGCTTGTGTGCTTCTCACTCACGCACTTGTGCCTTCACTTGCTCATAGTCTTCATACTAGTCCTCACGTCTCCACGGATTGACAATTATGAGGTGAATCTTCTCACGTTGGTACTCACCATGGTGCTAGAGTGACATATGCACTATCATGGAATAGCCACATCCCAGGAACCTATAAGAGCTACAAATCTTCGTAGGTCTATCAGGATTTTATCAAAGATTCATTATGAATTATGCCAAAATTGTTGTCCTCGTGATGAAATAGCTTAAAAGGAAAGGAAAATCTTTTCATTGGGGAGACAAACAAAAGCAAAGTATGGAGAAGTTGAAGGTAGCAATTGCTACAGCTCCACCTTTGCATATAGCACATCCCAATAAACCCTTTGTGGTTAAGACTAACATGAGTGATTTTGCTATAGGAGTGGAATTAGTGACTTTTGAGAGCAAGAAGCTAGAGCTTGCTCAAAATAATTACTCTGTGTGTGAGAAGGACTTGTATGCAATATTCCATGCTTTGAAGAAGTGGAGTCATTATTTATATAGTGCCAAAGTTACGATAGTGTTTGATCAAGAGAGCATTGAGTCTATTTCTAATAAAAAAACCTTAAAGGTCACAAGATGTGATGCGAAGAGACCCTTTTGGATTTTGATTACGAGCTTAGATATAGGAACAGAAAGTTTAATGAAGTGGCTTACTCACTTAGCCACATGTGTATGCTCAATGGACTGAGTTTTACTCAGATCACTAGTGAGCTACTTGAGTGCATTAGAGGGAAATGTAGGCTTGATCCTGCATATTCCGAGGTTTGGAAAGCCATAGAGAAAGGGAATCATGATACACCAATTTTCAATGAGGATGAAGTATCGTAGGTACTCAAGAAGGATTCAAGTGGAAGAATTATAATATTTATGATGGATATTGTTATATAAAGGTAAGTTGTGTGTCCCAAGAGACTTTGAGATGAGACAACACATTTTGTATGAGTGTCATGACACACCTTGTGTAGGAAACATAGGAGTTAACAAGACTTATGATCTTATTAAGAGGTAGTTTTACTGGCATGGACTTCATAAGGATGTCCTAGAGTATGTTCTTAACTCCACTAAATGCCAAGTCAATAAAGTTGAAAGATGGAGGATAGAATGACTACTCCAACCATTGGATATTCCCAATGGGAAATGGGAGAGTATCTCCATGGATTTCAGAATAGGATTACCTAAGACTCAGAGAAGGCACAACTTGAACTAGGTAATTGTGGATAGGTTAACTAAAATGGGTTTATTCTGAAATGTAGTACAGTGAAGACACTTGATTTGGCTAGGTCATTTGTAGAGAACATATACTAGTTATATGGTCTTCTTTTAGACATAGTTTTTTTATTGGGATAGGAAGTTTACTAGACACTTTTGGAGAGCGGTCTTCAAAAGATTGGATATGAAACTTCACATGAGTATAGCCTATTGAGAACATTGTTTTTATATGTATAGATGAAGGTACAAGTTCCAAAAGATGTAAATAACTTTGTGAGGACTTCAAATACATCAATGAAGCTCAAATAATTGATAAATAATAACCAAAGTACCATGTGATTTCTAGAATCTAATGGCTTAAATGATTTAGTCACAAGGGAGCTATAGTGATGTCCTAGTGGAAGGTCGATGTGGCTAGTTCTCGAATTAGTCCAACCATTTTTTCCTTATTTGAGCACTGGAGTCATGTAATATCTCCACCCAAGTGTCTACCACAAGTTTAGATGTATTAGGAAGGTTTTGGATTAGTTTTTCATGCTATACTAAGAGGCCAAAAGTTATGATCTTGTTGGAAGTCCAAGAGAGTCATATGTCTATCTCTTCATTGTTGTAGTTTTGTAGATAGAGATTGCAGAGCTTGTATCTCCCTCATTATATATCCAAATTACATTTTGGATGGTTCATTGGAAATCTCTTACTGGATAATTAAATGGTATAAAGTTTCATGTTCATTGGATTTGTGAGCTCAAAGAAGTACTCTCTGCAAGTAGTGTGTGTTCTCAGATTTGTCTCTCTTGAAGGTCTCCATTAAACCTCAAAATTGCAGAGTTCATATCTCATTGTGTATTTATCCAATTTGAGCATCCTCTAATTCATTGGGAAATCTTTTGGTGTCTAGTATATGTGGTTAAAACAATTTTAAAAACTTGTGAGTAGAGAACAACAAGCTCTGTAAGAAAGATTGTTTTTCTATGCATAGGCTTGTGAGAAGGTCAGCTAGTTCCTAGGGGTTCCACCTACTTCTAGCTATACTATGAAGTTAGATAAACTCTAACATTGGCACAAATAGAGAAGCTTGATAAGAACAACTATCAAGCATGGTGATTTAGAATCACAACATACTTACAAGGTAGAGGCTTGTATGGTTTGATTGATGGAATGGATATCAAACCTATATTACCAAATGATCCAAATAAAAAACAATTGAGGGCATTTAGACTTTCTAGTGAAAGAGACAAAAGGGTTATATTCATTTTATCACAAAGTATTCAAGATTCAATGGTAGGACATATACAAGATCTAGACACAAGTAGGGATGTTTGGCTTGCATTAGAAAGGTTGTATGCTATAGGTACAAGAGCAAGGAAGATTCAACTCAAAAATGAGCTAAAAAACATAAAGAAAGATACAAGGACATTGGTCAATGGTTACTTCTTGAAGTTTAAAGAGATTGCAGATCAACTAGGATCAATTCAAGCTCATGTGGAGGACGACGACTTGGTTGCACATACTCTCAATGGACTCAAGGACCATGGGAGATGGAAACCATTCATTAATTCTATTTATGTGAGAGCAGAATTAACATATTTTGATTAGCTTGTTGCACTCATGGTCACGGAGGAGATGAATCTAAATGGCCCCACTTCAAAGCAAAAAGGATGTCAAGAACAAGCTCTCTATGCAGGATCATCAAGAGGAAGAAGCACAGGTTCAAATAGAGGTCGAGGAAGAAGGAGTGATGATCAAGGGAATTCAAGTGTCTCCTTCAACATAAGAGGAAGAGGAAGATTAAGCGCTAGAGGTACAAGAGGCTACTGCAACTATAATCAAAGACAAAGGAGTGAAGATAACAACAAATGCTACATATGTGGAAGGTATGGACACTATGCCAAAGATTGCTATCAGAATGAGAATAATCAAGGTAATAATCGAAGATGAGGCTATTCAAAAAGAGGTAAACAACAAAGAAATTATGCAGTTTAAGGTAAAAGAGATGATTATGATTCTCTTCTTATGATGAATGTAGAAACTCAGATGAATTGCAATAGTGATGTATGGTATGTAGATAGTAGTTGCCCTAACCATATGTCTTATGATGCTTCATGGTTTTCTAATATGCATAATCCTTCATGTAAAGTTATGTTGGAAATTTAGTAGGCCCATAACTAATACCACATGTCCAAGTTCCATAGATTCAGGATCAATAACATAGATTCCAGCAATCTTCCAATATTGACATAACATGAACATACCACATTTAATCATACAAATGATGAGACAAAGATAGAGAAAGATTAGACAACATGTGTAAAGTGTTACGTAAGCCACTGCTTACTCACACTATCATATATACAAATTTCAATTTACAATGTGGGATCAAAACTCTCAACCACTCTATGAGAACAGAAATAGATGGATGAGTGAATGTACAAATGTAACAAACATATTCAGATGTATGGACAGAAATCTAAATATATATGAGATGTGTGACCTAATAGGTTGTAGAAGAGTGAATATGAGTGACAGAAAGAGGAAGGATCAGTCTAAAACTGATAATCAACAAACCCTCATCTGAACTTAGGCTATGGAAGACCCTAAGTCAGATACATGTGTGAAAGATCACATACTTACAAAATTAGCAAAGAATGCTAACACGTTTAGTGTTAGAAATCCTCAAACTCATATGGCCATACCTTCTCTAACACCTCATCCAAATATGCATGAAGCATACATGTACCGATTCTCTATGCCGAATAGGACTCCTCCTAATATGGATACCACTGCCTCCATAAACTCCAAGTAGTACATGTGTGCATAAAGAGAATATGTACCTGAATTAACATAAGATGCAATCTTATGTTAAGCTCCATCCAATGTCTTTGAAGTACACCGAAATCTTCATGTAGAAGACAATCTTCAAATACATCATGTAGATGGCTGATCCACACCACCAAGCTGCTGATGGGCAAGTCCTCTCCATAAGCAAGAGTGTGAGCACACTCTTCTCTAAGAATAACTCCATAGCTGCTCCTCAACATGCTCCTAGAGTGCACCATGGCTGCCCCATGTGTGCTAGAGCACCACCTCTATTGAGGGACCAAAGCTGGCATTGCCAATTGGTATGTGATGAATTAACAAAGTGACCCAAGCTTGTTCTTATATAGTATTGTGCTCCTATTGAAAAGCACTTCTAAAAGCATAAAGCACACGCAATCACTACGAAAAATACATCAATGTCTGTCACTATCGCGATCCGTCTTATGAGAAAATCTAAAGAAATATTTTACGTTTCGCGTTGCCGTCTGCCACTGACAAGTATTGAACCCAGACCATCACAATGAGAGGCCATTGAGATAACCACGGCGCTGTTGTGCTTTCGCTGAAGAAAGTAGTAGAACAATAGTTACTAATGTTGTGATACCTGAGCAAAATGGACCAATAGACAATGTACTTATATGACATTGTTTCCAACAATCTCCCCTGCAATGTCATATTGGTACAAACTGAACTGGATATGCAACTTCATTCATCTGCAAACTATCATAAGCTTCAAACTTTTACTCCGGAATTGACCTTCAAACCTTTTCTTCAAAAGTCTTCTTCAAAACTGAATTTGACTTTCTTCAAACTTCAAAAACCTTGAACTTGTTGAATATGAACCACAATACTTGAGAAAACATGCAAACTATATATCCAATAGTGTACTCATCAAGCAATCATTTGCATGACAAATATGTAGCATGAACTGACTCTGAATCTGCTATCTCATGCCTTCTCAAACCTGAAAACATACACTAGGATCCACATATTTGCATTTACCTTACGAAAGCTTTCTCAACGTACTTCTGTTGCATCATGTAAATACACTAAACATAATCAAGAACTGAATCTTGGGACTTGTGATTGACAACTCATAACTTAGTGTATTATGAATACTAGCTGGTTCATCTCTGAGTGTACTCAAGTCAACTCAACTCATTAGTCTCATCAAAATCTATGATGTCATCATGTTTTCATCCTTGTTTTATATGTAAGTCCTTCATACCTCTTTCCTTTAGAACCTCGTATAAACATATATGTGTGCACTTCTGAAAACATACCTCTTTGAAATATCAAATTTCTCTTCAATAGAACTCTGAAACCTTCTCCTGAACAAGAACACCTAACAAGAACTTTCTCCAAACATTCTCCTTCTTCCTTCTTCTTTCAAAGCTGGAACATAAAGAGAAACTGACAAAGGAAATATAGGAATACCTGTAGGTATGCCTCTGCATTCTTTCACATATGGCTGAAAATAAGTCTTCATGTTTCATCACCCCCTGGATGATTTAACACTAGTATCCAGAATTCTTCAAATATATCAGACTTTATGAAATCTAGAACATCTTGCTTCTTTCAATAAATCTGTACTTTAGTGATCAAATACCTGTATCTGAAACAAAAATTCTGAACCGTTTTTATTAGCACTACAGTTGCCAATAGCTTTCACTATAACTCTTCAGCTTCCCATATTGTAGAATAAGGTTAGCTAATCCTAACATAACAAAACCTTGCTCAAGTCATTTTAGGATTCGTAATTCTACAACATAACGAGTATCTTTTTCTATTCCTCTTCAACACTAATCTAATAGAATCTAAACTTTTGACTTACTTCCTCCAATGTTAAAGAACTTTCATAAACAAAGGATAGATATCTGACTCATAAATACTCAAGATCTTCATGATCATTCAAGATCATTCAAGATCATCCAAGATCATACAAGATCATACAAGATCATACAAGATCTTTTCAAGATCATATGAGATCATCCAAGATCAATGATCTCTCCAAAAAAATACCTGTGTAGAATCTGCTCTCATCAAACCTTCATGACTAAATGTTTGATTTGCTACCTGAATATCTCTAAGTACCCATGATTCTCACATAAAGTTGTAAAACTTTTCTTTAACCAAATCCTTTCCAAGAATCTGTAACTCCTACCTGAAACATAAGTGGACAAACTTCTCACCTTGAGAACTCCAAAAGATGCAAGTTGATACTTCATATCTTCATATTCTACCCTGGTGAAATGTGATAGTATCTACTTGACTTTCTTTTGGCTAATTCCACTTCTCAATCAAGTAATAGGATCTTATGGAACACCTTTTTGAATACAAGCATGTATCCAAAAGTCAAGACAAACATATAAAGTAGATTCTTAACTTACTGGTACATCAAAGAATCTGAATTTTCAGAAGTTTTTTTAAAATACTAAATATGATGTAGCTTTTCCAAACACAAAACCTCAACCCAAGTCTCCAACATTTGCTACAAAAAACTCTTTTACCTCAAGAGTTAGATAAAGAAGAAATATACTTCTCTGCAACTTGTCATATACCAAGTAGCTCTGTATTGGCACTTCAAGAATTCTTTGAGGGAACATATAAGCTACCTGCTTAAAAAATCTTCAACTAAAACATAACTCATACATATATGAGTCACAACATATATCTGCTGCTTTTCTTTATCTCAATGCAATGCTTTGTCAAAACCTACTAAGTCATGACCAAGTATCATGCAAAACAAGAAATTGCTTCTTCGTTAAACTTTCTTCACACAAGATGTTCTTGTAGACTTGTCTTTGGATGTAGAGGATAAAATAGGAAAAGTATATGGAAAATATATGAGAAACTTTTCCTTTGGAAATATTGGACTTTCTTCTTCTGCATCTTTCTTCCACTTGATGATGTCTACATCTTCAAACTTCTCTTCCATACCTTTTGTACTCTTCATCTTGAAGTAGCAAACACTCTTGATTTCTTCAAATGAAATCTTTCTCTTCCTCTAACGCTAAGAGTAAGAGACAAACAAACATGGTATACAAACGGAAGTGAACATAGAATCATGTTTTATCATCTCCTCATATCTCCTGAATCAAAATTCTGCTTCAAATGACTGATATGATTAAATTCACCAACCTTTTGTCTGAATGATGAATTACCTTTCTAGGGTTACCTTTCTAGATAGCAAATGTGAGCAAAAACTTCCAACCAACTTACAACACAAGATTGACTGAAAAAAAAATTGATGCTCTCCACATTTGTCTTCTTAGATGGGTTTTCTTGCCATGAAAGAGATCTCTCAAAACTCTCTAGAAAAACCTCTAGATACCTGTTTTGATGTAGCCTTTCACTTTCAAATAATGAAAGTGTATAAAATCACTCCTTGAATCCTCTAAATCTCTTCATAACTACTCTTCTAAGATATGACCTGAAAATGATAATCTGATAGTAGAAACTAATACCTATGATTTGATGTTGAATAAACTTGGAACATATCTATCAGGTGGATGTGAGACACGTGCACAACGTCTCAATGGTTGCTAAACAAGAACATGTGCAAACTGATCGGATTTGAAATTCTCTTGAATGTCCCTATATGTAGCACTTTTATGCATGCTAATTGGAGGGCTAATATCCTCAAACACCACTCTTCTCACTTCAACCTCCTTAATGGGTTGTTCACTCATTGAAAATGACATCACTACTTCTGATCGCTGATCGTGTTTTAGGATCCCATAAGCGATATCCAAATTGCCCTTCTCGACCATATCTAAGAAAAATGCATTTCTTTGACTTATGGTCCAACTTTTTTCTAAGATTCTTGGGTATATGAACGTATGCTTCACACCCAAAAACTCAAAGATGATCATAATATGGTGGCTTCCCTATCCATAACTCTTGTGCCACTTTCAGAACTTTGGTAGTACTAGGTCAAAGGTTAATCACATGAACCACAATCAATATTGCTTGTGCCCAAAAGCCTTGTGAGAGGTTTGCATGATGCAACATAGAAACTAACTCTATCTTGAATAGTTCTATTCATCCTTTCAGCTACACCATTCTGTATTGAGGTATAAGGAGCTGTAAACTCTCTAAGAATCCATCTAGATTGAAAAAAAAGGTTGAGTTCATGTGAGGTATACTCACCCCCATTATTTGATCACAAGGCATTGGCTTAGTTCCTTTTTCAATCTCAACTAAAGCAAGCCATTTTCTGAAAGTAGGGAATACCTCATTCTTCGTTTGATAGGATATACCCAATCTTTTCTAGTAGCATCATCTATGAAAGTGACAAAGTAAAGAGAACTACCTAAGGACCTAGTGGGCATAGGACCACACACATCTGTATGAATGAGATCTAAAGGCTGAATTGAAGAGTCAATGTGCATTCTATGCACATTTCTGGTTTGCTTTCCATATTGAGAAAAATTAGAGAAAGATAAATATTTTCCAGAATGAGAAAATATTTTCCATTCCACTACAAGATATATGGCCCAAACGACCATGCCAAATACAAGCCATAGGTTGTTCAGTAACAGCTAACAAGTGTTCTTGTTGTGATACAAATAAAGGATGAAGTGAGCCAACTTTGCTTCCTTTTGCAATAACCATATTGCCCTTTGATATATGAAAGGACTGAGCATAGAAGACCACCTTAAGGTCATCAAGTTGACCAACTAACATCAAACTGCATGATAAATGAGGTACATAGTGTACATTATGCATAGTAAATTTTGAACCATCAATGAACTGCACAACCACATCTCCAATCCCCACAATGTCACACTGGTAAGAGTCACCAAGTCTCACGTACCAAGAGACTTTGCTGCATAATTTGAGAACCATTCTATGTGTGGTATCACATGGAAAGAAGCACTAGAATCTAGTAGCCATGTGTGGGAAAGAGAATTAGCCATAAGAGTCTCAATTGGCACAATACTATCAAGTGTCAACACATTAGCATCATCGAAAATAGCATTAATCTCTTCAATTTTCACAGTCAAAGTAGATGGTGCAGGCAACTGTTTAACATGCCCATCAACATGTTGTCCTTTACCTTTAGCATTCTTTAATGCTAAAGGTAAAGGACAATACTATCAAGTGTCAACACATTAGCATCATCGAAAATAGCATTAATCTCTTCAATTTTCACAATCAAAGTAGATGGTGCAAGCAACTGTTTAACATGCCCATCAACATTTTGTCCTTTACCTTTAGCATTCTTTCTTCATGTCTCCTTTCTTATGACAATAATGACATTTGATATCCCTCTTCTTTAATTTACTTCAACTCTTATTCCATTGACCATTCTTTTCCTTGTTCTTGCTCCTGCCATGTTGTTGATTCTTTCCTTGGTAAGAATCACAAACACTATATGCATCTCCACTCTGAGTGCCAACCATAGATTTTCTATGAATCTCCTCACTCAAGAGTGCTCCACATATGTCATCATAGACGAGTTTACCACTAGGTGCACTTTTGCTAATAGCTATGCAAAATGTATCCCATGATGATGGCAAGGTCCATAACATCAATACTACTTTCATTTCATTATCCATATCCATTTTCTAAGCCTGTAGCTGAGAGAATATAGCATCAAACTCATTTAGATGAGCAGCAACACTATCTGTGTCCTTCATGCAAAGGTCATATAATTTTCTCATCAAATACACTTTATTTGATGCTGTCTCTTTTTCATATGTATTGCATAACTTCTTCCAAAGCTCCTCTTCACTTTCACAGTACTGACTCCACTACATAGAATCAATTACCCAATGGAAGCCAACTAGGCTTACCGATCACCTATGAACAACTATCATACATCTCCTATGGCGAGGTTGAGTAAGTCTTCCACCTGCATCATCGAAGAGACCTCGACATCTGGGTGTCTCCTAGTTAAGAAAACCTCATCATCACCCTTTATCAAATGTAAAAGGCTTTATGCAAAAAATGTAACTGCTATATCAATGACCACATAGACGTACATAAGCAATATCCACATAAGCATACATGGTATGTATGTGCTCAATATATGCAATAAAATGACACTAAAATGCTGAATGCACATCCCAAAAACTAGCCAACAACACCTGCAAGTGTCTGTCAACTCTGATGTTTTAGGCTCAAAAACCTACATAAATTTGCAGTGGCTACTCCCACCAAAAGTGAAAACCTTTTGAGAAACCTATAGTTTTACGAGTGTGCCTAAAAACATAGCTTCAAAGGTTGATATTTATTGTCAAAGAAGTACAAAGAACACTCTTCTTGATTTTCTGGGACCTATGTGAAAAGAACTATGTGCGAAAGTACTCCAAAATGGCTCCAAAAGACACCCCAAAAATGCTTTAAAAACAGGCTTTGAAAGCAAAGAATGAAGCTTTGAGGGACCAAAACATGTTCAAGGTAATGTTAACTTTAGTCTTTCTCCTTCTTCAGACACCACAAGAGTGTAGCTTAGTGGCAAGAGATTTCCATGGTTAAGCGAGCTCTGGGGGGAACAGTACTAGGATGGATGACCTCCCAAGAAGTATCAAGAACCTCTATCTTCCTTGATCGTTGAGTTCCTCCCTCGTGTGCATCCAACGACACCAACAATGACTTTGGTGACTTAGATGACAAGGTATGCCAAGGTCTATGCTTTGGTCGCCACCTTAGTCGTAAGCCTTGGAGAAAGCCTTGGGTGGGTGGGCAGGTGCTCGCTTCGCTCGCACAAAAGGAACAAATCTTTTGTGTCGAAATGCTCTAATATAAGTGAATTATTTTGATGGCAATGCACCACAATGTGCTCTCCTTCTTGAGAGCTCCACGACGATATCCTCGGAGTAGAAAACAGAACTCCTAGGGTTGCACACAGTACTCTGCACAAAGGCTATGCAAGAAAAACGCAGTACACAGGAAGCACGAACACAGACTTCTTAGGGGTTACAAATGCGGTCGAACTTACAGTCTGTGACTAACCAAGCCATCTGTTTTATTAAAGAACATATACAAAGAAGTATCCAATGGCCATTTGGCCTTTCACATGGACACTAACGCTAACATTTACTTGTGCTAGGCTCACATTCCTCGATAACCATAGTGGTTCTATGGTAAAAGCTCAAGTGTCAAAGCCATCATCATCGCAATGGAGACTCCAGTATTCTTCATCAACAACTATGTCCATTGTGGCTTGAATTTTTGCCCAACCATGGGGTTCAAATTCTTCATTTGGAAATGCCATGGGGGCGTAGGCTAGGTCTTGAACTAGTCGAGGGTTCTCCTTGGCACCTATGTCTCTAGAGGTTTCTCTTTTCTCTTCCTCCACTTAAATTACACATCCATAAATGGATGTCTTCATGCATCCATGATGATCCTTATCCTATCAGATGTATCGATTCCATGTCATCTAATGCTCTATTGGTTGGGTCCCATTGTAGAGGGGGTACATCTCTATGAGAGTAGTCCTTGAGATTGACTTTGGTTGTGACACTTAAGTGTTGTAAATACAAGGAATTGGTTCCCCAATCTTGCACTATCTACAACTGTCGCATGAAAGGCCTACCTAAAATCATCTCATATACATGGATCTTGCTAGAATTGAAAGAAGTTGGAGAAGCTTGGAGAGGTTTAGAAGTGGAGTTGTCAGATGGTGGAGATGGTCCAACAAACTAGCATAGGGCTAACCCTAGATATTTGAATATGTAAAATAGACCTTTTAGGCTTGTGTTTAGTGCAATAAACCCAATAGGTATTTTGGAACACCAACAAGAACAAGTTGATGCAAAATAGTTAATTTGCACCTTGACTAGCTCATAGAAACTTCTAAATATGGATGGAAGCTATGACTTCAAACACTCAGAGCAACCAAAATAGTTACAATTAGACAAATTCCTCTTAAGGGAGGTTCATACATAGGGTTGGCATAAAATCCCTAATTGATATCAACCAATGAAGGAGCAATCACCTTAACACTGATTGGATGTCATCCTGATTTTTTAGGGATGTGCAGAAGATGACCCTGAGATTATAAAATCAGTATTTCTCTACATCTACTGAGCCAAATGATTAAATAATTTAATAAATAATCTAGACAATGATACCTTTCCAATAATTTCTTGATCACTTGATTTTGAGCTCTATAGGGAGAGTAGCAACCTTTGCAAGTTGACTGAGTCTGAAGAAGGTGTAGAGAAATGAAGGAGCAATCCAAAAATGACCAAAGTATATGTATATTGCTTCAATTTTCTTCCAACATAGTTTACAATGTTTGAAACTCATTATATAGACTCTTGGGTAGCTTTCCATGACTCAATCCTCTTTAATTTGAATTCAAACTGAGCAGGATAAGTTGTTGTGATTGATTGAATCTACTTTCCCTATAATCTAGGAAAAGAGAAAGTTGGAGTTACATCTACTTCTTGATTGATTGATTGAGAATCAATCTCAACCACTCCAAAATCGTTGCTTTTTGGCCTTTTACTTTTGTCTTTTACAAAGATAAATACTTTGGAAATTAATAAAAAGGTGATCCTATGATCAAACTCTCAATACAATAAATAAATGCAAATAAAAGTCTACAATGAGTACATGTGGCATCATTCAAATGATGGTTTTGATGTAGATCATGTCCATCTCAAGCATAATGAAATCTTGATGTTCCAATAGCTCCCTCTCAAGCTACACTATGCTTGAGTCTTCATTCTTTGATAAGTTGAATACAAGCCATAGATTTGAATTTGCATAGCTTTATCCCATCAAGTGCCTTAGTCATCATGTTTGCTATTTTCTTCTCAGTAGGAACAAATGAAATGTCAATTTCCTTTGCCATAAGCTTCTATCTTACAAAGTGGTATTGGACTTCTATGTGCTTTGTCCTTGCATGGAAAATTGTATTTGCAGCTAGATGCATAGAACTTACATTATCTCCAAGTATGTGAGGTTGCAAGTCTCAAATTTGAGTACAAATCCTTGAGCCATATTGCTTCTTGAGTTGTAATAGTTAGACCTCTATATTTTGCTTCATTTGAAGATAAAGCAACTATTGGTTGCTTCTTGGAACTCCATGACACTAATTTTGAACATGCAAATCCTAAGTATCCACATGTACTTATTATGTCATCCTTTGCTCTTGCCCAATCTGCATCTCAATATCTTTTGATATCCAAATTTGAAGAGTAACGATGGAAGATACCTTCATTAAGTGTCCTTTTGAGGTACTTGAGTACTCTCTTTGCAGCATCCATGTGTGGTCTTCTTTGTGACTGTATGAACTGACTAAGCACTCCCACACTATAGGATATGTCTTGTCTTGAGTGAGTAGCATATATCAAGCTAGTAACTAGACTTTTATACACTTTAGGATCATCAATCTGCTCACCTTCATAAACACTTACTTTATGGTTCAATTCCAAAGGTGTACCTGCAATCTTTATGTTCTCCATTCTAAACTTTAGAAGTAGATCTTGAATGTATCTTCTATGAGTTAGATACATCGCTTCATCTATATAAATTGCTTGCATACCTAGGAGATATGTGAGCTCACCTAAGTCACTGATTTTGAACTCCTCTTGCATATGTCTGTTGATCTTTTGAATACCATTTAGACACCTATCACAATAATTTCGTCTACATATACACATAGATAGATAACCTTGTTGTGATCTCTTTTGATGAACAAAGAAGGATTTGAGGTCCTAGGTCTGAACCATCAATCTTGAAGGGATGTAACCAACCTGTAATTCCAAGCTATGGGAGCTTGTTTCAATCCATACAATGCTTTCTTAAGTCTGCAAACATAAGATGTATGGTTAGGGTTTTCAAAACCTCGAGGTTGTGACATGTATACCTCTTCACTTATCCAACCATTTAGAAATGCATTTTTTCACATCAAGTTGGAGAAGTCTCCAATTTCTTGCAGCAGCTACACTTATCAATGTTTCGATTGTAGTCATCTTTGCAAGTAGTGAGAATGTTTCCTCATGACTTGTACCATGATGTTGTGAGTATTCTTTGGCAACTAATCTTGCCTTGTACCTGAAAATTGATCCATTTGAGTTCTTTTTTAGTTTATATACCCATCTTCCAACCAATTACCTTTTGATTGGGTGACATTGGAACTAGATCCCAAGTCTAGGAACCATATCAACAAAAATGTGATCAAAGAAATTATATCAATAAAGCTCTGGCAAAACATGGGATGAAGGAGTTATAAATACTAGGAAAAAATGAAACGCATTACAAAAAGTATTAAAATGTTCACCAAAATGAGTATGAATTATCGAGAGTGGGAAGGTGTGAAAATGGGGGTAAAAGGGTGAAATCTAGAAGAAAGAAAGGATGGGAGAGTGGGAAAATGGGCAAAATGAGTCCCAAAGAGTATAAAATGATGGCTAAAGAGGCTTCTCTCAATGAGGAGGAGGCACATCACCAAATTCAAGCAAAACCACCATGTTCTTCAAACTCACGAGCAAAATAACTACCAAGATCTCCACCTAGTGCTCTGATACCATGTAGAGAGTGCACATGTGGAAGCAAAATGAAAAGAAGGTTGTAATAACAAAATGAAAGCATGTGAGAGAGTCAAAGTGAGTAGACCAAAAAATGGGTAAACTCAAATGGATTAGAAATGAGCTTGCAAGAGCATTAAGTAGGCTCTCCAAGCTTCTAACTAAGTAAAAATTGGGGGAGACACACTCTATAGTACACTAATAAGGATCCTTTCAAGTGAACATATGTATAGTCATATCTCAAGCTCTTCATTTATGACCATCTTCATTCTTCTTGATCTTCATCTGCAACACGTCCTTTCTTTGACTTTATCCATGCATTTACTTGCCTTCATTAAGTCTTCTTAAACATCAATTGATGATTGGTTTGCACCAATAGCTCCCCCTCAATCATTAATTGTGATTATATTCTACTTGTTTATTCCTAACATCTCTTTGAACCTTTGTAACTTAAGTCCATCTAGACTCTTGGTTAACATCTTTGTTACCTCTGTTTTGTTGCACTGTACATGACTTCAATCTCCTTATCAATTACCTTTTCTCTCAGAAAATAATATTAAATCTCAATATGTTTAGTCCTTGCATGAAATATAGGGTTAGTTGCTAAATAAAGTGAACTCATGTTACCACCATTTATGATTGGAACACCTTGCCGAACTCCAAGACTCTTCATCAAGTCTTCAGCCATATGACTTCTTTTGCTACCTCTACCATTCCTTTATACTTAGATTCTCTGAATGATAAAGCAATGATGTATTGCTTCTTTGAACACCATGATAATAAATTGTCTCCAATGTAGCATAGGTAGCCATGACTAGATCTTCTATCATCTGTACTACCTTCCCAATCTGCATCACTAAACACTTTAAGACTAGTGTCAGAAGTAAAAGCATAATATAAGGCTTCATCATAAAATGTATCTTAGTGTTGGAAGTGAAGTGGGCCTCAATAACAATTAATCACAGATTTACAGGATCTTCCAACACATAGACCTTAGCATACACACCTTAATGCTCAAAAAGATGATGAGTGAGAGATAGAGAGAGAATAGACAAGATTCACAAAGTATATGATAAGCTAGGATGCTCACCTACACTATCTTATATTCCAATGTCAATTGCAATGTGTGAATATGATACAATTGACAATATCTGAATCTAGGCAAAAATAAGAACTAGATACAAGAAATAGTGTGCAAAGTGCCTAAGAGGTATGAAGTGTGTGTGCATGTGTGTGTGTGTGTGAATATGGAGAATATGAATAGTTAAGAACTGTTTTACAACAAACCAAAATTTTGATTAACCTAAATAAAAAATTAGTGAATGAACAAGTGAGGACAGAAATAGACTTGTTACTCACAGTACGTCAACAAGTGATGTTGATGGTTGGCTAACATGAACTCCTCCAAATCACTCCTTATGTAGAGCACACCTCCTTTCTCATTTAATAATGCAAGTATAATAGTAATTGAAATAGTATTATATTGGAGAAAACCACTAGCAGTATTGTATGTCCCTCTAATCTCGTAGATTAAGCTTTTTAGTCCTTAAAAATTAGGATCCTTACAAGGCCCATGCAGGGCTCACTTTTTCCCCTAATGATAATCTCCAAGCAAAGAATGCAACTAAAGAAAGTATTGTCCTGACTACTGTCATTATAGATATAGGTGCAAAAGTCTCATCATAGTGAATGCCTTTCTTTTGTGCCTTTCTTACCTTTTGGTAGCTCACAAAGCTTCCATGTTTGATTCTTATGAATAGAATCAATCTCTTCTTGCATCGCTTTCTTCCATAAAGGACTTTGTAATGCATCTCGAACACTAGTTGGTTCATTCTCAACTCAAGTAAGCGCTAAAATTTTATGAATCTCAAAATATTTTGTCTCCTTGTTTGACTTCTAGTTCTTCTAGTGTATTCCTTTATACCAATGTCCTTCCACGTTTGATATAAGCAATTTGGTGTATTCTTGAAAAGTGGTGGAATCCTTTTTGACTCTTCAGTATCTTTCTTCTGGAACTCTAGAACCTTCTCCAACTTCATAGATCAGAACTTCAAGAGGTAATGATGATGGACTAGGTAGTGATGTAGGTAATGAAATTCTCTCTTCACCTTTATCAAGAGCATCTTTTAGGGTTTGAGAAGGTTCGTCACCCCCCTTGTACAATTAAATGTAAGAGTCCAAATTGCTTCTAAAAAATGCATAGTCATGTACTTTTATGAAATCTCGAATCTCTTCCTTCTTATCATAGATTCGACTTTTGGCAATATATGCATTGTGTGAAAGTAGGATATCACTTGTATCTCGAACATAGAATCTGTATCCTTTGCTTTCAAACACATAGCCAATAATGGTGGTTTTAATGGTTTTTACATCAAACTTACCACGATCTTTCTTCTCAATGTGAACATAAGTTGGGGAAGTAAAGACTTTGAAACAACTCACATTTGGTTTCTTCCCATAATAAGCTTCATACAGTGTGATAACCTTCAAAGCTTTTGTGGAAGACCTATTCAAAATGTGATTAGCTGTATATACTGCATCAAATCAAAACTTGGGAGAAATTTTTTTGGATGACATCATACTATGCATCATCTCAACAAGTATCTTATTCTTTCTCTTTGCAACACCATTCTATTCTATCATGTAAGCAATAGTGAGTTGACGAGAGTTACCTTTGTCTTCAAGAAAAGGCTCAAAGCCTTTAGACATGTCCTCTCCTCCTCTATCACTTCTCAAAATCTAGATCTTCGAGTGACTATATATTTTCAACCATAGCTAAGAACTTCTTGAAAGTAGGAAAAACCTCTAACTTCACTTTAAGACCATAAATCCATGAATATCTGGAGAAATCATCAATGAAAGTGACAAAGTACCTAAAACCTTGAATAGAATTTGTTCTGAATGGACCATTCACATATGAATGTATGATCTATAACTTCCTTGTGGCCATGATATATCCATGCTTCTTGAAAGCTAGTTTGTGAATTTTTCCTTCAAGACATCCTTCACATGACTCTGCATCATCTAGTAAAGCAAAAGTATGCAAACTCTCCATCATACCATGATCTTTAATATGCCTGAGAGCTATGTAACTGATATGGCCAAATCTAGTATGCCATAACTTCATGTTCTCTTTAGGTATAGTAGACCTAGCAATATTAGCATGACTTATTTTGGACAATAAAAACATGCCACTTCTATTTTCACCTTGAAGTAGACAATGCTCCTCATTAGGTGAGAGGATCTGACATGAATCTTTCTTAAGAACAACTTTATAACCATATGAGAAGAAAGTAGAGATAGAGAGCAAATTCTTCTTCATGTCTCAAACATAAAGAACATTAGAAATTGTGAAATTTCCACCTGCTCTAGACTTAAGGTTTACTTCTCTAACACCCACAACATCTAAATCATGACCATCTAAAATGGTCACTCTTCTACCTCAAGAGTTAGAAAGGGAAGAAAATACCTTTTTGCAACCTATTGTATCCTTAGTAGCTCTAGAATCCAAAATCCAAGGATTATCTAAGATTTTTATTTAATGTTGCTTGATCAAAAGCTACCTCTTCAATAGTAACACATGCATATGAATCTACCTTTGAAGATTTAGGTTTTGGATCATCTTCATCACTATTACCTGATGCTTTCTTCTTCTCATTAAAAATCCTTGTTTTGCATTCTACTATGTAATGACCTAGATTCTTACAGTAATGGCATACTCCTTTCTTTGAATCAGATGTATTCAAAGACTTTACTTTAGGTGTAGGGGAGGCACTAGGGGAAGGACTAGAAGGTTTGGGATTAGAAGTCTTACTTTCCATATTGGATTGATGACTCTTCTTCTCCTTCTTTGTCTCCTTCTTCTTTCCCTTCAACGATGATAACATGGCTTCATCATTCTCTTCCATACCCTTTTGTTGATCTTCATCTCGAAGTAATAGGAATTGTAGCTCTTCAAATGAAAGTTCTCTATCTCTTATAGAGAAAGATAAAGAAGTAAAAAAAGCACGATATGTAGATGGAAATGAGTTTAGAAGTTTATTTACCATCTCTTCATTTGAAATATTGACCCCTACATTGAGTACCGGATCTCATAAATCTTTGAGCTTCAAAATATATGACTGAACTTATTCGCCAACTTTCATCCTTGTGTTGGCTAGTTGTCTCCTTAGATGAGTTTTCCTAGCAGGGTTTTTGTTTTGATACAGATTCTTTAACTCCAACCAAGCCTGAAGAGAGGTTCTGCATGACTAGATTTGGGGTATTATATGCCTCTTGACTCCCATATCAATATATGAAAGTGCTTGTGCATCCCTGGAATCCCATCTAGTTTTCTCTTCTAAAGGAAGTGATATGGTAGTAGTACGGACTCCAGATGAAGAAATAGTTTCTTCTTCTTCACTAACATCATATTGAGCAGAAATATGAACACTAGGTCTTCTAGAAGATGAAGTAGCTTCTCCTCCAACTTTTCTTGGCCTTGGACTAGTGCCATTGACAATAGTCCACAAGTCCTTTGATACTAACAAATTCATCATCATACTTAGACATTCCCTCATCAATCTTGTCCTCATTCTCAAGTCTATAATCACTCACCATGTTAAGGGTGTATGTCAACTATGTTTTGATGTCAAATGTTGGAAGTGGGGTGGGCCTCAATAACAATTAATCACATGTTCTTCCAACACATGAACCTTAGCATACACACCTTAATACTCAAAAAGATGATGAGTGAGAGATAGAGAGAGAATATACAAGATTTGCAAAGTGTATGGCAAGCTAAGATGCTCATCTACACTATCTTATATTCCAATGTCAATTAAAATGTGTGAATATGATACAACTAACAATATCTGAATCTAGGCAGAAATAGGAACTAGATACAAGAAACTGTGTGCAAAGTGCCTAAGAGGTATGAAGAGTGTGTATGAGAATATGGAGAATATGAATAGTTTAGAACTGTTTTATAGAAAATCCGAATTTTGATTAACCTAAATAAAAAACTAGTGAATGAACAAGTGAGGACATAAATAGAATTATTACTCACAATAACTCAACAAGTGATGTTGATGGTTGGCATACAAGAACTCCTCCAAATAACTCCTTATGTAGATCACACCTCCTTCAAGAGTGTAGAAACTCTCCTCCTAGTAGACTTGATCACCAACACTAGGCTTGTATTCCTTGAGTGATAATTCAATAGTGACCCATGCCTTGATTATATAGGTTTTAGACCTCTAATGATGTCTCCATGAAAAGCAATTCTCATAAAGCTGAAAAGCATACAATCATGATGAAAACACAAAAAAGCTTCCAAAATAATCGATGCCAAAAAATCTATGTCGATTTTCTTTTTTAATTGAAATCCATGAATTACGTTCTCATTATGCTGCTGATGGGTTTTGAACCCGTGTCATCTCTTTGAGAGGCATTTCTCCTAATCCACTATTCCCATGACCTTTTTCTTGAAGAGTATTCAAAAAATAAACATAATATGGGTGTTGCAATTTAAGTGTATGATTATTATGACTTGTTTCAACACTTAGCACTCTTTGAGCTTTAATCCAATGAGCTTTCTTAAGACAATGCATAAATTGTGATAGAACACCAATTGCATATGAAAGATCTGGTCTTGTCAAGGTAGCATACATCAAATTACCTACCAAACTTTGAAACATCTTCATGTCTTTGAATTCTTCACCTATACATGCTTAACTTCAATTTTACTTCCAATGGAGTTGTTGAGGGTCCGTAATTTTCCATGTTGAACTTCAATAGAAGATTCTTCAAATACCTTTCTTCTGTAACATACACTCCATGTTGAGTGTAAATGATCTCCATGCCTAAAAAGCAAGATAAGTTTCCCAAGTCACTTATCTTAAATTCTTTTTCCATTTGCTTCTTTAGCTTTTGATTCATTGAATATTTGTATCTGTAAGTATAATGCCATCAACATAGATACAAATATATATGTACCTGTCTTCACTTGCTTTCACTAGCAAGTTACTATCCGCCTTTTAGCTTGATATCCAAGTTCATTCAAGAACTTCACAAGTATGTAGTTCCAAGCCCTTGGGGCATGCTTCAATCCATACAAAGCTCTTTTGAGCTTACAAACACAATCTGATCCATTTGGATCTTTGAATCCCTCTGGTTGCTCCATGTATACTCCATATGCAATGTATCCATTCAAAAAAATCATTTTTTACATCCAATTGTGATTGCTTCCATCCTTTGCAATCTGCAATAGCTATCAATGTTCTAATTGTATACATTTTAGCCACTAGACTATAAGTTTTATCACAGTCCACACCTTGTGTTTGAGCATATCGTTTAACTACTAGTCTAGCTTTGTATCTAGAAATTTTTCCATCTACAAATCTTTTTGTTTTATACACCCATCTACATCCAATTACCTTTTGATTCCTTGGTCTAGGTACCAAGTCTCATGTGTCATTCTCAAGTAGAGCATCATGCTCTTCCTTCATTGCTTTTTCCCAATTCACTTTACCCTTAGCTTCTACATATGTTGATGGGTCTTCATCTGTTTGCCATATGTAATCGTAGTCTTTGGTTGTAATATAACAAGTGTCATAGCTATAACTTATAGGTTTTTTTCTTTCTCTGGATGACCTTCTTATCTCTACACTTCTTGAGGTTTCTTTCTTTCTCTGGATGACCTTCTTATCTCTACACTTCTTGAGGTCTCGGCCTCATTATGCTCTGGATCAAATCTTGGTCTATCTTCTTCTCCAATCTACATTTCATTTCTATGTCTATCATCATCTCATTCATCTTCATACTCCTGCATCTTTGATTTTCCTTTCCTTATCTTCATGACTTCTTCAAAATCTACATAAGTATTATTTGAACCTCATGTACTTTGTTCATCAAATGTTACATCTTAAGAAACAAGAAATTGTTTTGTAGATGGACTCCACATCCTTTCGTTATGTGTTTTGAGAAATGATGATATTACAATTATGAAATGTACCGATCAAAGCAATTCTTTATTTCTTATGATCCTTTTGAATGTCCTTCGTGTTGTTTTAAAGTTCTTTTGCAAAAAATTAGCCTTCTAATGCTTCCTTTACCTTGGATTTGAACTTCTACAACAATCGTGACTGTTTCTTCAATCCCTTGACTTGATCTGCTTCTCAGCTCTGATAGCACAGTTGGAACCTTTTCAATCTCCAATGTTAAGCTTTCTTGACTTAAAAATACTTTTTTTATCAAGTATAAGCAAAAGTTTACACAAATACTTCAAAACTTTCCACTTTGAGGATGAAATCTATCTCCTTTTTCAATTCTGAACTTATGTTTTCTTCATGAAGTCTACTTCAATATTCAACTTCATTACCTACATAATTCATGAATTTTAATACTTCAAAGTGCATAAGGAACATCGTATGATCCTTGTTGACATAGGTAACTTCTAATGCACATTTCTCTTAGGATTTGACCCATTTTGCAAAATGGTTCTATTCATACCTTCCCGAACTCTCAACTTAAATTTTTAATGCTTAATCATGAAAAACTTTGCACACATCACTAAGATATAAGCAAATCTTTGATTGATGAGTTGCATCATTTTTGCAACTTTGCTTCTGAGATTCAACATGTCAATGTTCCTATGAATCATACACACACTATATGAAGGATTAGGACATGAAACTTTAACCATAACTTGGTTTACTATAGGATTAGATATGTGTACAAGGATTTTTTCTCCGCATGATCAATATGAGAGAAATGAGAATTAGAATGAACTCTAAATCTATTGTTTTCCCTTGACACATCTATCTTCACGTTGATAATACACTGATTAGGACCCTTTCAAGTGAACATATGTATAGACATATCTCAAGCTCTTCATTTATGACCATCTTCATTCTCCTTGATCTTTATCTGCAATAAATTCTTTCTTTAACTTTATCCATGCACTTGTTTGACTTCATTAAGTCTTCGTAAACATCAATTGGTGATTGATTTGCACCAACAATGGACAGTCAAGAAACCATCTCAAGTTCATCTTAGGATTTATGAAAGTTTTCCATATCTAAGCATTGGTAAAGAATTTAAAGAATCCATGCAGTTCGATAACATCAAGGTGAGATTACTTACATCAAAGGAAAGAAACATAAAAAAGACAATGGATTATGCTTTTACTGTGGAGATCATGATCATATGGTATTGGAATGTCCTAACAAGAAGGAAAAAATCGAATTCATGACTTCCTCAATCACCATCCCAAAAGAATTGAATAATCAACAAAGTCAAAACAAGAATACATCCTCTTATAGGAACAATGCACTTAATTCTACACCTAAATATACTACGAATCCTTTCTAAGTTCAGCATGGATATCCATCATAATCATTTTCAAGTGTCACGTATTAGGAACTCCACCAAGAGCTATAATGATTCAAGTCTAAGATGATCTAAAGACCATCAACTAAGGTTCGTAAATTCAAAAACAGGAAACCAATGAAGCCCAAGTTAGAAAACATGACCGGTCTTAATGGAACTCATCACTTGAGGGAGAGGTGATGTCATGGACACAAAGGAAACCATTCCAAACCTTAAATTTCAAGTGACATCATGTATCTCATGTTTGGTTTAGAATTTGGAGAAATTAATCTACCATTGCAACTAAAACATGCCAAAACCCTAAGATCAATTTTTTACTCGCCTCATTCTAATATCTTGGATTCTTGTTTCATCTTTGTTGACACCATCAATAATATCATCAATTTGTAGCTACCTTGAACACCTATATAAGGAGTGCTTGGCCACATATATCCTCAATCTTGCAAATGCTAACCTCGAGGGCTCAAGGAGTCATGATCTCTAAGTACTAATATAGTCCTTGGACATCTAGTCTTGTCCTCTTTTAGTCTCATTTTACAAGATCTTATCCAACTATTTCTTGTATCTTGTTCATCCCCCTCAAAGAAGTTCTTGTATTCTAGGTATGGTGTTTCATACCTATGAACCCCAATTATAAGATCGTGTTTGTCTTGTCTAGTCCAATTTTCTATACCTATCAATCCCAAATTGTGATGGTTTTTGTATCAACTCAATATTCTTGTATTATTTTCCTTGCCTAGCTGACCTTAAATCATAAATATATTTTTCAATTCTTATTCAAGCCTAGTTAGAGAGCATAATTTAATGCTCCCCTAATATATATATATATATATATATATATATATATATATATATATATATATATATATATACGTACAAAAGTGAATGTATACATACATATATCATAGATACATACATATACGTACATCAATGTACATACATTCATCATGCATGCGTGTGTGTATATATATAACATAAACACAAATGCAAACCCATA
Source organism: Ceratopteris richardii (assembly GCA_020310875.1). Taxonomy (NCBI): domain Eukaryota; kingdom Viridiplantae; phylum Streptophyta; class Polypodiopsida; order Polypodiales; family Pteridaceae; genus Ceratopteris; species Ceratopteris richardii. Next base: position 113,067,840 of record CM035406.1, read on the forward strand.
CACACAAATCCACATCCACGTAGATCCACATCTAGATGTGGATGCACTTCACAACACATTATATGCACATGCATGTGCACATAGACACACACAAAGAGAGACAAGCACACACATATACATACAAACACAAACACATAAACACACACATACATGTATACATACACACAGACACAAGCACACAAACACATACACATACACACATACATGTATACATACACGTGCACATGCACATACATACATGTCTACACACACATGCACATACATGTACACATACAAATACATTAAAATATCCATATGTTATGCATGTTGTGTACACACACGTCTACATACATATACATATGCACATGCATATACATGTACACATACAAATACATAAAAATATACATATGTTATGCATGTGTATGCATGCATATGCATATACATACTATGCATATGTACACATACAAGTACATGAAAATATACATATGTTATGCACATGTATATGCATGTTGTGTGTACTTGTATGTATACATATTATGCATATGCATATACATATTATGCATATGCATATACATATTATGCATATGCATATACGTATTATGCATATGCATATACATGCACATATGCGTACACGTGTGTGTATGCATGTTGTGCATACACATGTTATGCATATGCATGTGATGCATATGCATACACACGTGTATGCATGTGCAAACACATGCAATGTGTATGCACATGCATACACGTGCGATGTGCATACGTATGCATGCTATGCACATGAGATGCATATACATATACATGCAATGCATATATGTATGCATGTGATGTGTATACATACAAATGCAATGCATATGCATTCTATGCACGCACGCGCGCACACACACACACATACACACACACATACACACAACACACACACATACACACACATACACACACATACACACACATACACACACATGCATATGCATACGCATACGCATACGCATACGCGTACGCATACGCATACGCATACACATACACATACACATACACATACACATACACATACACATACACATACACATACACATACACATACACACATACACACATACACACATACATACATACATACATATAAATACATGTACACATATATTATTATATATTTAGGTATTGCTGATTTTTCAATGTACATGTATGATAATATATATACATGCTTAGATTTACCTGCATTATACATAAAAATATACATATGTTATGCATGTTGTGTGTACGTGTATGTATACATATTATGCATATGTATATACATACTATGCATATGTACACATACAAGTACACGAAAATATACATATGTTATGCATGTGTATATGCTTGTTGTGTATACTTGTATGTATACATATTATGCATATGCATAATATGCATATGCATATACATCATATGCGTACACGTGTGTATGTGTATGCATGTTGTGCATACACATGTTATGCATATGCATGCAATGCATAGGCGTACACACGTGTATGCATGTGCGAGCACATGCGATGTGTATGCACATGCATAGTGCCATGTGCATACGTATGCGTGCGATGCATATGAGATGCATATACGTATACATGCAATGCATTTATGAATGCATGTGATGCATATTCATACAAATGCAATGCATATGCATTCTATGCGCACACACACATACATAAATACACATAAATACATGTACACATATGTTATTATATATTTAGGTAATGCTGATTCTTCAATGTACATGTATGATAATATATATACATGCTTAGATTTACCTGCATTTATTAGTATTATTATATTTACTATTATTTGCATGTCTCTATAATTGTATATAGACGTATTGATACTATATGCACACGTTTATATCTATATTGCATTTATATGTAAAGTGTGTATATATATATATATATATATATATATATATATACACTATGTATATGTATAATACAATTAAATAAGTATATATATAATACTATATATATATATATAATACTATATATATATATATATATATATATATATATATATATATATATATATATATATACTATGTATATGTATAATACAAGTAAATAAGTATATATATAATACTATGTATATATATATATATATATATATATATATATATATATATATATATATATATATATATATATATATATATATATATATATATATATATATATATATATATATATATATATACTATGTATATGTATAATACAAGTAAATAAGTATATATATAATACTATATATATATATATATATATATATATATATATATATATATATATATATATATATATATATATATATATATGTGTATAATACAAGTAAATAAGTACTGTGCATACATGTATGTGTGCGTATATATATATATATATATATATATATATATATATATATATATATATATATATATATATATATATATATATATATATAGATACGCATACAAAGAATATAAACATATATATAAATAATGTGTACATATAAATGCGTATAGTTACATGTATGCATACACAAGAAATTTGAAATGACATCAGCAACCTCCTCAATGTAAAGGGGCCGTTAGATAACAAATAAAAGTTGGCAAACCCTCCACTTGCGGACAAATTTGTAATGACATACCCGTAACCCGACCGTTTCAAAGAAAGGGGGCGGCACGTCACGGCTCACACGTTCTCTTCAAAGTAAGGTCACATCACAAAGAAAGGCTTCGACTGCACTTCCCCTTTTAAAAAGGGAAGGTGGTAAACCCTTTACTAACATAGAGGAAACAACAATATGAAGACTGCTGTTTAACTGCATCAATCAAGTCAAAGTTTTAGGTCTCATCATCGAAAACACATCGTAGTTTATATGACACCCAAAACTAGTCATAAGCTCCGCCAGAAATCACGGCAGATATACGTATTAGAAAGAATCAAGATTAAATTGAATGACTATGTTATCAACCCATTTCGGGCAAGCTTTGTGCCCTTCTGAAGGGACTGCCAATATCAATACCTGACAAGCTAATAAAGAGCCTATCACTCATTTCAGCAGGCAGTCCCCATTCATGATTGCTAGAAGCGATGGTTTGCCTACAACTAGAATACATCGCTTCTAACAGTCATGAGGGAATGTCTGAAAGTGCATTCCTACGCCATAACTAGGACAGTAATATGTGATGCAAGGCCTTGCATACCAAGAGGCAATGAAGGCCACGAATCTTGTTTGCTGGTGAGAGGCGAAGAGGATGAAGGATAAGGAATGTGCAGAGGAAATTAGGAGAATGCGAATGAGATGGTGCGATGATAATGGTTTTGCGGACACACAGTGCTATGAGAGGCTCCTAAATGTCGGGACCTTGACGGGGAAGCTGTCGATGAAGCTGCTCCAAACATTCGAAGGCTCCTTGGCACTGACAGACCCAAGCGATCTCCAAACTGCGCTGTTGCACTTGAAGCCCGATCCAAAGGCAATCTGCCATATCCGATCGCCTCTGTTCACCCTTCCCTTGGCTTCTGTGTAAGCCAGCTCGTACCATAGAGAACTGCTTGAAGTGTTTCCGAAGCGGAACAATGTCATCCTTGAGGGCTCCATATGCCAATCGGCAAGTTTCAGATTGTTCTGGATCTCGTCCAGCACTGCCCTACCTCCTGCATGAATGCAGAAATGCTCAAAAGCGAGCTTGAAGTTCGGTATGTAAGGCTTCACCTTCGCAGCGCCCAGCTTCCGCACAAGAACACTAGCAAAAAATAGGATTTGCTCTGATAGGGGAAGTACGAGAGGACCCAAAGTTGTAATGTTTGCCTTCAGCGCATTTCCTGCTATGGACATGAGGTCCTTCGAGAGAGATACACCCACGTTCGTCTCGCAATCTTCCTCTTGGAAGACGCACGAGTAGGCTTTATCGTCTGCCCCTTTGTGTGTCCTGACGGAATGCACAAGCTCATACTTCGAACGCACTTTCATAGACCTAGAATTACTGAGCAAAATGGCAGCGCCACCCATTCGGAAGATGCAATTAGAAAGGAGCTTAGACCTGTCATTACCCCAATACCAGTTCAGGGTGATGTTCTCCATGCTCACAACCAAAGCTGTAGTGTTTTTGTGCACTTGCAGGAGATGCCTGGCTAAATCGATGGAGATGACTCCCGCGCTGCAACCCATGCCACCGAGGTTGAAACTCTTGATGTTTCCTCGCATGTTATAGTGGTTGACGATGATGGCGGGCAGCGATGGGGTAGGAACGAAAAGACTGCAGTTCACTATTAGAATGCCCACGTCCTTGGGCTTGAGCCCTGTTTTTTCAAAGAGTTCGTCAATGGCGCCAAACATGACGCGTTCGGCTTCCCTACGAGCCTCCGCCATGCAAGGATTCGGAGGGTCGCTTATGACCGCCGGAGGGAGGTATGTCTCCTCGCCCAGCCCCGACCTCTCGCATATCTTGCGCTGGAACTCGAGACTTTTCTCGTTGAAGACGCCCATGGCAACGGAGCACCTCATGAAATTGGCATTACTGCACATATCCTCTTTAGGTGCCCTGTAGCAGGCAAAATCGACCATGTAAACAGGGAATGGGCGAGTGATGAAGTACAGGGTGATACCGAAGACGAGACTAGCGGAAAAGAGTGTCACACTAACGAGATTGTACTGCAACATCTCCCACAGCGCCGCTGCACTGACGTGGCGGAGACGGCCCATCTCCGCTGCCACGGCGGCACACAGAGGAAGGAGCAACAGAAACATCCCATGTTGCAGAAGGTAGTGATACCCTAGCTTAACATACTTCAATTGCACGGTGCGGGCGACGTCGGGAAGGGCGAACTTCCGACGCTGGGCGAAGGCGGTCGAGGCCCCGGATTCCTCCATCGCCGCAGCACAGCTAGCCCCGCTCCTCAACCTCAGAGAACTCGGCTAGCAATGTAGATTGGTGGGCAGATATGGCCTTCTAGAGGAGCCGAGCTTCTGAATGAATGAATATCGCAGCAGGTGGAAAGAAGTAAAAGCAACTGGATCTTGAGTACCGATACAAAGTCGTAGGGACCGACTCGAGAGGACTGTGAAGTAGACTATCTGTCACCGCTGGACATGGCCTCGAAGGTGGTTGTTGAGAATTTATAGAGACGCTCACAGTTGTCTAAGATCTCGGAGCTTTCATTGGGCGGCGGGTGGATCGTCGCATTACGAAGGATTTGTTGGCGACTCCATTAAGACCTAGCGACTACGCGGATGAGACTGTCTCAAGCTGTCAAGGTCGCTTTCGCCCTTCCGTGTCAACATTAATATGCCACGCGGAGGCAACCCATCGGCCGAACTACCCCCATGGCCAAGCTTATAACTGATCTTCATCGCGCTATCCCTCATCGCGACTGGCGAGTCGCACCACGACTGTAATGAGTGAAAGCCGGTCTTCTCGATCCGGCACTCTAACAGGTGAACTCGAACTGCTTTGAGGCGCAAAGATTTTTTTTCTGCAGACTCTTTCTTTGTAGCTTTTGTAGCTTTTGTAGCTTTTGCAATTCACACCAAGTTTTTCTGCAGACTCTTTGTAGCTTTTGTAGCTTTTGCAATTCACACCAAGGGCCCCGGGCACTGGAAGTAAAGTCAAAATTATTCTGATGGTTGGATCAGTGCAAAAGTATTCTCTGTGTACTGGTAAACACTATAAATGTTCAGGGTTCAAGGCTTGCAAATGGTTTCAAGCCTAATCTTCGTCGGCTCGAATGTATTGAAAGAACAGTTGTAAGTGAAGCGAATAGTACCCATGGGGGACCTCTTAGATTTCACAAAGCACTGATTAGAGTACCCAAGCATCACAAGAAAAAGGTTGCCCGAAGATACAGGGATTGAACACACGACCTCCACGCCCAACCAACTTGCCTATGGGGCATGAACAAGTTCACACGATAACTTCATTGAGTCACTCACTTGTCAAGGTTGGAGGCAGGGGTTCAATCCTTGTGGGCTTCTGCTAGATACATATTACAACGTGGATGGTGAGCTATCAAATCAGCTCTTTCAATGCATCATTGGGTTTTCGACTGCTCAGATCAAACCAATCATTTTGTTTGGCATTAGGGTCGTCCCTTTCTAGTGTCTACTTTGATCGACCTTCGAACTCTGTGTTCTAGTAGTTGCTTTGTTCTTTTTTAATTTAAGAATAATGAAAAGTAGGTGCATGCCTTGTTGTTTTTGGATTTTAATTTAAGCTACGTAACTTCCAAAAAAAAACTGTCATGGATTTTGATGTTTCGCCCACCTTCATTTTGTTGGAAGGGGGGAGGCCACCACTATATTCTATGCGTTTGTAACATTTTAAAGTGATTATGAAGTAATGAATATTTCCCACATGGAACTACTTCATTATATGCGTTCTTTTGCTCCCACTTCATATGAATCAACAAAAACTAGAAATAAATTGGCAACAGGTGCTCTTGAGTGAGGTGGTTGGCTGTTCATCAAGGCTGTGGAATGTCATCAGGGGTGAGACTCTTTGGAAGATTTGGAGGGAGCGATGTGCTGTCAATTTTGGCCAAACTCCAAACGAATGGTCGGTTGAGACATCCTTGTTTCTTCTAGGTAAAAGAATCTCCCGAGACAAGAGATCTCCACCATTTAGACATCACTATATTTATCTCCTCGAAAATAACAAGTTGAAACACAGATGGATCCCACATGAGGGAGATAATAGATTTGTTCGCCTCATTTGTAATGCCCTCTAGCTTACCAAACTTGTCCCCTTCATTGTGGGATTTGGGGGGTCCCATGGGCACTAGTCCCATTCACTTGTAACTTTTCTCCTTTATTTTAATGAAAGTTTGGGAGACTAGGCCAAGGCCGAACTTCCTTTATTAAAAAAAAAAACTAGAAATATAGCTTTTAAACTCCAACAACTTATCCTCGTCAGCATGAGGCTTGTGAAGCATGAGGCTTGTGAAGCAATTTTGAACCTATTTTGTCAGTTCTCCAACCTCTCACTCTCTTTGGCAAGATCTCTAGTTTTTGAAGTGTTTAGAAACACCCTTTGGTAGCTTATTTGGTGGCTCCTTTGATGGATGTTCCCCTCTTGATGGCATTGCTCCCTCCTTGGTAGATTCTTTTGGTGGCGAGTACCCTCTCTTGGAGCTCCTTGGTGATCCTTGGTGGCATACCTTCATGGATCTTCGTGGAGTTACATGATCAAGGTGCAGCGTCTTTCTCTCATATTGATGGATCAATCTTCTCCTTTTGGTGGAGTTTTATCATCCTCTTAGCTCTTTTTTCTTATAGCCATCGTTGATGTTTTATTCAAAATTTTGGCTATTCTTGCTCCCTTTTTTTTTAATGTACAATGAATTAATAGACACAGTCCACCTTGTAAGTAGAGACACCCATCTTCGGAAATTCATGGATAGTCTAGGCAGGATTTGAACTCAGTACATCTTCCCACAAATTCAAAGCATCAGCCATTAGACTACGTGGGCTTGGACATTATTCTTCCTATTTTGATGCTTTAGTCACTAGAGTGCTATTGCGAAAAGAGTAGATTAATGTACACATATTGCCTCGATCGAGATATGATGTGAGTAGAAAAGAGTATAGCGCACTCTATCACATCTCATGGTGTTGTTCATTCTTGTGTGTCTAGGCTTCCATATACCTACGAGGAGCTAAACTAAGGCCATCAAATATTGTAAATATTGTGATTTCATGTACATATGGGCTTTGCACAAAGAGGAACTTCAAGCTTTATTATTGAAGTGATTAGAGGAGTACTAGTTTCAAATTCATTTCCAAAATTTGTATATATGTAAGTTTAACTCTTTGGCATGAAACTATTTTCTTGTAAAGCCATTTATGTTTACAATCTCCCCTGATGTTATTTCAATTAAGAAATCCCAACACTCTGATGCTTGGAACATCTATAACACCAAGAACAAGTTGTTCACGACATTAGTTCATATTTTTCATTTCCACTTGTATCAGTATCAGCGTATCTCCAATTTGCATCTAGGAGACACTCCATTTCACATTATTTTGGTTCGATTTGGACACCTTTCCATTTGATTCTACCTTGTATTCATTTTGCTTCAAGGAGAATTATCCCATATGTGATGTACTTTGGACAACCTCCTCCAATTCTATATAAAGAGGGTATCTTCCCCACTTGTCATCATTTTACACTCTTTCAACATCATCTTGCCCATTTTCCCACTCTCCCACCCTTTCTTTCTTCTAGTTTTCACCCTTTTGCCCCCGTTTTCACACCCTCCCATGCTCGGTAATTCATACTCACTCTGGTGAACATTCTAATACTTTTTGTACAACATTTCATTTCTTCCTAGTGCCTATAAACACTCCTTCACCCAATGTTTTGCCAGAGCTATGTTGATATAATTTCTTCAATCACATTTTTGTTGATATGGTTCTTATATAGACCATTGTTTGGGTGAAGGAAAGCTTGTCATGCATCTGGTTGTACCTCTCTCTCTCTTTTGATTATGTGTGTTCCTCTTGCTAAGAGCGACAAAAGCAACTCTCTAATGAACATGTCATTGAAATACAGCTTCTTTCCACTTTTGTTTCCAATGTGACCCTTTGAATCGTCAACTCGCGATTGGCTATGAGTGGCAAGGTTTCTAGGCTCGGGCGTTATACACATGCTTGACAAAGGCAGGAAAGCCTCAAAAGAGAATGATGATATATATTTCATGAAAGGTCGATGCTAATAAAGTGAACAGATAGAAAGGCAACACAGAGATAAAGATAGCTTGGAGGAGAAGTGATGGGATGGGAAGGCAGGGCAAGAGAATCGTAGCAAAAACATTCATCTTGGAGCACTCTCGAAGCATGAGAAGGTGGGCTGTTGGGAGTTGAGCATCATCCTCTTGGAGTCTATCCAACTGATAACCATCAATAGCTTGCGTGCAGAAAACAAAGGTTCTATTCTCCACCCAGAACCTCCTCTAACTATGAAACAATCTGAGAGAGAGAGAGAGAGGGCAAAGCATAGTTCTAGATTGCACTCATCTATGCTATGCACGAACTGCATGAGATAACAAGAAATACAACTTCTATTACAACACACACTCATATAATATATATATATATATATATATATATATATATATATATATATATATATATATATATATATATATATATATATATGTATATGTGTGTGTATAGTGAGAGAAAAATGAATCCTTCGTGTTGCAGACAGAGAAGGATTGAAGTGTATTTTTGGGCCAACCATCTCAATTCTTTGACAAACAAAGAGAAAGAGAGAAAGAAAGAGAGAGGGAAATATCCAATGAGTTTTACATGTTTGCTACTTGTATCACTAATGATGTAAGACTACACAATTCAACACTTCAATAAATCCAAATTTTCTAAGGAAATCCACTCCACCTAAAATTAGATTCACTTATACTTCATCAGGTGCACACACATCTGTTATCATCGTCCGCTTTAATGCTTTATTTTCGGCACTTCAAACCTCTTCAAAGCACAGACTCATGTTAGCATATATAGATCAACCGTTATCAAGAGAGTTTTCATTACACAAAGGATCCTTGCTCTATCACTCATTTCTAGTCATTAGTTGGGCGATTCTAAGCAAGATTCCAACAACTCTTCCAACAAGAAGCTTACATGCAACTATTGTGGAAAGAAAGGACATCTTAAAAGTTATGTTATAAAACAATAATAATTCTAAAGCATTTAGATTCAAAAATTATTCTAAGTCTTCTAATAGTTCTTATTGTTCGAGCGAAGATATGTTCATCTCAACATAAGCCAATGCATTGATTACTTATAGCTCATCTCAAGAATCAATATTTGATAGTCGAGCTGCCTCCCACATGTGCAAGGATCACAACTCCTCTCAAGAGCTAGAAGATCACAAAGGAGAATTCTACTACTTAGGAAACAATAAAATTCTCCTAATTGAAGGAAAAAGCAACAAACAACATATGAGGGGCATACCAATGCTTTCCATACTGATAGTCACCCCCTGGCATCAGTATGATCATTGAAAATATCTCTAAAGATCTCGTTACGCATATCGATGGTCATTTGATTGTCGGTATGACCGTTAAAAAGCGGATCGTCGGTATCCGCTGTGGCCGCTAGTATAGTAGTCGGTATGGGCATTGGTATAGGCATCGATATGAGCATATGTAATTCGTTGGAATTACCGATGCTTATACCAAGAGCAAAAATTTGACATTTTGCACATCATTCGAACAGAGAACTGCTTCTATCAAACTTGCATGCACGAACTGAATTTTGATATGCATTGTGTTGTGCACACACACATAAGTCTCTCTCTCTACACATACACACACTCTCTTTAAATCTCACATCTTGGTAAGTGGTGCACGTACTCTTACCTTTTCTCTTTCTTTATGCTTTCTGTTTTATAATTTCTCTTCTCTTTGGTTTTGCATGAGGTTTTTGGCATTGATTCTTTGGAATTTGATGAGAGATAACGTTCATTAGACTTTGACGATAGCGATCCAAAAGAGGGACATACCTCTAAGTGATTGTTTTATTCTCTATTGACATAGAGTGAGAAAGAGAGAGAGAGAGAGAGATGAAAGAGAGAGAGAAAAAGAAAGAGAGAGAGATCTAGAGAGAGAGAAAGAGAGAGAGAAAGAGAGAGAGAGAGAGAGATATTAGTGAGAGAGAGATAAAGAGAGAGAACGAGAGAGAGATAGAGATAGATACACACACATACACACATGCATACATACACACACATATACACACATGCATACATACACACACACATACACACATGCATACATACACACACACATATACACACATGCATACATACACACACACATGCATACATACACACACATATACAAACATGCATACACATACATATGCATACATACATTCACACACACTCGCACACATACATACACACTCTCACATATACATACACACTCACTATATACATACAAAAACATACGCATACATACATATATACATACACAAACATATGCATGCATATATTTACACACATACGTACACACACATACATATTACATACTCACATACACATATTCATGCATATGCATGCATGCATACACACATGCATATACATACATACACATATACATACACACTCACATACATGTACACACACACACTCACATATATACATACACACTCACCCCTATACACACACACACACACTCACATACATATTACATACACACATGCATTACATACACACACATATGCATACACATGCATATACATACACACACATATGCATATACATACACACACATATGCATATACATACATACACATATGCATACACATGCATATGCATACACACACATATGCATATACATACACACACATATGCATATACATACATACACATATGCATACACATGCATATGCATACACATGCATATGCATATACACACATATGCATATACATACATACACATATGCATACACACACATATGCATATACATACACACATATGCATACACATGCATATGTATACATAAATACACACATGCATATGCATACATAGATACACACATGCATGCACACAATTTTTTAATTAAATTAAATATATATAAGAAAAAGAAAAGACAAAAATAGAATAATTAAATATATATAAAAAATAAGATTTTAGTATAGATAAATAAATATGAAAATAGCAAGTGTTTTAATTAAATATATAAAATTAGGATTTTAGGGTTTTTTATCAAATTAAATATATAAAAATAGGATTAAGTTTTTTAGGCTATTTACACATGCATACACACATATACACACATAATATATATACACATACACATATATATACACATGCATACATACATATACATGTTTTAGGTCTAGGTCTTTAGGATTAGGGTTTTAGGTTTTTTAAATACATATAATAAAAATAAATCTATATAATTAAATGTATAAAAAATAGGTCTTTAGTATAGATAAATAAATTATATATATATATATATATAATTTGTTGGAGATAGACGTATGCGGAAGCACGCGAACAACACAAGGAAGAAGAAGAAGCTTGGAGCACAACACACAATACTGAATGTATTACTAGAGAATGTACAAAGATAAGTAGCCCATTAGGGCAATAGGCGTATATACAAGCCGGGGGGAAAAAACCTCCTAAAGAGGGAAAAAAGTGCCCCAACGGTCCTAGTGTGTTCACACACATCACTACCTAAATATATCAACAAATCCCCCCTGGGAGTGATGCGGTGAACAAGTTGCTGGCACTCATGTATAAGGAAGTGCCAAGCTATGTGGAAATCACTCCACAAAAGGAAGTAAGCCCAAAGCTTTGCAGAAAGCTTCAAACTTCTCCCTAGGCAGAGCCTTCGTGAAAAGGTCTGCAATGTTCTCCTACGTGGGCACATATGCCAAGCTGATTTCCCCAGCAAAGAACCTCTCCCTCACATAATCATAATGCACCTCAATGTGCTTAGTGCGAGCATGGAACACAGGGTTCCTCGCAACTGCCAATGCACTCTGACTGTCAGTGAAGATGGTGGTGGCAGAAGACTGACCAACACCCAAATCAGCCATAAGGCATCTAAGCCACACACACTCAACAGTCACTGTGAAAGTTGCCCTATACTCATCCTCACAACTGGAAGTGGCCACAGTAGGTTTCTTCTTGCTCAACCAAGATATACATGAGCTACCAAGCATGAAGCAAAAGCCACTAGTGGACACACGAGTGTCATAGGAACCAGCCCAATCAGAGTCAGAAAAAGCATGCAAATCTGGTGGTAGTGATCCCCCCTTGGGATAAAACAACCCAAGTAGCCGAGTACCACTCAAGTAGCAAAAGATACGCTTAACCACTTGCCAATGCTTGACTCCTGGGCAATGCATAAACCTGCTCATCTGTGAGACGGCAAACTGAATATCTGACCAAGAAATGCATAAGTAAATCAAGCATCCAACAGCCTGTTGATAGAGAACAACATCAAATGCATCTTCGGCATCACGAAGACTCAATCGTAAACCTGTCTCCATAGGAGTGGCAATAGGCTTACAGTCTTCATGGCCAAAACGCTGCAATAATGTGTCAATATATTTCGTTTGACACAATGCCATTCCACCATCAACTTGCATAAGTTGAATGCCCAAATAGTGATGCAAATGCCCCAAATCAGACATCTCAAATGAGGCATGCAAATCAGCCTTAAAATCAGCAATATGCTTCTCAATAGGACCAGTGAGCAGCATGTCGTCAACATAGACAACAATGATCAGAAGCACATCATTAGCACACTAACATATAAGATGCTTTCAGTTGGACTGTTCTCAAAACCATGTGCAATCAGATAGGCATGTATCTTCTCATACCAAGCACATGGTGCTTGCTTTAAACCATATAATGCCTTCTTTAACCTGCACACCTGGTTTTCATGCCCTTTCTGCACAAAGCCACAGGGCTGAAAAACATACACTTCTTCATGCAAGTCACCATTTAGAAATGTTGTTTTAATGTCCAACTGATGTACATTCCAACCATGATGAGCTGCAAGTGCATAGATGCTCCGAACAATAGTCATACGACATGTAGGTGCAAAGGTCTCATCAAAATCAATGCCTCTTTCCTGTGTGTAACCCTTTGCAACAAGCCTAGCCTTATACTTGTCAACTGTACCATCCGGTTTATGCTTAAGCTTGTATACCCACTTAGTGCCAATGGTCTTCTTGCCAGGAGGCAAGTCACATAAAGACCAAGTACCATTCCTCATTATAGCATCATATTCAGATTGCATAGCAGCCATCCAATTTTCTGAATTTTGTGCTTCATCAAACAAAACAGGCTCATTCTCATCACAGAGACTAGATGCAGCCATAGCATAGCAATCTGATGCAAAAGAGGCGCTATGAGACCCTGAACGAGTACGATATGATAGAGGTGCATCTAATTTGCTATCGTGCAAAGTCTGCACCAACCATTTTGGCATAGTTTTTTCCTTCTCAATATCAACTCTCTCATCAACTAGAGCATCATGTAAATCTGCATCAGAAATGGAATGATCTGCATCATCACATGAAACCTGTAAAGGATGAGAAGTTGCCTCATTGGGACCAGCACTAGATTGTCCACTTGTAAAAAGAGGCAACAAAGTATCATACTTGTCTTTGGAGCTAACAGATGTCTCTTTGTTACATGAAAGCAATGGTTGAATAGCATCTTCCACAAAAACAACATGACGGCTAACCAAAATGCATTTAGTCTGTGGATGATACAGACGATAGCCTTTACTTTCAGAACTGTACCCAACAAAAATACATTTTACTGCTTTATCATCCAATTTTCTGTGATGTTGTTCAGGCACTAATGCATATGCCAAACAACTTAAAACACGCAGATGAGCAATAGATGGCTTGCGATCATGCCAAGCCTCATATGGAGTGATAGATTGCAGCGCTTTAGTGGGACACCTGTTCAGTACATATGCTGCACACATGACAGCCTCAAGCCAGAAACTATGTGGTAAAGCCTGACTCTTGACCATACACCTCGCCATCTCCATGAGTGACCTCTTCTTTCATTCAGCAACTCCATTCTATTGAGGTGTATATGGCACTGTACATTGGTGTTTTATCCCATGTTGAGCCAAAAATGCATTAAAATTAGAAGACATATATTCCCCCCCTCGATCAGAACGGAGGGTGCCCATTTTACATGCTGACAGATTTTCAGCCAAAACCAAAAACTGTTTGAAGCACATGAACACTTCGGACTTTGCCTTCAATGGATATACCCATGCATGCGTGAAAAAATCATCGATGAATGTCACAAAGTAAAGATAATTCCCAAAAGAAGGTGTCTGCATAGGACCACAGACATCACTATGTACAAGCTGTAATTTCTGAGTAGCCCGAACTGAACTATCTTTTGGAAAGGATGAACGCTGTATTTTGCCCAAAATACAGCCTTCACAAACATGTTTTCCAGGTGCCTCAAGTTTGTGCAAAGAGGACACCATTTCAGATCATTTCTGCAGGCGTAGCAAACTAGCAAAATTCAGATGACCAAAGCTTGCATGCCAAAGCTTTGCATCTGACATAGCCTGAGAATCATTTATTGCACATGCCAAATCATTTACAGATCTTTCATAGTCTATGAGCTTATATAGCCCATGACATAAAATGCCAGAAGCAATAATCACATCGCCATTTGACAGATCATGAATTGTACACTTGTCATCAACAAATTTCACAACCAAGCCAATCTTGGCTAATGCAGAAACTGATAACATGTTCTTCTTGATCCCTGGCACAAATAAAGCATCTGATAAAGTGAAAGAACTACCATCAGCAGTAGTCAAAATGATCTTACCAACTCCCATAACAGGATAAGAGGAGTTGTTGGCACATGTAACAGTATTCCCTGTGGGGGCAGGCTCGAGTGAAGAGAAGAAACTGCGCTGCGAGGTAATATGTTTGGTCGCCCCACTGTCAAAGTACCAAACATCTGAGTCTACTGCAGACATGCACTGCTCATGAGAAGATGGGTCAAAATTGCAAACAATAGTAAATGCCCATTCTTCTTCCTGCACAAGATTAGGAGACTCCATTTTTGGTGTAGAGGCTTTTGCAACAACCATTCCAGCCTCTTTCTTCTTTGCCTCTTTTGCAGCCAATTTTGGACAGTTCTTTATGATATGATCATTCCCTTTACAGTATTTACAATACAATTTCTTCTTTTCTGATTTTTTTCTCATCTTTTTCTTGGTTCTTTGAATGTGCAGCATTTGCAGATTTCTGCTTACTAGAAGAAGAGCTCCATTTTCCTTTGCCATTCTGACTAGCCAGGAAAGCTTGATCTGCAACATGCATAATGGACATGTTCTGCCTGGACTGATCTTCTTGCAACAGAACAGAGACTAACTCCTCAAATGACAAGGCATTTGGATTGCCTTTCATCATCAACCGAAGAGTAGAAGCAAAATTCTGATATGAATCAGGAAGACCATTCAGAACAGTCTGCACAAGTGAGCTATCTGGTATAACCTCATCAGCAGAAATCAACTGCTCCTTCAAGTCTTTGATCTTTGTTAGGAAATTGTCCATAGAATCACCTTCATTCATGTGCTCACTCTCCAACTGTTTTCGGAGGTAAGCAACATGAGCCTCATTCCTAGCTTGGTACAATGTGGTAAGTGTATCCCAAGCATCCTTTAGAGCAAATATGAGGAATAATGGCACGTTTGACAGACAAAGCTATCAATGCATGTGCCTCGGCATCTCTGCCATCCCAACGAATTTGCTCTACAATAGGTGCAACAGAAACCGCAACACGAACAGGAATATGCAGAATATCACCATCTTCGACACCTTCTGCATTAGCTTCAGTACCTGCAGTTGTAACACTTGCAGGTGTGATAGGATGTTTTTCGACACCCTGTACAATGTTCCACAGTCCTTTTGCAACCAACACATGTCGCATCATATAAGCCCATAACGGGTAGTTGGTACCATCCAACTTATCCTCAACAGCCAACATACAGAATACATCATTGCTTTCAGCCATGGCCGGTGACTAAAATACCTTGATGCAGAAAATTGATTGTATCTCAAAAAGTTGAAGAGAATTGCCCACACGAATTCTGCTAGACCTGTAGTAGACTTCGAGACGCTTATGCTGACGAACAGAAACTGGTATATACCTTTGGCACAAAAAGATGAAATAGCCTACACAAGTGATACGATGGTGCGTTCGGAGGCCGAAACAAGCTCAGATCGTGATTTCAGCACCACAAAGCGAAGATGTTTTTATCTTGAAAACACCCTGAGTATGCTCACCAAAATTCGTGCGATTCTGAGACTGCAAATGGAGGAGTGTCGACAGCGCCCTAGATGAAGCAACGACCTGCTCTGATACCAATTGTTGGAGATAGACGTCTGCAAAAGCACGCAAACAGCAGAAGGAAGAAGAAGAAGCTTGGAGCACAACACACAATATTGAATGTATTACTAGAGAATGTACAAAGATAAGTAGCCCATTAGGGCAATAGGCGTATATACAAGCCAGGGGAAAAAAACCTCCTAAAGAGGGAAAAAAGTGCCCCGACGGTCCTAGTGTGTTCACACACATCACTACCTAAATATATCAACATAATTAAATATATATAATCAAATATATAAAAAATAGGGATTTATTGTCTTTCAATTAAATTAAATATATATAAGAAAAAGAAAAGAAAAAAATTAGAATATATGAAAATATTATAGGTAAATAAATATGAAAATGCCTAGTGTTTTATTAAATATATAAAATTTGGATTTTAGGGTTTTTTATCAAATTAAATTTATAAAAATAAGATTAGGGTTTTTAGGTTGTTTACACACGCATACACACATATACACAGATACACACATAATATATGTACACATACACATATATATACACATGGATACACACATATACTTTTTTTTGGGTCTAGGTCGTTATGATTAGGGTTTAGGGTTTTTACACATGTATGACATATATACACATATAATACATATACATATATATACACATGCATACGCACATATACATGTTTTAGGTCTAGGTCTTTAGGATGAGGGTTTTACATTTTTTTAGGTCTTTAGTATATATATATATATATATATATATATATATATATATATATATATATATATAAAATTAAATATATATAAGAAAAGAAAAGAGAAAAATTAGAATATATAATTGAATCTATATAAAAAATAGGATTTTAGTATAGATAAATAAATATGAGAATAGCTAGTGTTCTAATTAAATAATATATAGGTCTTTAATTTAACTAATATATACACATGCAGACACATATACATATTTTAGGTTTAGGTCTTTAGGATTATGGTTTTTAGGTTTAATAAGAAAAATCAAATGTTCTAAAATGTCCATATTGTATCAAAGGGGTAGTTTGGATCTGGAGGAGAGAATGGCATGTCCTTGCACTCAGTGCAAGTATCAAATTTATCGAAAACGACGGATTTGTACTGTACATGTTAAAGAATATGATCCTTTGATAAAAGTCGGCTACAAATCCTACGTTACCATTCGCATGGTCCCCATGGTCCGCAGGTGGACTGAAATGACATTGCACTGGTAACCTCTTGTGGATAGAAGAGAAATAGAGGGAGGTAGAAGTACAAGGTATTGGTAGCATTACATAGAATGAACACATGGAAGAAATGCTTGAAGCATTTTATGAGATGTCCGAAGATCATAATGGTGGAGAAGATGTCATGGGTTTCATGGAGACAAAAAAATTTCCACGATGAGAAACCGATGAAGAATATGAGAACATGCGAAGACTAGCCCGTTTACCACTATACACTAGGGCAAAGATATATGTACTACATGCGTCACTCATGATGCTCAGTCTACAATCCATTTATGGATGGTCAAATAGTAGTGTCTCTGAATTGTTCAGGTAAGTGGATTTGAAATAAAATTTCATTGCTGTATCAAAATAACTTTATTTACTAATATCGTTCTAATTGCTTATTGCAGGCTTCTTAAAGATCAATTTTTGCCAAATGGAAATGACATGCCTCCAACATGTGGAGATGCAAAAAAAATTTACAATGCATTGGAATGGACTACACTAAGACTCATGCTTGTCCGAATGATTGCATCCTCTTTTGGAACGAGTATGAACATCTCCACATATGTCCAAAGTGTGGAGCAAATAGGTTTAGAGAAGATCTTGTGGGTGAAGCAATCCCCACAAAGATTCTTTGCCACTTTCCTATCATTCCAAGAATTAAGAGCATGTTTAGATGAAAATCCATAGATGAGTTAATATCATGTCATGTAAAGAGCAGGTCTAGAGATGGTGTAATACGAGTGCCTACTGCCTCTAATGCTTGGAAACACATAGATAGTAAGTGGCCAGAGTTTGCTAGTGAGCCTCAGAACTGTCATCTAGGCCTAGCTATCGATGGAGTAAATCCATTTGTTTTACGAAGCTCTTCATGGAGCACATGGCCTGTATATTTGGTCAATTATAACACCGCACCATGGCTGGTCACAAAGAAGAGCCATTTATTATTAGCTCTTATTGTGCTAGGTAAGTATAAGGTAAAAAACATGGATGTATACCTTGCATCACTTGTGGAAGAGCTGCACACTTTATGGGATGGGATTACTGTGCGTGACATGTCTCAACCTATAAGAAGACGAGACGTGTGAGTGCAAGGCATACTTATGTGGATGATGCATGATTCGCCTGGTTATGGTGAATGTTTAGGTTTATCGATTTCGGATTACCATGTTTGTCCCCTATGCGGACCACGAATCGAAACACGCTATTCCAAAGCACTTTGGAAAATTGTCTATGAAGGACATCATAGATATTTGCCTGATGGACATGTTTTACGTGAAGGGCAAATTGGTCGACAAGCGCAATGCCAAATGAAAGCTAGAGATTGAAAACAACTATGGGATTCAGAAACACCAGTCGTTGGCATGAAGCGGTTGTCGATCTTTCACGAACTCCCTTATTGGAGTGAGTTATTGATCAATCATTTGGTAGACCCGATGCATATTTTCAAGAATGTGGGGGAGATTCTCTAGAAGACTTTGATCGAAAAGAAAGAAAGCAAAACACGAAGGGAGGATTTGGAAGAGCGAGGTCATATGCAAGAGTTGTGGGCAATTACTATTAGAGAATTCCTCTCCTATGCACAACAGAAAGTGTAGAAGACCTTCTCAGGATCAAGACTTTTACCTATAGCTGAACCTTAGAATGAAAATTGGTATCAATTGAAGAATAAAATGAACTTGAGACTTTTTTCACTCAAATTAGACACTAATAGCTTTCAAATGAGCTATCAAGCGCTCAATTTGGAGTAGTTGTTTGGCAACTGTTTGCCTCAAAACAGGCTTCCTATCCACTCAGTTAGGCTAAAAATTGGACTTCACTAGAAACTGAATAACTCATAGAACATGGAGAGTCTCACAAAACTATTTTAGGTAGAGGAAGTACACAAAAGCTTTCCAAAGAATATTTAAACTCCAAAAATGAATACATACATTGAGAGATATGCATGACTCTCACAATCAGGGTACCCAAAAATTGGTATGCGGCTGGACATAGTCTGAGACTGTAGAAAATGAAATGACTGACACCAAATGAGCCACCTACAAGGGGACTTCAACACCTTCTTCCTCTATTCTTGAGTGTCTTCCCTTGCCTCCTTTGTAGCCAAATGACCACGAGCTCTCGTGATGAATTTGAGAGCTCTTCTCTATAACTCCTCTACTACTTTGAGCAGCCACTCTTCTCTTTTGGTTCAATTTTTGGATTTGATTCTCTTTTAGCCTCCACTACTTGCTGAAGTAAATGCTTCTATTTTTCATTTTTGTATTCTCCTTCTATTTGAAAAAAAATCTTTTTTGCAAAATATATATGACCTTGCTTCTTTATCTTTAACACTCCCCCTGAAGCTCACATGTGAACTTGCACCTTCAGCCATATCCTGCAAATTGATTTCATCCTTGAACCTCTTTAGTTTAGAAGCATTTAAAGACTTTGTAAACATGTCTGCAACCTCGTCATTAGTTCTAATGAACTCTATATCCACATCCTTGCTCAAAACTTTTTCTCAAACATAATGATAACACACTTCTATGTGCTTACTTCGTGCATGAAACATTGGATTGTTTGTCAAGTGAATGCTTGACATGGTGTCACCATAAATTGGAATGGTCTCTACTTGCATATCAAGATTAGCCAAGAGCTTCTTAATCCACATAGCTTCACAAGTTGCAAAGGCTAATCCTCTATATTCAACTTTTGTTGATGATAGTGCAACAGTAGGTTGCTTCTTCGAGCTCCATGTGATAGGTTTGTTGCTTATCATGAATACATAACCTGAAGTGGATCTTCCGTCTTCCTTCGAACCAGCCCAATCAGCATCATTAAAGCCCTTTACCTGCAATTCTTCATCATACCTATAAAACAAGGCATGATTGACTGTGTGCTTCACATATCTTAGCACTCGTTCTGCTGAATTTAAATGTTCACTTGTTGGAGTTTGCATAAATTGAGAAAATACTCCAACGATATAACACAAAGCTAGTCTTGTGATCATAGCATAGATCAATGAACCTATAATACTCCTATATGTAGTTACATCATGTAACTTCTCTCCATCAGTTGAACATAGCTTCACATTTGTGTCCATAGGTTGAGTGAGTGGTTTGCATTCACTCATTCCAAATCTGAAAAGAACATCCAACAGGTACTTTCTTTGCATCAAGTAGATGCCATCTTTCCTATAGACTACCTCAATGCCTAAAAGATATTTCAACTCACCAAGATCTGAAATTTTAAACTCCTTACCGAGTTTTCTTTTTATCTCTTTTATTCCTGCAACATTACTTCTTGTTATGATGAGATCATCAACATATATATATAGATGTATACCTGCTCGCCTTCTTCTTTCTTCATGTAGAGAGAAGGATCTGTACTATTTGGACTATACCCACACCTTGTGAGGTACTCAACCAATTTTTGGTTCCAAGCACTTGGTGCTTGCTTCAACCGATACAAAGCTTTCTTCAATCTACAAACAAAATCTGGATGCTTTTTATCTTCAAATCCAATCGGTTGACTCATGTATACCTCTTCTTGAAATTCACCATTGAGAAAAGCATTTTTTATGTCAAGTTGGTACAATGGCCATCTCCTTGCTACTCTCACTGCACTATTCCCATCTTTGCAACCGAGCTGAAAGTCTCTTCATAATCAATGCCCTGAGTCTGCTTGAATCCTTTTGCTACTAGTCTGGCTTTATGCATAGCTAGAGAACCATCAATGTTTCTCTTTATTTTAAACACCCATTTATTTGGAACAATCTTCATACCTTCAACCTTTGGAACTAGCTCCCATGTGTGATTATCCTTGAGAGCTTTTATCTCTTCTTGCATAGCTTGCTGCCATTCTTTTTGTGTACATGCTTCTTCATATGCATCCGGTTCTTTGTCTTTGACCACCTGTGTCATATATGCAAAATGCTTTGCAATAAAACTATCATAGACTAGCCTTTGAATTGGATACCTTGCTCTCAAAGATCTCCTTTCAAATTCTTTTGAATATTACTTCTTCAACCGATTCAACTTTACCTTTGGTGTAATCACCTCTTCATACTCTTCTTCACTTGCATTTGAATCACTATTTTGGGCAGCACTTTTAGCTTCAAATCTTCCATAACCTGATGTTGGTGATGAGGAATGACTCCTTACTCTCCCCTTCCATGTTGAGCTTTTCCCATGTGATGTAGAAACTTATGGACTTGACATTTGAGTGCCTGTTTGCAGAAATTCTTCTTGGACAACACCTCCATCATCGACATAATCTTCTTTAAGAATCTTATCTTTCCCTTTGTCTCCAAACCATGGTCTTAGCTCATCAAGTACCACATCTCGTGAGACTCGTAACTCCTTTTTCATCGAATTGTAGCACCTATATCCTTTTTGCTCCGATGAATATCCAATCAAAATACATTTTTCTGACTTTGGCTCCATCTTTGTCCTTAGTTCTTGAGGAATGTGAACATAACGCACACATCAAAAAACTTTGAGATGTGTAAGGTGAGGTTTCTTACTAAAATAAACCTCCATGGGAGTTAAATTATGCACTCCAGTTGTTGTGCAGTTGTTTAGCAAATGAACAGGCGTACTAGCTGCATCAACCCAATAGTTTAGTGGAACCTTCACCTTGTTGAGCATGCATCTTGCAACTTCTATGATATGTCTATTTTTCCTTTCAACAATTCCATTTTGTTGAGGTGTGTACCTACATGTAAATTGTTGCTTGATTCCATTTTCATAAAGAAAATATGAAAATTGTTTGGAGAAGTATTCTCCTCCTCCATCAAAACTCAAGGTTTTTATGTACCATCATGTTTTCGTTTTTTACATGTGCTTTAAATATCTTGAACATAGAGAACACATCTGATTTTTGTTTTATGCAAAATATCCATACTTTTCTTGAATGATCATCAATAAAAGTGACAAAATAGATATTACCAGCCATCGGTGGTTATTGTGATGGTCCCCATACATCTGTGTGTATCAAGTCGAGGACATTCCTTGCCACATAGTTGCTCTTCTTGAATGGTTGTCGAGTTTGCTTTCCTACTTGGCGAGCTTCACAAAACTCATGCAATCTAGCATCATTGAACCTTGGAAGACCTCTTACCACTTCATGGTTGCTCATGCCCTTGAGCTTGGGAATGTTGATATGCCCAAACCTTTTGTGCCACAAATCGATTTCAGCAATCCTTTTGTTTCCAAATTGAATATACATCACCTTTCCATGTGTTTGTTGAATGTCCAAAGTGAAGATCCTAACTTCTTTCCTTCCTTGAGCAATGACCTTAAATCATTTAATTGGATTCTTTATAAAGCATCCGTTTTCATTAAAGATAACATGATATCGTTTCTCTACCATTTGTCCTACTGAAATCAAAATATTTGCAATAGTAAGGAACATGAAGAACATCAGTCAATACCTTATTGTCTCCAAGCTTGATTTCTCCAACATGCTCAACTGTGTGTTGAAGTTCATCACCAGTTTCCACGCATCCTTTTCCACTTGGATCTTGTAGATTTGTGAATGGGTAAAAGCATGTTAATGTGAACACTTTTAAGAGTATTTATTGCTTTTAAGCCCGTCACTTTTTAGCTATTTCAAAAGCATTTTAAATAGCGATAAAATAAATTCATAAAATTTCAATTTGCTAGACATATGATCATTACTCATGTGGTGGCCAGCTGGGTATCATGGTTGGAACATCGATAGTAAATGTCATTATTCCTCACGTACTCCACAAGGTGGTGACTATGGAGTCTATGCCAATGGAGCACAGAAGATCCGCACGACTTCGTCAGTCGCGAGAGAAAGCTACCATCAACGAAGCTGTTCCATCAGATGACGAAGGTGAAATGCAATCTCTGGGAACGAATATGAGCAGGTATGGGGTCTAGCATCCATGCATGCAACATTTAGGTGCTCGCATGGCTAGGAGTAATTTCTATGGTTCCAATGTAAGAGCCACTATTTTTCGCAGAGGAGAGGCGCTATTTGTTAAGAGTCCATCATTGACGCATAAGCAATGGACAAGGTAAGCTCTGAATCTGATATCAATCGGTGTGTCTAATGCTGTGTAATTTAATAGGCTAGTTTTACAACTAGTTAAATGGCAAATAGCACTTGGTTCTCCAAGAAGCATACAACAGTTGCATTGTCATCAACACAAGCTGAATTCATGGCCTTAGCTCTCACGACAAAGAAGGCCTCTGGATCCAAACAGTCGTGCAAGAGCTCTTAGCGATGACATCAATTCCCTTGCAGATTATGTGTGATAACCAATCATGCATACATTTGGCTAGCAACCCCAAACACTCAGAGAAAACAAAACATGTTGATTTAAAGTTTCATTTTATACATGATCTTATAGACCAGGAAAAACTTCATCTCGCATGTGTATCAACTCATCTAATGTGGGCTGATATGCTTCCAAAGCTTGTGGGAGCAGATAAGTTCATCCTCTGCAAGAAACATCTTGGAATCGTTAAAATCAAGTAACGTATGTGTCACATTCCAGTACTCTAGTTACAGGGGGAGTGTTGAAGCGGCTTAACTATGATCACATGGATGTGCCACGTATGAACCCTGTGGCCAAATGCCATGTCCCGGATATAATGGCTTAACAGTCGTGACTCACTCATGTATCACATGATGTAATGATTTGCATGTATGTAACCACTATATTGAATCATTAATACATATAGAATTTGTTGCATGTATCTTTGTGTTATCTGCGGGCCTCTGTAGGACCCTTCTTTGAACCACAAAGATATAGGGACTCTACACTTAATCTTTGGTGCTATGACTGGAGTAATGGGCATGCATTCATGAAACAATTTGCCTTGTTGATGCAGGTATATATATCCAGCATATCCAAAAATGTTAGACCATAGTGTATTCTACCAGAAAAAAGAGGATTTCCACATCGTTTATGACCTATCTATTGCTAGTATAGATCTAGGTACTATATCAGAAAAATCGATTAGTGAGGCAGATTGGTTGTCTATCTTCAAGGTAAATAAACTCAAGGGGAAGATGAAAGTTAAATATGTCAGGAAAGAGTTCTATGCTGCACTGATGGTGTTACATCAGAAAGTCCACCAGGAGGTACCAACAAACTACGAATTGTCTGTACAATTCGCTAGAGCCTTTGCATTTGAAAACTGTACCACTGCTCAAACATCAAAAAATCGAGCTATGTACCAAGTGGCATGGGCTGTAGCTGCAGAAGATTCTATTGAAAGATGCAGGAAGATGGGTACATTGCAGTCGAAGATGCAAAGTTTTCAACAGTTGTTTGAACAATGATGCTTCACCACTTTTAGAGCCTTTGGATGCAAACTTGCAAGAACAGAAAGAAGATGTTGAGTTATATGCTCGACAAGGTACGATAGTTGTTGCTAAGGCGAGTGGAGGGTACTAAGGTTATATGTACTTTAGAATTGTTAATTGATAGTGAACATAATAAGTTGGATAGGGTCAAGCTTGATTTGGATCAAGCCAAGCTATGAAAGGCTGCTGAGTCTAAGGTGAACACAACAGTCATTGAGATGAGAAAAAATTACAGGTATCCATAGATGAATTAAAATGTGATGTGGGAATGTCTCCTGAGTGGAGGATTCAGATGGAGACGCAAATTCAGATATATACTGTTAATCTAGAGCTGTTAGGGGTTGAGCCAGATGAGAATGACAAGGTGCCTAAACTAGAGGTAATATTTGGCTTTATTGACATTGGTTGGAACATTTTTCTAAGGTTCAATACTGATCATTTTGGATTGTTACATACACAGGCTGAATATAAGTTGCATGAGAATCGGCTGAAGAGTGCAAATCGACATCTAACATTACCTCCCCTAGAGTTACCATCAGCCCTCTTATTCAGTGTTTCATCCATGTGCATAGCATGTGGTTTGAATATTAAGGAGAGGGTGAGTTTTATAGTGCACCTTATGCCATGCAACCATGCATATCACTATATTTGTTTTGCAACACATTGTCATGTGTCAGTCAACTATTTAGGACTTGAATATGGTGTTGAATACCAAAACATGTGTGGCAAAAAATCTCTGGATTCTTTGATGGTGGGATCAACTTTCACAGAGGTAAGCTTGTCGTGTTGATTTATATTAATAATATTACTTTTTATCCATGGTTGTGGCTTCTTGGTTAGTTGTTTGTAACTAGATATTACTAATTAGGTTGCTACTTGTTACCTATTACTAAGTAGCTGGTTCTTAGTTACTTGTTACTAAATATCTATTACTAATTAGATTATTACTAGTTACTGAGTTGCTGATTCTCGGTACTTGTTAATATCTATTATTAATTAGCTTGTTACTAGTTAGCTATTACTAGGTTACTAAGTTATTACTTATTATCTTGTTAACAATTAGCTATTACTAAGTTACTGGTTCCTAGTTATCTATTAGTAATTAGCTATTACTATTTAGCTTGTTACCAGTTAGTTATTACTAAGTAGCTAGTCCTTGGTTAGTTGTTTGTAATTAGCTATTACTAATTAGCTTGTTACCAGTTAGCTATTACAAAGTAGTTGGTTCTTATTTAGTTGTTAGTAATCAGCTATTACTGCTAAGCTAGTTACTAATTAGATATTACTAAGTATATGGTTATCGTTAGTTGTTTGTAACTAATTAGTGTGTTACTAGTTAGCTATTACTAGGTTGCTAACTCTGGTTTACTTGTTAGTAATTATCTATTAATAATTAAATTGTTACCAATTAGCTATTACTAAGTAGCTAGTCATTAGTTATCTATTAGAAATAGTTATTAATATATTAGTTTGTTACCAATTAGCTATTAATAATTAACTATTACTAAGTAGCTATTACTAAGTAACTATTACTAAGTAGCTATTACTAAGTAGCTATTACTAAGTAGCTATTACTAAGTAGCTATTACTAATTAGCTATTACTAAGTAGCTGGTTCTTAGTTAGCTTATTAGTAAGTTATTATTAATTAGCTTGTTACTAATCACCTATTATTGATTAGCTATTACAAATTAATATTTAGTTTGTTAGTAATCAACTATTACTAAGTAGCTATTACTAAGTAGCTATTACTAAGTAGTTATTACTAATTAGCTATTATGAATTAGCTATTACTAATTAGCTATTATTGATTAGTTATTATTGATTAGCTTGTTACTAATTAGCCATTACTGATTAGCTATTATTAATTAGCTATTATTGATTAGCTATCATTGATTAGCTATTATTGATTAGCTATTATTGATTAGCTATTACTTATTAGCTATTACAAATTAACTATTATGAATTAGCTATTACAAATTAGCTATTACGAATTAGCTATTACAAATTAGCTATTACTAATTAGGTATTACTAAATAGCTATTACTAATTAGGTATTATTAATTCGCTATTATGAATTAGCCATTATTGATTAGCTTGTTACTAAGTAGTTATTACAAAGTAACTATTTCTTGGTTAGTTGTTCGTAATGAGCTATTACTAGTTAGCTTGTTATAAATTAGCTATTACTAAGTAGCTGGTTGTTTGATAATTGTTTGTAGTTAGCTATTATTAATTAGCTTGTTACTAATTCATGATTATTAATTAACTATTATTGATTAGCTATTACTAATTAGCTTTTATTGATTAGCTATTACAAATTAGCTATTATGAATTAGCTAATACTAATCAGCTATTACTGATTAGCTATTACTGATTAGCTATTATGAATTAGCTATTACAGATTAGCTATTATGAATTAGCTATTATGAATTAGCTATTATGAATTAGCTATTATGAATTAGCTATTATGAACTAACTATTAAGAACTAGCTATTACTAATTAGCTATTACTGATTAGCTATTATTGATCAGCTATTAATAAGTAGCTATTACTGATTAGTTGTTAATGATTAGCTATTATGAATTAACTATTATGAATTAGCTATTACAAAGTAGCTATTAATAAGTAGCTATTACTAATTAGCTATTACTGATTAGCTATCATTGATCAACTATTAATAAGTAGCTATTACTAATTAGCTATTAATGATTAGCTATTACGAATTAGCTATTACTAATTAACTATGGCGAGTTAGCTATTATAAATTAGCTATTATTAATTAGCTATTAATAATTAGCTATACTAATTAGCTATTACTAATTATCTATTACTAATTAGCTATTACTAATTCGCTATTATGAATTAGCCATTACTAATTAGCTTGTTACTAAGTAGCTATTACGAAGTAACTAGTTCTTGGTTAGTTGTTCGTAATTAGCTATTACTAATTAGCTTGTTACGAATTAGCTATTACTAAGTAGCTGATTGTTCGATAGTTGTTAGTAGTTAGCTATTACTAATTAGCTTGTTACTAATTCACGACTACTAAGGATCTAGTTTTTCGTTAGTTGTTTGCAATAAGTCATCCATCAAATATCCATTTCTTACTCTTTAACCCTCTAGTGGAACACTAATCTAGCTGGTTTCATTGTGCTAAGTAGTTGCTTGTACCTCAATAGGAACAATTACCAACAATGTTGATGCTGCATACGATAAGGAGCTTGGGACAAGTGAGAATGTTGGATGTACACCATTTGTTGAAAGTAAGACTTATGCCCAATCTTCATCATCGAAAGAGAAAGAAAATATTCCATCCTTTCTCCAAACACTGTTTGCAATGGATGCTAGTGTGGATCCTTGTCCAATTGACAACATGCATGATGTGGAGTCCACACGCATTGACTTTCATAGTGGTCTAGACGGAATGATTGAGAATGTTCTTGATCCAGTTAGCAGCTTAGATATTCATCTAGCTAGTCACAACTCTGTAGTTGATAATGATCTCATTGTTTGTTCAAACAAAGGTCATCTGCAGAATCCAACTTTTGATCCTAATCAGAATCCAAATAGAGATGTTCTTCAAATGAATGCTACAAATGAAATCTCCTCGAAGCAAAACTATTGTCACCCAGCCTCAGTTTCTAACATGTGTGGATCCCCAACAAAGGTTGTAGGTGTTCATGGACAAGAGGATGCCACTCTAGTGCAGTTTATGGCAAATACAAAAAGAAATTTGCAAGGACCTGTGAAACGAGAGAAGAAGCCAAGCCATTTGCACCCAATTACAAGGCAGCAAACTACTCGGTCACACTTGAACGGAGGCGCTATACCTGATATAGAGGATCTTTTGAAAGAATAGTACCAATTCCCCCTCTTACATCATTGTCCTTTGTAAAGGTTACTATCTGCACATGTGGCATCATCCAAATCTATTAGATATCATCACAGTTTGTGATCAGCCTATTTTGTATCGATGTTATTAAAATATTTTATTGTCTCTGCCTCGTATTACATACCCTGTACATATTTGATAGCTCAATTGTGTCATTGATTGTAATGATGTAAACAATTCTTCTTTTGGTATTATATGGGCAAAATGGCATTTGTCCATAACTTAAGCATTAATTTGGAAATAATTTGAAGTCTTAATGCCATCATAAACATTAGGAACCCATTTTTATGAATTTTACAATGGTTCCTCTCATGATGCCTTTTCACAATGATATGATTTAGATAGTAGTAAATAGTTTCAAAGTGAGGAAACTGATTTCACTATTTAGTTCTACTCTTCACCTTCTTACAGCACCTCTTTGTAATGGTTACTATCCACACGTGACATTGTCCAAATCGATTAGCTCTCATAGGATTTTGTATTTAGCCTATTTTGTAACGATGTTATTGATTGTATTTATCCTATTCTGTACAATTTTTGATAGACTAACAATGTCATTGATTGTAAGTTGTAATGATGTTTGGCTTATAGGTCAGACAAGGAACAAAGTTCCATCCACAACTGCCACAAAAGACAGTCTTACATCCTCAGCAAGTCATTGTCAGGCTGCAACAGAAGCTGAGCACAAAGATGACCGAAAAGAAAAAAAACCAAATAAAGTATGAGTTTCAACTCAAACTGATCCTATTTCAACTCAAACATGTCCTATTTCAACTCAAACTGATCTTATTGCAACAACAGTTGAGCAAAAAATATCAGTTTTAACTCAAACTAATCATGTACTAGTGTTTACACAAAAAGGAAATGAAGAACCTAAACAAATACTAGGCAAGTCAAAAAAACGAAAGAGGTTGGATCATGTGATAATGGAACCAGAATTTATTGAGATAGAAAGGGACCCTCCAAAGATTCAACGTGGCCTGACAGAGGAGGAGATATAAGAATTGAAACCTATTCACAAGGATTTACAACCTAGGGCTCTGATTCTAGAAGTTGAAGTATTTATGAATATCCGAAGTAAGCAGGCCTTTCCTGACATTAATGCTTTATTCAATGGTGCCTTGAACATTTCAATGTTTGGATTTGGAGTGCGTATGATTCAGACGAGGTCAACAAAGGTATTGATACAATCTTCCCAGAGTTCAGGAGGAAATTTATGGATATTTTGGGGAGGGATCAGTGTTTTTGGAAATTTTTCAATCTATTTCAAGAAATGGCTCATATCTAGGGCAAGAATGTAGAGTATGGGCTTGAAAATACATTGATAATCAATACTATTGCTTAGAGGTTATTTTACAACATTAGAAGATGTTGTCTAACGTTACCAAAGATGACAATCAGTGAAAGACTTAACTATCTGTCAGGAACTCTTTGTGATCAACTTTGGAAATGGTTAATAGCCCCAAATCGTATTGAGTATGCAGATACTATTTCCAGATTAATTCCTCTTGATGAAGAGAGTTAGCTATATATCATGGAATACATCGAGACCATAATCGAGATTACATACATAATCGAGATTACAGACAAAAACACTGAGTAATGCCAACTCTAGGGTGGCTATGAATGGTTCTGTTTCTAAACCCTTCAATCTTTATAGATCTATCAGACAGGGTTGTCCCCTTGCTCCTCTTCTATTTGCTATTTTTAGTGATGCTCTAGGATGGTTAGTCAAAGATAAAATTGAACAAGGAATTATTAGAGGTATTTCTATGCGTGGATGAAAGTTAAAGAGGGTTATACCTTAAATCTAGTGTTTGCTTCTAATCTTTGGTTTTTGTCACAGGACTCATTATGGACTGGACGGGTGAATGCTGAAGAGGCTTCTCCTTTGCCTGTTAAGATGAATAAGTGTAGGAAAAAAGGCTTTAACTCATGGAATAGCCTTATGTCTGGGCACGATATTGTGGATCATTTCTTCATTGATGACATTCCTTATTTATCTCTTAGTTGTAAACAGGTACATATGGATAAGAGGGAGCTACTCCTGAAAGCCACAGAGAAGTGCAACCACTACAAAGAGCTTGAACTAATACGATTTCTATGGATATGTTCAAGAATTTCAAAAAAAAGATAGGTTCCTTTCCCAAGTTGGTCAGGAGGCTGAATCAAAAGTGGAATCTCCAGTGGACTGTTCATCAATGGTCCTACAGATTTCAGGTCATTTGGGCCCTTCCTCCTGTGAATAAGCACTCCATCTTATTGTGGCTTATCATTCACCAGGGCCTATGGACAAGGAGCAGAGCTCGTAAATTAAATTTGGGGAATGGCAATTGTAACAACTATGGTAGGTTGGAGGATCTTTCTCACCTGTTCATGGAATGCTTTCATGCTCAGAAAATCTGCTCCCTATTAATAATCTTTGCCTCACCCTTGGCAGACCAATAATAGGTTGTATCCCTTGCTTTGGCACACATGGAGAGCACAAATATTATGGAACGTCTGGGTTGGAAGAAATAAAAGATGCTTTGGAGATGGTAGTAGGGATCAAATTTACAACTGTTGGAAAGAAATGAAGTTTGCTGGATAGGCCTACCTTTCTAGTATCTCTGATGCTCCTATGCATCAATCCATGTATTAAAAAATCATATGTAATGTTAGATACCAACAGTGGAGAGTCCCTCTCTCTAAGATGTATTGTCCCAAGATGAGCTATTACTAATTAGCTTGTTACTAATTAGCTTCTTACTAATTAGCTTGTTACTAAGTAGCTATTAATAATTAGCTTGTTACTAATTAGCTATAATAAGTACCTGGTTCTTGGTTAGCTATTTGTAATTAGCTATCACTAATTAGCTTGTTACTAATAAGCTATTACTATTTAGCTTGTTATTAACTAGCTTGTTACTAATTAGCTTGTTACTCATTATCTTGTTGCTAATTAGGTATTACTAATTAGCTTGCTAGTAATTAGCTATTATTAAGTAGGTTGTTCTTGGTTAGTTGTTTGTAATTAGCTATTACTAATTAGCTTCTTACTAATTAGCTATTACTAATTAGCTTGTTACTAATTAGCTTGTTACTAATTAGCTTGTTACTAACTAGCTTGTTACTCATTAGCTTGTTACTAATTAGCTATTACTAATTAGCTTGTTACTAATTAGCTTGTTAGTAATTACCTTATTACTAATTAGCTTGTTACTAATTAGATATTATTAATTAGCTTGTTACTAATTAGCTATACTAAGTAGCTAGTTCTTGGTTGGCTATTTGTAATTAGCTATTAATAATTAGCTTGTTACTAATTAGCTTGTTATTAATTAGCTTGTTACTAATTAGGTTGTTACTCATTATCTTGTTACTAATTATAGCTATTACTAATTAGCTTGTTAGTAATTAGCTATTACTAAGTAGATTGTTAGTAATTAGCTATTACTAGTTAGCTTGTTGCTAACTAGCTTGTTACTCATTAGCTTGTTACTAATTAGTTATTACTAATTATCTTGTTACTCATTAGCTTGTTACTAACTAACTTGTTACTCATTAGCTTGTTACTAATTAGCTTGTTACTAACTAGCTTGTTACTCATTAGCTTGTTACTAACTAGCTATTACTAATTAGCTTGTTAGTAATTAGCTATTACTAAGTAGCTTGTTCTTGGCTAGTTGTTTGTAATTAGCTATTACTAATTAGCTTGTTACTAATTAGATTGTTACTCATTAGCTTGTTACTAATTAGCTTGTTAGTACTTAGCTATTACTAAATAGTTGGTTCTCGGTTAGCTGTTTGTAATTAGCTATTACTAATTAGCTTCTACTAATTAGCTATTACTAAGTAGCTTGTTACTAATTAGCTTGTTAGTAATTAGCTATTACTAAGTAGATGATTATTGGTTAGTTGTTTGTAATTAGCTTGTTATTAATTAGCTATTACTAAGTAGATGATTCTTGGTTAGCTATTTGTAATTAGCAATTGCTAATTAGCTTGTTATTAATTAGCTATTACTAAGTAGCTTGCCATCCAAGTTGCTTGAATTGCAATTAGCATTACCCTCCACATTAGTGCCCGACCTTGACGTTATTGTGTCTCTATATTTCCTTTTCTTTTCCTTCCAATAACATCTTAATGCTTGCTGATCACTATCCACTACTGGTATTGTATTAACTTCCATCAGTTCGCTTGTCCGAGATTGCCCTGCATCAACACACTACAAATGATGAAGAAACCATAAATAGAATAAAATGTTAATGCATTTGGATTGCCTTTTATCATCAATCAAAGAGTAGAAGAAAAACTATGATATGAATCTAGAAGACCGTTTAGAACAATCTGCATAAGTGAACTATCAAGAAAGACTTCATCAGTAGAAACCAACTACTCCTTCAAATCTTTGATCTTTGTCAAAAAGCTATCCATGGAATCTCCTTCATTCATGTACTTACTCCCCAACTATTTTCAAAGGTAAGCAACACGAGCCTGATTCCTTGCATGGTATAAAGTGGTAAGTGTATCCCAAGCATCCTTTGATGTTCTGCAAGAGTGAATGTGAGGAATACTGGCATGTTTGATAGACAAGGCTATCAATGCATGTGCCTGAGAATCTCTGCCATCTCAATGAATTTGCTCTACATTAGGTGCAACAAGAACTGTAGCATGAACAAGAACCTAAAGAATATCACCATTTTCAATGCCATTTGCATCGCCTTTAGCAATTGTGTTCGCAGGTGAAATAGGAAATTTTTTAACACCCTGCATAATATTTCATAGTCCTTCTACAACCAATACATGATGCATCATATAAGCCCATAATGGGTAATTGGCACCATCCAACTTATCCTCAACATCCAACATATGGAATACATCATTGATTTCATCCATGGCAACTTACTAAAATACCATGATGCAGAAAAATGATTGTATCTCAAAAAAGTTGAATAGAACTACCCTGTCAAGATCTGCTAAACCTATAGTAGACTTCGAGATAATTATATTGGCAAACCGAAACCTATATATATCTTTGGCACAAAAAGATAAAATTGCCTACACAAGCACTATGATAGTGCATTCGAAGGCCAAAACAAGCTCAGATCACAATTTCGACACCACAAAGCAAAGCCATTTTGAATCCTAATCACCCTTAGTATGCTCACCAAATTTCGTGCGATTTTGAGAGTGTGCCCCTAGGGGTGTCAACAATGCCCTACATGAAGCGACGACCTGCTCTGATACCAAGTGTTGGAGTTTGAGGTCTAAGGTAGCATAGGAACAACACATGGAAGAAGAAGAAGCTTGGAGCATAACACACAATAGTGAATGTACTACCAAGAGAATGTACAAAGATAACTAACCTGTTAGGTTTATAGGCATATATACAAGCCGAGGAAAAAAATACCTGCTAAAGAGGGGAAAAAGTGCCCCGATGGTCCTAGTGTGTTCACACACATCACTAACTAAATATTCAACACCCCTTCTGTATTATCCTCAACCAGTCTTGCTTTTTCCTCCATTTTCACTGATATGGTGTCCTATTTTGTTATTCCCTTATGACTATTTCTTTCCTTCTCCTACTGGATTGCTCATATGTTATTTTGAAGGTTTTACCCACTATGGTGTTAAGGTGGCAGATCTTTGCTCATGGTTGGCTATTCACTCTCTGGGATGGAGAGCCATCAGCTGGTGGGAAACTATTGAGCTGGTCAAAGTGATGAGTTTGCAAGTGATGCACAAGTGGTGCACAAGTGCCCAAGAACATGGGTTCACATGTAGTGCACAAATAGTTTTTTCACAATGGTTTTGTAGGAAAAGTTATATGTAGGTTGGAAAAAGTTCTTTTTGAAGGGTTCTCAAGGTTTTTTAAGTGTTATGGAAGGTCTAGGTGAACCCTCCCTTATGCACGAGAAATAAAGGTCAAAAAGTGGAAAAGATAAGAAGTGGAAACAGTACACAAGAGCTTATGTGTGGTCCCCCATTAAATTTTTTGTTTTCCATAAAGTCACTACAGGACAAAATAGTTAGTCATTGGTCTTTACATGAAGAGGTTCTTGGGACATCAAAGTGAACACCAAGATAGACAAGTAATTGAAGCGACATACATAAGAGGAACCGACACACAAGCAAAGGGCATTATTCTTGAACTAAGGAGATAGGCTAAGGAGCAAGAGCATAGTCTACACTAAGGGATCAAGAGAGAGCAAGACACACTAGGAACAATGCATACATAGAGAGGCAAGGTGTGCAAAGAGAGAGAAAAGTGTAAAAAGGAGGTGACAAACTATGCAGAGAGAGTGCACAGAAAGCAACCAAGAAGGCAAATAAGGTGTGACAAAGTATCATCAAGGAGGTGTTGCATGTTGATAGAGAAATGACCAATCCTTCATCCTTATTGGAAGCTTGAGTGTAAGGAGTGCACAAGGGCAAGCTATTGGACAAGGTGGACAACTGGCACATAGGAGCTTGACTGCACAAGTAATTGTGATATTTTTTATACTTGTGTGTGAGCTTCTTGACTTAATTTCTATGCACAGAGAACATATGTGTCTCATTCTAGAGAAAGCTATTGTATTCTTTATTGTAATCAAGACACAAAGGTTTTCGATGCAATTGTCTTTCTTCCTCTTCTCTATTCTTCTCCTTCAAGCACTCAAGCACCTTTCAACTAAGGAATCCCCCAAAGAGAATCCAACTGTGTAGCATGTGAGGCCATATGGATCCAACATTTAATATCTAACATTGGTATTTTGCAAGATACGCCTACATGCATCCGTCGCAATAACCAATCAACCTTGGCCATCACCAAGAATCTAGTGTTCCATGCTCAGACTAAGCACATCGAGATCAAATACCACTTCATCTGTGAGAAGCTCATATCACAAGAGATTACTCTAGAGTAGTTTACCTCTCAAGATAATGTAATATATACGTTCATGAATGCTCAACCTATAAATCTACGCCAGTGCTTGGTGGACCTCTACAATGTTCAACCACTCCAAAACGGAGCTCTAGAGGGGGTATTTCAGGCATGAGTTCATCTCTTTCATTTACATTTGTATCCGTATGAGTGCACCTCTGCTTTCCCACACCATTCTCAAGTAGTTCATAGAAGATGTGGGGGCACAAACTATATAGTTTCATGGCTGTGTACAATGGTTACAATCATATAGCTATTCATCCAGATGACCATGCCAAAAATACCTTTTTGAACGCATGGGGCATGTAAACATACACTAAGATGGATTTTGGGCTTAGGAACTTCCTTGGTACCTTTAAAAATATTACTTGTCTCTTTAGAATCTCTTTTGATGAAACCTCTAAGAATTTTTATGTGATTTTGTGACATTCTTTAGTACGGCTCATGCCATTGTAGAATGCTTTGATGAGAACTTGGCACAACTCACCCCATTTTTCACATAGTGTAGAGACACACCTCAAACTCAGCCCAAACAGGTGCCACTTTCTAGTCACTCAAGGTACCTTGTTGGGACATGTAGTATTTTCTCAAAGGATGGCCCCGAATATGGATAAGTTTGTCTTCATCCTAAAATGCCCTACCCACCTAAAAGCAAGGAGGTGCAAGGTTTCTTTGGCCACATTGAATATCATAGGTGTTTTATCATAATGTATATAGAAATAGACGACCACTTTCCAAGCCATTGTCCAACTCAAACTTTGATTGTCTTTATCCCCAATTTTGGGGAAAACTGATTGGGCCATCCCTTTCCATGTTCATGTAAATATGAGTCTAATGAAAGTAGGAGTTGTCTTGGAATAGCCCCATAACTCACACAAAATAAACCATTTAATTCACTACACTAGCAAACTACTATCGCAAACATAACAAAACTACATCACTACCGAATAAGAGACTTGGATGACAACATATCATAGTAGACCACTTGTTCAGTGCATTGCCCAAGGTCACAATAGCAGAAGGTAAAGTTATTGCAAATGAGGTCCTTAATGCTTCTCTCTTTACACTCAAAAGCATTCGTTTTTGGTATCAAGAAATTAATGGACTCCTTGTCTATGTGAAATTTCCTACTGAATCTACTCCCCTCAAAAAGAGGAGACTATTTTCAAAATGCAATTTTTTTAGGAACATGGGTGGAAACCTCTACAAGGTAGGAAATTATAGAAGCTTGCAGAAATGCGTGCTCCTAGAAGAAGCACTTTTAGTACTCCAAGAAGCACTTTTAGTACTCCGAGAAGCACATCAAGAAGTGGGAAATGGTCACTTCCTTGGGCATATTATGGTTGATCCTCAGCTCTAGTTTATGATGTTCTTCTCTTTTGAAGGAGGTAGATGACTTGGGAAAGAAATGTGATGTCTATCAATGATGTGAGCCTCATCCATAATATAAGAACCATGAGACCCTTAGGGTGTCCAGTAGGTGGCAAACATTTGAACATTGGTTCTTAGGTTTTGTGCACCAATCTATCCATTGGCATGCATAGGACAAGAGAAGTGCCCATTTGTGGCAATTAACTATGCCACCAAGTGGGTAGAGGTCAAGGCTACTAGAGACTACTCATATCTACTTTAACCCTTGTTTGAGTATGTGTTTGTTTATTAGGAGTGTCCTATTGAAATCACATACAATCAAGGCTCTCACTTTATAGATAAGTTACTATAAAAAAATTTCGAGGTAAAGATACTTCATAGAAAGTAATGTGCTTATTGCCCCCAAGCCAATGGCTTGGTAGAAAGCACTAATAAATATCTAATTATGCTACTCAATAAGGAATGCCTTCTAGATTTGGTTTCATGGGTTCAAGCTGATTAGTGGATATATTCCTTTCCAATTAGTGTATGGTGATAACCCAATAGCACCCTTTGGAGATTGCAATAAGATGCAGGCTACTGCCTAAACATTATGGAGTTCAACTTTTCCCCTTTCCTTTTTCTTATAATTTTAGCATGACCCTTGGCTTTTGTTGTTGTCTGAATGAGACATCACATCATTTCCCCTTACTCCTCACAGCCTTCTCAACTAAAATGGCTCACATCTTGGACTCGCTCTTGCATACCAATTTAACACAAAATTGATGAGAACTTTTGAGATTTCGGGTACACGCTTGTCAAATTCAAACCATTATAGATTTAGAAATAATAAAATAAGAGTATATATATATATATATATATATATATATATATATATATATATATATATATATATATATATATATATATATATATATATATATATATATATATATATATGTGTATAATGCTAAACGAAAGAAAATAAATAAATAAATAAAATAGAACTCATTGAAAAAAGAAATGCGTTTTCCAAAATAAAAAAACCTCTCCCCTCCCCTCTATCCCACCCCTTCCCCATCTGCCCCTTCCCATCCTCCCCTCTTCCCCCTACACCCTCTCCTTGTCCTCCACCCCCTCCTTGTCCTCCACCCCCTCCTCATCCTCCGACCCCTCCTCCCCCCTCCACTCCCCACCCCTACGCTTTGCCCCCTTCCTATCTTGGCCCCACCCCCTCGCCCCTAAGCTTAATCTAAGTAAGATATAAATTAATCTAAATTCCCCTTCCCCCTCCCAATGCAACGATTCCCCCCCTCCTCCTTGAAATGGTCATAATCATTCCAAATGCCCAAGGTCCTCAAACAGAGCCAAAGGCGCATGCAATAAAAGCATTTATATCTCTTTAAGAATGTTACAACATAGGCAAAGTATGGGATATCAGCTTAGAAGCACTTTTACTGCATGTAATCGGACACAATTTGGTGCAACAAGGCAAATCACCCAAATGCAAAATGCTTTGGATAGAAATATAAGGGGGGGGTGTGACACCCCCCTTCACCTTTTTTTTTTTTCTTTTTTGCCCGTTCCTCCTTTTTTCTAGAAGGACTTCATGTGGGCCTAACTTGGTCTCTCAAGC
The DNA here is from genome assembly GCA_020310875.1 of Ceratopteris richardii. Lineage (NCBI taxonomy): Eukaryota > Viridiplantae > Streptophyta > Polypodiopsida > Polypodiales > Pteridaceae > Ceratopteris > Ceratopteris richardii. Next base: position 113,107,041 of record CM035406.1, read on the forward strand.
TCTAGCTCTAATCTGGGAATTTTTTGAGTTGATTTTAGACCTTGCATTCAAGATGTCTTTGTGACATCAATGCCAAATCAATTTCACTTCGTCGTGAATGTTTTTCCTTCAATTATTGATTCTTCTTTGCTTCCAAATCCATTTCACATGACTCTAAAAACCACATTTTCACATGGTCTTTCTTCATCGGCTAGCTCATGAATTGCACATGTTGCATATGGTTCTCTCTAAAACAGGAATTTCACATTCCACATGGTTTTTTTTGCGACCCATCCTTCTCTTCCCCTTTCATATTTCCCTTCCTACTCCCCCATCATTTCTCCTCCTTTGAGCTTGTGACATCATGGCTTTTCCATGGTGATTGAGAGTTCTACTATTTACGAACAACCCTTCCTCCCACTGAGATTATGTTGATCTTGTCCAAGGAAGGAGAGACGATTAGTGGTGGGTAGCTATTGATAATAAAATTTTTTCTATGTATTTTCCTTCACATGCATATCTCTCTATCTGCTTCTTTCTTGCACTCCTTGTGCACAAAGTAGCCAAGTGGCAATAGACCCCTTTTTCTATTACTCTCTTGCCAAGTGACATTGTGTTATAAAGTAAGTGCACAAAGTAGCCAAGTGACCCCTTTTGCTATTACTCTCTTGCCAAGTGACATTGTGTTATAAAGTACTTGAATAAGGTGAATCTCAAGATAAAATTATCATAGTTTGAAGTATTAGACAAGGAATTGAGCTTAACCTAGTGGCTAAGTCTCATGGATGAGAAGGAGGAGGTCTTAAGATCAATATCCCTATGATATATGTTCTCCTCTCTCCAGGATCTCCAACTAGGTAATCTTGACCAACCTCTCTCTAGAAGCGTCCACTCGAGTTAACTTGAGTTAACTCGAGTACACTAAGAATCAACGCAATGACTAGGTAGATTTAACATTTACAGACACCAAGAAATAGGACACTTGTCAAGTTGAGTGTTAGTTGTGGTTACACATGCAGTGGAGGAGATTAAACATGCATACAAAAAATTCATTTAACACTAGAGACTACCCACATTTAAGAAGTCTACATAGATGCCACTTAGGAGGAGATTCAAAGGTCATTTATCTTGTCTATGATACAAAGTTTCACTACAATGGTATCACAACTCAGCTGTGGAGTTCTTGGAGCTCATGAAGAAGATTATTTATGAAGTCATTCAATAAGAGCTTTTGCAATAGGCCCATAGGGTGGGAACCCTCCTCATGGAGGAGCCTCCCTTCTATGAAACAAACACCCATGCACATTCCTATAAAGGCCTTTGGAACCACCCACACATGCAATAGGTACCCCAGATAGTAGATCATCCATGTGAAGAGAGAACATTGAGCTCTTACTCTTGGGGGTGGAAGAATGATGGCGAAGCTACATAATACACAACGTTTTCCATTATTCCTACCCTCTTATATGGAATTTTAGCCTTTTCATGTGCTTTGGAATGGGTTCTCTTATTTGCAACCTCTTAAGCAATCCAAAACCTCTTTTTTCTTCCCTAGAATTTTCGAGAAGTTAGCTATGCACAATGGATAGAAAGAAGAAAGATACAAAAATATATGTGAGATATTATTTTGAAGCTCACCTATGAAGCACAAGGAAGATGAATTTATATGGTACGTCTATGGAGCATCAAACAAAGCAATAAAGAATTAGAAAAATATATAAGCAAGAACTCCTTCTGTTGGAATAAAGCAATCCCCAATTGATGATTATGAAGAACTTGAAGCAAGTCAAAAATCAAAATGAACTCAAAGAAGTCATTGGAGAAAGTGAAGAGATCTCACAAATGTAGCTTGTATACATATGTACATTACATATGAAAATTCTTGTACAATGGATATAGATGATCATTAGAATAATAAGGAATAATGTAATAGACATGGAAGGATTCTAGAATCATATGTATATAAGTCAATAATGTAAAGAAATAGTGGGGAGAGTCATTAACTGAAGAATTCATGTGATAGAGGGGTCGCTTGTTCAAAAAGATAGTTTCTGACACACATTTGGTTTTAATGATCAAATCAAAGTTTTAATGATTCTTTTGAAGATCTAATGGATCTTATGATTGTGAAAAGGTAGCTTTGAGGTATGTACATTATTAGATTGAAGAAATTTGAAGATATGTGCAGGTAATGAAGTTAATCTCTGAAGCAGACTCATTGAAGAAAAAGAAACTTCATATAGAGAAGTGTTTGTGAATGATTTTGAATCATGGTAAAATTTGTGTAAAGTTTGAACTATGATTGATATAGAAGTGTTCTTAAATCAGTATAGATCAAGTGTTTGGAGATAAAGAGGTCTCCATCAGTGGTATCAGAGCAAAAGGTGCAATATAAAGTGAGGTAAAGAGCAATTGAAGTCCCGACTGCTGCAAACATTGAAGTTTCTTCTAATTGAAGGTGGACCAGATCAAAGTCTTGAAGACAACCTCAAGAAGTGTGAAGATTGAACTTGAAAGGATCCGGAAGATTGAAGCTTTACATTAAAGGTACAAAACATATTCATTTATCTTAACATTTGTAGAAGACAAAGATCAAAGATGGGAGAAAGCTTGCAGATTGATAAGCTAGATAAGGAAAGCTATCCAGCTTGGTCCATGAGGATGGAGGCACACCTCATGAGCAAAGATTTGATGGCATTCATTATAGGAGAAGAAGAAAAGTCTGAGTTTGAAGATCCTAGTGTTCCAACTAGGGAAGAGCTTGCAGATTTGAAGAATTGGATGAAGAAGGATGCTCAAGCTAGGAGCATCATTTACATGGCTATAAATGATTATCTTCTACCTCATATTAGAGGATTAGAAAGTGCAACAGATGTGTGGACTGCTTTGGTAGAGCATTTTCAAATACAACTAATTCAAGGAAGTCCTCATTATGGGCTGAGTTCACAACCTTCAAGAAGAAGAGTTCACAATCAATTTCTGATTATATGGCAAGAATGAAGGATATTGCAGATAGCTTAGGAGTAGTAGATGAAGATATTGAAGAGGAAAAGTTGGTAAGACAAATACTCACAAGTCTGAGAGGAGATGAGAAATGGAAGCCTTTCATATTGTCCATAGAATTGTCATTAGATCATTTTACTCCCGATCTTAATCAATTGCTAGGACACATGGTAACTTTTGAGCATGACATTAAGGGAGATAATGATTGGAGTGCAAGCCAAGCTATGTACTCCAAGGGTAAGAAAAAGAATGCCAAAGGAAAGCAGTTAACTGATGATGAAGGATCTTCAAGACAAGTTTATTTCACAAGAGGAAAGATGAATTCAAGAGGCAAAGGAAGAGGAGGCCCAAGAACAAAGATGATGCTAAATCTTGTTGGGTTTCTAGTAGAACAAATCATTTGACAAATGATTGTTTGTATAACAATCAAAATGGTGGAAGTCATAATCAGAGTTTCAATCAAAGAGGTAGAGGAGGCAGAAATCAAAGAGGTAACTTCAGAGGAAGAGGTGGTAGGACTTCATATGCGAGAGGAGGTGGAAGAAGCTTTCAACCTCAGTCCTACAATAACAACTATTATAAGTATGCATCAGATCAGAAGGATGACTTGAATCTCATCTTGAATGCAACACATGAAGCAATAGGAGAAGATCAAAGGGTATATATTGACTCAGGATGTAGCAATCATCTGAGTGGCAACATATCATTGATGACTGATATGGAACCAAAGGTGAGTGGACATACAGTTCAAACAGGAGACAATACCAAGCATAAAGTGGAAAGCATTGGATCAATGAAGACAAAGAGTGGAAGCACACTCTTAAGCAAGGTACTTTATGTTCCTACTATTCCTAAAAACTTGATAAGTGTAGGACAAATTGTGGAGAAAGGATATGAAGTCAGATTAACAAATAATGGTGTTTATGTGCAAGATCCAAATCAGGGATATAGAAGCACCATTACAAGTCAAAAAGAAGGAAGGCTTTTTACTCTCAAGGTCCAAGGTAATGTGGGACATGCATTGTTTACTTATGGAAGTCAAAAGATGTCTGAGTTAGACCTATGGCATAAAAGGCTAGGTCATTTTAATGAGAGAACTATAAAATAAATGTCAAAGAATGATGTAGTGCTTGGATTGCCAAATGTTGAAGGCCAACACATGGTATACAAGTGTGAAGCTTGTCAATTAGGTAAATCTCATAGAAGTTCATACAATAAATCTGGATACAAGTATTCAAATATGCTTGAGTTGGTTCATACAGATGTGTGGGGTCCTTCAAGGGACTATAGCATAAATGGATCTAGATATTATGTGTTGTTTGTTGATGATGCAACAAGATGGATTACACTTTATGTAATCAAGGACAAATCTGAAGTGTTCAGGACATTCAAGGATTATCATGCTTATGCAGAAAGGATTACAGGACAAAAGCTCAAGAGGTTGAGATTAGATGGAGGGGGAGAATATTTTTCTAAAGAGTTTGATGATTATTTGTGGAATGCAGGTATAAAAAGAGAAGTAACTTTTAGGTGCTCCCCTCAACAAAATGGAGTTGCAGAAAGAAGAAATAGAACTCTTGTAGAGTTTGCAAGATCAATGATGAAAGAGAAGAATTGTCCCAACTACTTGTGGGAAGAAGCTATCAACATAGCAACATACCTTGTGAATAGGCTACCCTGCAAAGCTTTGGATGATAGAACAACTTATGAAGCATGGTGGGGTAAGAAACCTACTCTTGATCATTGTAAGGTATTTGGATGTTTGGCATATGCTTATGTTCCTTCTCAATTAAGGCATAAGCTAGAGCCCAAAGCAGAGAAGTATTTGTTTATTGGATATTATGATAGACAGATGGGTTACAGATTGTGGAGTCCATCTACAAAGCAATTTCTTGTTACAAAAGATGTTACATTTGACGAGCAAAGAACATGGTATACAGGGTCAACTAATGATTATACAAATGTTGAAGAAATACAAAGGAAAGGGAAGACAAAAGTAAATGTGTATGAAGAAGATATTGATGATGATGATTGTAAAAGTAAATTGCAGGGCAATGATGAAGATAGGCCAAGATTTGATCCAGAATCAAATGTAGCTAAGACTTCAAGAAGTGCAGAGGTCAGAAGATCTTTGAGAGAAAGAAAGGAACCTATTAGGTATAGCTATGATACATCTTTTGTAACAACAAAAGACTATGCTTATATTGTGAAGGCAGATGAAGATCCAACCACATATGAAGAAGCTAAAAGAAAACAGAATTGGGAGAAGGCAATGCAGGAAGAGTATGATGCTCTACTTGAGAATGAGATGTGGGAATTAGTGCCAAGACCAAAGAACTAGAAGATAATTGGATGTAAGTGGGTATATAAGACAAAGAGGTTTGCAAATGGTGAAGTGTCTAGATACAAAGCTAGACTTGTGGTTAAAGGTTATGCCTAAACTTATGGGGTAGATTATGATGAAACCTTTAGTCTAGTTGCTAAGATGTCTACAATTAGACCCCGAATTGCTATTGCTGCTTGTAAAGGATGGAAGTTGTCACAATTAGATGTGAAGAATGCATTTTTTAATGGATATATTGCAGATGAGGTGTACATGGAGTAACTAGAGGGTTTCATGGATTCAATTGGATCAGATTATGTACGTAAGCTCAAGAGAGCTTTGTATGGTTTGAAGGAAGCCCCAGGGGCATGGAATTATAGGCTTGTTAAGTTCTTGAATCAATGTGGATATCAAGCTTCAAAAGCAAATAGTAGCTTGCTAGTGAAGGCAAGTGAAGATGGGTTCATATATATGTGTATTTATGTTGACGATATTATTGTCATAGGTACAGATGCTCAAGGAATCAAGGAGCTTAAGAAGCAAATAGAAAAAGAATTTAAGATAAGTGATTTGGGAAACTTGTCTTATTTCTTAGGAATGCAGATTGTGTATACTCAACATGGAGTATATGTTACACAAGAGAGATACTTGAAGAATCTTTTGGTCAAGTTCAACATGGAAGATTCCAAGCGTTCAACCACACCATTGGAGGTAAATCATAAATTGAGTAGATATGGAGGAGAAGAATTTAATGACATGAACAAATATCAGAGTTTGGTAGGTAGTTTGATCTATGCTACCTTGACAAGACTAGATTTATCATATGCAATTGGTGTCTTACCACAATTTATGCATTGTCCAAAGAAAACTCATTGGATTGCAGCTCAAAGGGTACTTAGATATATCAAGGGAACCTTGAGTGAAGGTTTGTATTATGGTTTTACTTTTGACACAAGAATCAAAGTGTTTAGTGATGCAGGTTGGACAAGTAATTCAGATGATAGAAGTTCTACTCATGGTTATCTCTGTTATATTGGAGATAAGTTAGTTTCTTGGTGCTCAAAGAAGCAACATACAATTGCTTTGTCATCCACAGAAGCTGAGTATAAAGGAATGGTAGAGGCTGCAAAAGAAGTGATATTGTGAAGACCTTATTAAAAAGTTTTGGAGCTGCTCAAAGTACTCCAATTATTTTTGTAGACAACATGAATTCATTATATTTGGCAGCTCATCCTATTTTTCATGCCAGGACTAAACACATAGAGATTCAGTATCATTTCTTGAGAGAAAAGGTACTTGAAAAAGAGATTGAAGTCTTGTATACACTAACAAAAGAGCAAGTTGCAGATATGTTGACAAAGAGCTTAGATGGATCTAAGTTACATAAGTTCAAAGAGATGGCAAGAATAAAGAAGAATGGAATAATCACAATTAGTGATTGAGGGGGAGCTGTTGGAACAAAGCAATCCCCAATCGATGATTATGAAGAACTTGAAGCAAGTCAAAAATCAAAATGAAGTCAAAGAAGTCATTGGAGAAAGTGAAGAGGTCTCAAAAATGTAGCTCATATACATATGTACATTAAAGATGAAAATTCTTGTACAATCGATATAGATTATCATTAGAATAATAAGGAATAATGTAATAGACGTGAGATGAGTCTAGAATCATATGTATATAAGTCAATAACGTAAAGAAATAGTGGGGAGAGTCATTAGAAGTGAAGAATTCATGTGATAGATGTGTAGAGAGTCATCTTCCTGAGTTAGCGTCGAGTCTTTCTCTGATTTCTCTCAGCCTGATCAAGTGGATCAAGAAATCTTTTATACACATCTAATTGAGAAGATAATCAAGCTATGTTCAAAGTTTCAAGGTCTAATTCCTTTCAGCTAATGTGTATGATCAATAGGAACATGTATATGTAAAGTCTATAGATAGAACTCTCAGAGTCACAAAAAGCTAATGTGTATGATCAATAGGAACATGTATATGTAAAGTTTGCAGATAGAACTCTCACAGTCACACACTTTTTTGTGTCAGAGTTTTGCTTGGATCTCAGTGCACAATGTAAATTCTTTGATGAGTGAGCATTTAAAATCTAAATTAGAAGGTAAGGAAGCCATGGATAAAAGCATTTAGCAAAAGGGGACTTGTGCTGTGAGAAATCAACCTTAGAAGTTGACCATGTCAAAGTCGCTTGTTCAAAAAGATAGTTTTTGACACACATTTGATCTTAATGGTCAAATCAGATTTTTAATGATTCTTTTGAAGATCTAATGGATGTTATGATGGCGCAAAGGTAGCCTGGAGGTATGTACATTATTAGATTGAAGAAATTTGAAGATATGTGTAGGTAATGAAGTTAATCTCTAAAGCAAACTCATTGAAGAAAAAGAAACTTCATACAGAGAAGTGTTTGTGAATGATTTGTGAATCATAGTAACATTAGTGTAAAGTTTGGTCTATGATTGATATAGAAGTGTTCTTAAATCAGTATAAATCAAGCACTTGGAGATAAAGAGGTCTCCATCACCTTCAAGCATAAGCATAAATGGGGAAGTACATATCATCCTTACTCTAGTTTTTACAAGATTTCTCATCTTGTGTAGCATCGAAATAGTGCATTGAAAGAAAGTATATATAGTAGCTTCAAAGAAAGGAATATGAAAGATAGCATGTTTTGCATTCCAGCTGAATGATTTCCATTAGAGTAAGGACATGACATAAGAGGATGACATGAAAGTTTGAATTATATGTATATGGTATCCTTGTACATGACAAGGCTTGTAATTTATTATGAGCGGTTTTGCATTCAAATGTCTGTATGTTTTGTGCATACATGAGAGGATATGCACAATGAGTGATACACTTAAATCATGCATATACAAGGATTCGTTCCATTCATTAGATGGAATGATTGAAACGATAAGCTATGCATAGTTCTTCAATTAAAGGCACATATTCTTTCTTGAAAGGCTTTTTTCCAAGAGATGGACAAAGAATGATTCATTGAAAGCATGCAAAAATAAACATGTTGGAGCTTGAGGTTAGTGGAAACACATGAACAACACAAGGAAGAAGAACAACCTTGGAGCACAACACACCACTGAATGTATTACGAAGTGAATATACAAATATAAGTGATCCATTAGGGTTATAGGCATATATACAAGCTAGGGGAAAAAAACCTCTTGGAGAAGGAAAAAAGTTCCCCTGAAACTCCTAAGTGTGTTCACACACATCACTACTGAAATCTGTCAACAAATCCCCCTTGCGAGTGATGCAGTGAACAAGGAGCTCAAACTCATGTATATGGAAGTGCCAAGCTATGTGGAAAGAGACCAATCCACAAACGAAGTAAGCCAAAAGCTTTGCGAAAAGCTTCAAACTTCTCCCTAGGTAGAGCCTTTGTGAAAAGGCACAACTCCTCTGTGGGCACATATGCCAAATTAATCTCTCTAGCAAAGAACCGTTCTATGACATAATGATACTGAAATGCAATGTGCTTAGTGCGAGCATGGAACAAAGGGTTCCTCGCAATTGCCAATGTGCTCTAATTGTCAGTGAAGATGGTGGAGGAAAAAGACATTTCCAATACCCAAATCAGCCAAAAGGTGCCTGAGCCACACACACTCAACAGTCACTCTGAAAGATTCCCTATAATGAGCCTCACAACTAGAAGTGGCCATAGTAGGCTACTTCTTCCTCAACCAAGATATGCATGAGCTACCAAACATGAAGCAAAAACCACTTGTGGACACACAAGTGTCATAGAAACCAGCCCAATCTTAGTAAAAAAAAGCATGTAAATATGGTGGTAATGACCCCCCTTGGGATAAAACAATCCAGGTATCCAGGCACCACTCAAGTAGCAAAATATGCACTTAACCACTTGCCAATGCTTGAAACCTAGGCGATGCATAAACTTTCTCATCTGAGAGACAACAAATTGAATATCAGACTGTGTTATGCATAAGTAAATCAAGCATCCAACCCCTTGCTAATAGATAACAACATCAAATGCATCTCCAAAATCATGAATGTTGGGGGAATTCGACAAACCTATGCAACTTTGAAAGGTTTTAGGCCCTCATAGGTTTTTTTCCATAGTGACCCTCAAGTCATTATTTTCCTCCTAAGGAGCACTTTTTTGACAGCCTATATATGTATGAATCCAACTTGAAAAACATGACCATGACTTCTACTCTTTTCCTAGAGTTAGTATAGAGTATAAGGAAGTTGCTACACACAACCCCCTTGCTTAGTTAGTCATTTTGTTAGCTTATTCTTTTCTGTAGTTAGCCATTGCTCGCTACCTCTATGAGGAATGAGCTAGTTCTCAGCACTATTTTGTTTTGGTTGTAACTCCTTCTTCCGGTATCCATTTCAAGTGCTTTTAGTTGCGTTTGTTCACTATAATTTTATCGGAGTCTATTCAAGCTGGTGTAAATGTCGTGACTATACTTCAAGTGATCTCTGAGGGAGGTTGTCAATAGTGAAGGTGTGTCTCCGCACATAGGTAGACAACAGTACTGAAATCTAGACTAAATTGTAGAGGTTGGTTCTCCCTAATGGAGTATACAAATCAACTTTTTTAGAGTTCTATGGATAGCTGAGAGTGTCTTTATTTTGGAAATTCCTCAAGCCTTGAACTTAAATCTACCATGCTAATACTTCTTTTGAATTTCAGTAGCTTTGTTCCTTCCAATCCTTTTGTAAACATGTCTGCAAGTTGATCTTTGGTACTCACATGCTCCACCTTGACCTCCTTTGCAATCACCTTCTCTCAAATAAGGTGGTAGTGTAACTCAATGTGCCCTAACCTAGCATAGAAAAATGGATTCAAAGCTAGGTATACATTGCTCATATTGTCACACATGATTGGAATCTATTTCACTTACAAGTTCAAGTCTTTAAAGAGCTTCTTCAACCACATAAGCTCACATGTGAAAATGGCAAAGGCTCTATATTTAGCTTTGGTGGAAGATAGGGCTATTGTTGATTGATTCTTAGAGCTTCATGAGATTGTCTTGCTCCAAATCATGACTACATAGCCACTTGCACTTCTCCTATCATGCTTTGAGCCTACCCAATTTGCATCGCAATAGGCTTTCACCTACAAATATTCATCATACGCATGAATAAAACTTCAATTATACTTCATATGAGATATTTAAGAGCTCTCTTGGCTACCACTAAATGTTGCACTTTGGGAGTTTGCATAAACTATCAGAGAACTCCTACTACATGTTTGATGTCCAACCTAGTAAGAGTTGCATAGTTCAAAGATCCTACAATGGATCGGTACAAAGTAACATCTTTAATGTCTTCTCCCTCATTTGCACTCAACTTTACATTTACCTTCAATGGGTTTGCAATTGGCTTGCAATTACACATGCCATACTTTGTTAGTACATCAAGAATGTACTTTCTTTTCATGAGATATATACTTTGCTTCTTCTAGATTACTTCTATGCCTAAGAAATACTTCGTCTCCATGATATGAGATCATGAATTATTCTCCAAGCTTGTTCTTGATTTCTCTAATGCTTGATTCATATTATTGTTTGAACACCAAGCTTTCATTATGCTTGAGGTGGATATGCTCTACATCAAATCCATCATTTGCATGGTGCCATATATGTACCTTGAAGAATAGCACTTATGATCATTTATTGTAAGGTTGAAGGTATTTAGCTTTGTAAAAGGTCAGAGTAAAAGGCATGAAAGCCAGGAGTTAGAAGTGGTTGATATTGATTCTCAATCAATTGATCAAGAAGTAGATATGACTTCAACTTTCTCTTTTCCTAGATTGTAGGAAAGATTCCAATCAATCTAAGCTACTAAACTTCTCGTATTTTGAATTCAAATTTATGGAGAAAAGGAGTGGTTAGATTCTCATATATAAAGACTCCAAATCATTTGCACATTAAGTAGAGTGTTGATTTGAAGCAATACATATACTCTTTGATCATTGCTTGGTGCCATTTCTATTCTCTACTCCTTCTTGCTTAGACTCACTAAACTTACAGAGATTTCTACTCTCTCTACATAGCTCCATATCAAGTGTTTAAGCATTCAGATGAAAGGTATGACTATCTAATTTATGTTTACAAATTTACAAGTCATTTGGTTCAATAATTTCACAGAAATCTAAGTTTAGAGTCTCAAGGTCATTGTCTGCACATCCCTAAAAAATCGGGATGACATCCAATCACTATTAAGGTGATTGATCCTTAATTGATTGATATAAATTAGGGCTTCTATGCACTTTTAGCAATCTAACCCTATGTATGAAACTCCCTTATGAGGAAGTTTTCCAATTGTAATTGTGTTGGCTGATCTCAGTGTTTGAAGTCATAACTTCCATCAATTTTTAGAAGGTTTTTCTGAGCTAGTCAAGATGCAAGTTATCTATTTTGCATCAACTTGTTCTTGTTGATGTTCCAAAGTAGCTATTGGGTTTTATTGCACTAATCACAAGCCTACAAGGTCTACTTTACATATCCAAAGAGGTAGGGCTAGTCCTATGCTAGTTTGCTGGACCAACTTCACCACTTGATAACTCAACTTTCCAAGCCTCTTCAAGCTTCTCCAACCTCTTTCAAATATTCCTATAAGAATAAGATCATTGAAATATATGAAAATGTAGATAGCCTGATCACCTTCCTTCTTGATATACAATGATTACTCGACACCACTTTGCTTGTAGCCAAATTTGGCTATTGTTCCATTATCCTTTGATTCCATTCTCTTGGTGCTTGCCTCATATCGTAAAGAGCTTTCTTTAACTTGTGCACATAGTGTGGATACCTCTAATCTTCAAAACCTTTTGGCTGCTTAATGAAAATACTCTCCTCTAGGTCACGGTTTAAGAAAGCATTCTTAACATCTAGTTGCTGGATCCTCCAACGCTTTATATTTCTTACCAATGTCATCCTTGCTATAGGGTTGAAAGTTTCCTCACAGTTAATCCCATAGGTTTGTGCAAAACGAGCCTTGGTTTATACCTAGATATGCTGCTATCTGAATTTCTCTTCACCTTGTATACACATTTGTTGCCAATAACCTTCATGTCCTTGGTTTTAGGCACAAATGACCAAGTGTGGTTCTCCTCAAGTGCTTTATCTCTTCATCTATGGATTGGTTCCATTCTTCATACAGGCTTGCATCTTCAAAACAATTAGGGTCTTCACATCCAACTACTTGACTCATATATGCATAGTGTTTAGCAATGAAAGAGTCATAAGTTAATCACTGAATTGGATATCTTTCTCCTGTTGAGCTTCTTCTTTCTTGAGGGGATGGAACAAATGACTTTCTATTTTTTCAAACTCTCCTTCACTGTTGCTATCCATGTCTACCAAATGATTATGCCCATCATCATTTTCTTCCATGCTTTTGCTTCTTGCAAAACTTTCTTCACTTGCAGTAGGCTTGTTTCCCAATCTCCCTTTTCATGGAGATGTGTGGATGCCCTTCGATGTTGTTATTGAATTTGAGGGACCAAAAATTTCTACATTTTGTTGGTCTTCTACATGTCTCCTCTCGGCATCATGTATGTCTTCAACCTACATTGAATCTTTCACACCATACCATGGTAGTAGTTCATCAAATATAACATCTCTAGATACCTTCAAATCTTTGACTTTAGGATCATAACATCTAAAACCCTTTTGATCACTTGAATACCCAATAAAAATGCACTGTTCAGCTTTTGCTTCAAGTTTATGCCTCAATTCATAAGGCACGTGCATAGAACATACACAACCAAAAATCTTGAGGTGAGATAGATTTGATTTCTTACTATACGATGCTTCATATGGACTTAAAGCATGTACACTTGAAGTGGGGCATCTATTCATGATGTAAATGGCTGTACTTGCTACGTCTACCCAGTAGCAATTGGGCATATTCATTTCATTGAGCATCGGCCTTGCCACTTTAGCTATGTGTCTATTTTTTCTCTCTGCAACCCCATTTTGCTAAGGTGTATACCTGCATGTATATTTTCTTTTGATGCCATTATGACTTAAAAGTTTGGAAAATTCTTTGGAGAAATATTCTCCCCCTCCATCAGATCTAAAGATCTTTATGTACTTGCCCATTTCCTTTTCAAAAAGTGCTTTGAAAACTTTAAAGTGACTAAAAACTTCAGCTTTTGACTTCATAGAATACAACCATGCCAATCTGGTATGATCATCAATGAAGATAACAAAGTATTGATTGCCTCCCAATGAGGGCTCTTTGGTCCATCCCCATATGTCAGTGTGAATGAGGTCCAATAAAAATTTGCTCCTTTGTGTACTCTTCTTGAATGGAAGCTTTGCTTGCTTCTTGAATTGACATGCTTCACACAAGTGTTTCATACTTTGAGAGTGGAAATTTGGAAGACCACTTACCACTCCTCTCCTTTGCATATCCTTCAACTTTTGAAGGTTTATGTGGCCAATCCTCTTGTGCCACAAATCGAGTTGAGCTACTTGCTTGTTGCTAGTAGTCAAATAGAGTGTATCTGATGAGGGAATAGTCCTCCTTCCTTCTTTCCTTTAGCTATCAGCTTTTAGCCTTGATTTGAATCTTCCACAAAACATCCTTTATTGTCGAACTTGACTACGTACCCTCTTTCAACCATTTGTCCAATTGATACTTAATTCTTTCTGATTATCAGTATGTGTAACACATCTTTAAGATACTTTTCATTCTGATTTTCATCCAATGGAACATCACCTATGTGTGTGATCCTATGCTCGGTGTCATCCTCTATTTCCACATGCCATTGTGTGCTTGGTTCATGCAAATTACAAAACATTTCCCTATTGGAGCTCATGTGATTTGAACATCTGCTATCAATGTACCATGTGGTTTCTATGCCCTCTCTTGTACCATTTCTTTACATCATGGCTAAGAGATTATCATTCTCTGATGTATTTAAAGTATTCACATAGTTACCTTGATTCTTTTTGTAGCCTCGTTGGCTGTCCTTTGAGTAACAGTCCCTTGCAAAGTGGCCCGACTTGCCACAATTGTAGCATTCCTTTCTGTAGTCCCTTCCTTGATATCGACCTCCTCTTCCTCTGGCTCTTCCTCTCCCCCTTGCTTCATAGATTTGACTCACACCATCTTGAGCATTGCTTGATCTTCCTCTACCTTTGCCTTGTCCATTGTGTCCACCTCTCTTTCCTTTACCTTTACTTGCATAAAATAATTGGGCTTCATTTCCCTTTGAATGGCCTCCATTGAGGTTCATTTCCTTGGTCACCATGAGTGTGAATAATTGCTCAAAATCTAGTAATGAGTCCCTCACATATACTGAAGTAGTGAATGGCCTCCATTTGTCATAATCCCTCAGCCCATTTGGTGTATGAGCTACCAAATCATCACCATCGATGGAGCTACCTATTGATCCTATGGCATTTGCAATCCCTTTTACCTTGAGGATATGATCATTGATGCTACTATTTTAAGTCTTTTTTAAGTTTCAACTCATTCTCAAGTTGAATCTTTTGCGCCTTCATGGAGGTGGAGTATAATATTTCCAAAGCCTCCCACACCTTCTTGGATGAGTCCAAGCCTTGGATATGAAAAATCATGCTATTACTAATGTGTTGAGATAAGATGAATGTGACTCTCGTATCCCTTTCAAACCACTCTTTCACTTCCCTTTCTTGTGCTTGAATGAATTGCTCTACATATTGAGGCCTAGGCTCAGCTCCACTAACTAATCCCCATAGTCCCTTTCCCATGAGGAAATTACTCACCAAAAATCTCCAAGGTTAGTAGTTTCCTTTCTCCAACTTCTTTATTCGGGTAGCATACTCAGTCGTTGCTTAAGATTATATGTTTCCTAAGCTTCTTTTGAGTTTGATGGAATATGCTCCTTCAAAATGATTACCTTCTTATAGCTTCCTCCCTTTATATGTATTGAGGTGCTAGCTGCTAGCTTCAAAATCCACTTCTAAATACTGACGTAGCGTTTTGGTCTACTACAAGTCCTTTCCTAAGAGCTTTAACAACTTCAAATAGTTTTTTTACCTCCTTGAAGAGTCCCAAATTCTTCAAAATGCTATGGTACCACTGTTGGGGGAGTATTCAACACCCCTATGTAGCTTTGGAAGGTTTAAGGCCCTCATAGGTTGTTTTCCACAATGACCTCAAGTCCGTATTTTGCCTCTAATGCCAAATCTAGATGCGAAAAAATAATGAAACATGCTAAAATAAAATTATACCTCTCAGATATCCATAAAATTTTTAAACACATTTGGATACTCCAATAGGGAGAACCAACCTCTAGAAGTTTAGACTAGCTGTCGGTACTACTGTTTGCCTATGTGCAAAGACACATCTTCACTATTTACAACCTCATTCACAGATCACTTAAAGTATAGTCACAAAATTTACACCACCTTAAATATGAGTAATCAAACATAAGTAAAATCACTTGAAATGGATATCAAAAGAAGGAGGTACAATCCAAACAAAATAGTGATGAAAATTAGGTCACTCCTTAGAGAGGTAGTGAGCAATGGCTAACTAAAAAAGCTAACAAAATGGCTAACTAAGTAAGGGGGCTGTCTGTAGCAACTTCCGTACACTCTATACTAACTCCAGGAAGAGAGTAGAGGTCATGGACATGTTTCCCAACTTGGATTCATACATATATAAGCTGTCAAAAAAGTGCTCCTACAATTTTGCAAGAATCTCTCAACCAGCCTCTTTAACACTTTTGGTAAGATATGATTTAGGAAAGTGGTTGAGACTTCTTGATAGTTGAAATTTGTGATATGAGGCCTTTAAATAATAGGTCCACTTGTCATCCATGCCTTTGAGACTTTAGCTATGATTTAGGCAAATATTTGAAACACTTGTATACTGAAATAACATCGAAAACAATTTCAGTATACATCAGAAATAATTTTGGTGAGGCACCAAAAATATTTTAGTGAGGCAACAAAAATAATTTTGGTGAGACACCATAGATAATATTGGTGAAACACCAGAAATAGTTTTGGTGAGGCATCAAAATTTTTTTTGGTCATGTTCAAGGCTTGATTTTTAACAATGAGGACTCAACCATAGACATATTTCCGTAGGAGTGGCAATATGTTTGCGAACTTTAAGGCCAAAATGTTGCAATAATGTGTCAATATATTTTGTGTGACACAAAATTAATTCCCAATCAACTTGCATAAAATGAATGCTCAAATAATGATGCAAATGGTCCAAATCTGAGACTCAAAAGAGGCATGTGAATCAGCCTTAAATTAAGCAATGTGCTTCTCATTAGGACTAGTGAGTAGCAGGTCATGAACATATACAATGATGACAAGAAGTAAATCATCTTCACACTTAACGTATAAGGTGCTCTCAGTTGGGTTGTTTTCAAAACCATATGCAATCAAGTAGGCATGTGTCTTTTCATACCAAGTAGGTGGTTCTTTGTTCAAACCATACAATGCCTTTTTCAACCTACACACTTTGTTTTCTTAACCTTTGTGCACAAAACATGGGATTGGAATACATACACTTCTTCATGTAAGTCACCATTCAAAAATGTGGTTTTAATGTCCAATTGATGTATATTCCAACCATCATGAGATGCAAGTCCACAAATGCTACAAACGGTGGTCATTTGACATGTGGGAGCAAATCTCTAATCAAAATAAATGCCTCTTTCTTGAGCATAACCTTTGACAACAAGCCTAGCTTTATATCTATCAACTATTCCATCAGGCTTACATTTTAGCTTGTATACCCATTTAGTGCCAATGGCCATTTTTTCTAGAGGCAAATCAAATAAAGACCAATTACCATTCTTCATAATAGCATCATATTCTGATTGCATAATAGCCATCTAGTTTTTTGAGTCTTGTGCTTCATCAACAAAAAGAGGCTTACTCTCATCACAAAGACTAGAGATAGCCATTGCATAGCAATCTGATGCAAAGGAAGCACTATGAGAGCCTGAACAGATACAATATGAAAAAGCTACATCTAATTTGCTATCTCTCAAAGTCTACACCAACCATTTAGGCATTGTTTTAGTCTCTTCTATGTAAGCCCTCTCATCAACAAGTGCATCATGTAAATTTGCATAAAAAATGGAATGACCTACATCATCATGTGGAACCTGTAGAGGCTAAGAAATTGCCTCATTTGGACTAGCACTTGAGTGGCCATCTATAAAAAGAGGAAGCAAAGTGTCACACACAACTTTCGGGATAATTGATGTTTCCTTGGTACATGATAGTAATGGCTAAATTGCAACTTCCACAAAAACAACATCATGGCTAACAAAAAGGCATTTAGCATGTGGACGATACAGACAATAGCCTTTGCTTTTTTGTTAAGAAACAAATTTGTTGTGTCGTGTTGAAATTTTGATATGAGCTCATTTTGGCCTCCAAACTCCCTATTCTAGTGACTATGTAGGCAATTTCCTCCTTTTGTGCCGAACATATATATATATATATATATATATATATATATATATATATATATATATATATATATAGGTGTTTGGAGCTGAGTGTCATGATAACATATAGCACACCTCCTATCCTGACTTATGTGAATACGATAGACTTTGGAATTCATACCAGAATTAAGTTACAACAACCAATACTGCACCATAAACATCACATACAATACTCTCCTTGTTATCTTTAGACTTAATACAACACTACAAAAACTTTCGAATTCTTTGACAATTTTGTAAGATAGATTCTTATCTTTCTGGCTTCGGACTAATTGTTCCGCACAGATAGATTGCACTACACCATTCTCCTTCTCGTCTTTTTGGCTACTTCACTCTGTTCTATAGTTTGAGATATATGACATAGATAACTCTTCAGATCTATAAGTAATAAACCCTTCTCCTATTACAAAATATGAATTACAAAGTTAGGTTAGTCCATTCCGATGGCTAACACAGGCATACTGCTTCATTAAGTAGAGAAGTGCACTATGGTCAACATGAAAAGCAAAAGATTTGCCCATTAAATATGATGGAATTTCTTAATTGAATAAAGTAAACCCAAACATTCGCGTTCTATGGTAGAATAATTCCGCTCCATAGAAGTCAATCTTTGGCTAGCATAGTAAATAGGCCAGAACCAGTTACATCCTTCTTTTTGCATTAGTACACTTCCGATTACTTGATCAGAAGCATGCACAAAGACATGGAACGGTTCCTTCCAATCTGGAGCTTTTAAGATTGGTGTTGTGGCAAGCATCTTTCATAGCCTTTCAGAAGAAATTTGAGCCTCCTTTATCCACTAGAATTCTGATGGTTGGACATGTGCTAATTTGTTAAGATGTATTGCAATATGAGCCAATCCGCTTAAGTGATGCCCCTGCCACCGTTTTTGGCCTAAAAACTACAAAATTTCTTTCGGGTTTCTTGGGGCTAAGGTCTCTAGAATGATCTTTATCTTGTTCGGATCTATGGTGATACCATCCTGCAAAATGATATGGCCCAACAATTTTCCACATTTGACTGCAAAAGCTGATTTATGCGGATTGAGGCAAAGGTGTCTCTTTTGAAAAGCATCAAAACAAATAAATGTTCCAGATGTGCTACAATTTGACCAGAAATAGAGAATTCATCTAAGAATATCTGCATGAAGGAAGCAAGGTATGGGGCAAAGATCTGTTGCATGCATCTTTAAAACATACTAGGAGTGTTCCTCACTCCGAACCACATGACTGTGCAATCAAATACTCCCTAGTTGGTAATGAATGATGTCTTTGGTATATCCTCTTCCACCATGTGAATTGGATTATATCCACTAAATCCATCTAGGAAAGAGTACATTTCCCACCCTACAACTTCACCTAGCACACTATCTAGAAAGGGCAGTGGAAAAGGGTCCGGGATCGTGGTTGCAATCAATTTCCTATAATCCACACAAATCTGTAGCTGCTTATTTTTCTTCAATACAATCACAATTGGGGATACCCATTCTAGATTCTTGATAGGCACAATGTATCCCACTTTAATTAGATGGTCCAATTCATGCTTTACATGTTTCACAAAATTTGGGAGAAAAAATAAAGAATGATAAAGAATAACTGAGTGTAAGCATATAAAGTATACCTCCCACCTGATGGGCATGTTACACAGTATACAAGTGACTGTGTAAGATCATGAATCAAGTAACCCCCATCAAGTGACAATAGTGTCGAAAGCTATCATGTGGTAGAGCTTTAGTCAAAACATCTGCAGCATTATCTCGAGTATGAAACTTCTCAAGAATAATGTGCTCAGTGGCTAAGCAATCTCTAATGAAATGATACCTCATCTCAATGTGCTTGGTCTTTGCATGATAGACTAGATTCTTAGCCAAAGCAATGGCACTCTGACTGTCACTGAGTGTGACAGGGCAAGAGCTCCCCCCCCTTGTATTTCTATCCAAGCCTTTTTGGTGCTTGGGTAGTTTGCCGTTAGGCGCCAAATTGTGTGCAACTATAGGGCGAGATGGGGATCCTTCGAGACCAAGAATTATAGCGATCCTCAAGCGAACTCAAGCGACCTTTGCGATCACCGTGCGGTGGTCGCAAAGGTCGCTTGAGTTTGCTTGAGGGTAGCTAGAATTCTTGGTCTCGGAGGCTCACCATGTCCCCCTATAGTTGCGCACAATTTGGTGTCCGACGGCAAACTACCCAA
Source organism: Ceratopteris richardii (assembly GCA_020310875.1). Taxonomy (NCBI): domain Eukaryota; kingdom Viridiplantae; phylum Streptophyta; class Polypodiopsida; order Polypodiales; family Pteridaceae; genus Ceratopteris; species Ceratopteris richardii. The sequence continues at coordinate 113,127,014 of CM035406.1, forward strand.
GCACCAAAAAGGCCTGGATAGAAATACAAGGGGGGCGCTCTTGCCCACGGGTTGTCACACTGAGCAAATGAGGTATATGCTGAGGTAAACCCATATCACAAGCAAGACGAGAGAGCTACAATGCTTCCTTACATGCCTCACTTGCTGCAACATACTCTGCTTTTGTGGTGGAAATAGTTGTACATTCTTGAAGCCGAGATCTCCAAGAGATAGCACCTCCAACAAAATGAAAAATGTACCCTGATGTAGACTTATGATTGTGTACACAACTAGTATAGTCAAAATCTATGTAACCAATAATGGATGCTTTACCTCTACCTAAGCATAGACACTTGTCCTTGGTGCCACTCCAGTATCTCAAAATCATCTTGACCGCTTCCCAATGTTTCTTGCCAGGATTACACATATATCTGCTCACAACTCCCACTGCAAATGCAATGTCTCGTCTCGTAGCTACCATAGCATGCATGAGACTACCAACAGTAGACTGATAGGAAATTTTGGTCATGAATTCCTTTTCCTCATCTGATTTGGGGCAATCACCCTTGTTCAATTTCACATATGTGGGTAAAGGTGTACTCAATGCCTTTCCACCCTGTATATTGAACTTGTCAAGTACTTTGGATATGTACTCACTTTGAGACAAGTATATGCATCTTTTCTTCTTATCACGAGTAATGCGCATGGCAAGAATATGTTTGGCATCCCTCAAATCCTTCATATCAAATGTCTGACTCAAATTCTTTTTTAGAATTATAAGTCATAAGAGGACTTCCTAGCAATCAACATATCATCGATGTAAAGTATCAAGCATGTCAAGCTGCCATCTGAGCATCTCTTTGTGTAGATACAATGATCCTCATTGCTTTGAATATAGCCTTGGGACTTCATAAAGGCATCAAACTCTGGTACCATTGTCTAGGGGACTATTTAAGTCCATACAAGCTCTTCTTGAGCTTACAGACTAGACTTTCCTTGCCAAGAACTACACTTTCCTTGCCAGGAACTACATAACCCTCTAGTTGTTCCATATAGATCTCATCTGTAAGATTTTCATGCAAGAAAGTAGTTTTCACATCCATTTGGACTAGCTCTAATTCCATTGCAACAAATCCAAGCAACATGTGCAAGGTAGTCATCTTCACCACTGGAGAGAAGATTTCCTCAAAATCAACACCATGTTGTTGCTTAAAACCCTTTGCAGAAAGTCGTGCTTTATACTTTGGAAAAGCACTATCTGATGTGAATTTTAGCTTATATACCCATTTACATGGTAAATCTTTCTTGCCCTTTGGCAAAGGTACTAAATCCCAAGTACCATTCTTGTGAATGGAATCCAACTCACTCTTCATGGCACGCTCCCACTTGACATGATCCTCTATCTGCATAGCCTCTTTGTAGCAAGAAGGATCACTGACATCTATTAGCATAACAAAATCTAAACCTGGAACATATCTATCAGGTGGATGTGAGACACGTGCAAAGCATCTCAATGGGTGCTGAATAAGAACGTGTGCATACTGATCTGATCAGACATTCTCTTGAACGTCCCTATGTGCAACATTTGTATGCATGCTAACTCAAGGACTAGTATCCTCAAACACCACTTTTCTCACTTGAACCTCTTAATGGGCTGTTTAAGCATCTTAGACTCATTGAAAATGACATCATTACTTCTGATCAGTGACTGTGTTTCAAGATCCCATAAGCGATATCCAAATTGACCTTCTCGACCATATCCAAGAAAAATGCATTTCTTTGACTTATGGTCCAACTTTTGTGTAAGATTCTTGGGTATATGAACATATACTTCACACCCAAAAACTCGAAGATGATCATAATATGGTGGCTTCCCTGTTCATAACTCTTGTGCCACTTTCAAGCCTTTGGTAGTACTAGGTGAAAGGTTAATCACATGAACTATAGTCAATACTACCTCTGCCCAAAAGCCTTGTGAGAGGTTTGCATGGTGCAACATAGAAACTACTCTATCCTGAATGATTCTATTCATCCCTCTGTATTGGGGTATAAGGAGCTGTAAACTCTCTACGAATCCCTCTAGACTGACAGAAAGGGTTGAATTCATGTGAGGTATACTCACCCCCATTATTTGAACGTAATTCCTTAAGCTTAGTTCCTTTTTCAGTCTCAACTGAAGCAAGCCATTTTCTGAAAGTAGGGAATACCTCATCCTTGGATTTGATAGGATATACCCAAACTTTTCTAGTAGCATCATCTATGAAAGTGGCAAAGTAAAGAGAACCGCCTAAGGACCTAGTGAGCATAGGACCACACACATCTGTATGAACGAGATGTAAAGGCTGAATTGAAGAGTTGATGTGCATTCTATGCACATTTTTGGTTTGCTTTCCATATTGACAGTGCTCACAAAATGAAAAATCGGAGAAAGATAACACATGTAAGTATCTAGAACGAGAAAGATTTTCCATTCCACTATGAGATATATGGCCCAAATGACCATGCCAAATACAAGCAATAGGCTATTCTGTAACAGCTAACAAGTGGTCTTTCTGTGATACAAATAAATGATAAAGTGATCCAATAGGTGTATGAGTCTAGATTTGTCATTATTACAAGATGTATATAGACTATTTACAAGATTAATGTACATTTTTCTACAAGTCATTTCTCTCTGAATCTTCAATTCACTTTATGCTTCATCCTTTATCCTTTTCTTCATTCTTCATTCTTCATTCTTGAGTCCTCTTTGTAATCATCAATTAGTGATTGTCTTGCTCCAAGAGGTCCCCCCTCAATCATTAATTATGATTACCTACCTCTTCTTTATACATGGCATTCCTTTGAACCTCTACAACTTAGTTCAATCTAAGCTCTTTGTTAACATATCTGCAACTTGATCTTTTGTAGGAGTATACATGATCTCTATCTCTTTGTCAATCACCTCTTCTCTCAAGAAGTGATATTGAATCTCAATATGTTTGGTTCTGGCATGAAACACAGAGTTAGTTGCCAAATACAAAGACCTCATATTGTCTCCACAAATAATAGGAACACTCTGATTGATGTCAAAACTCTTCATGAAAGTTTGGAACCATATGACCTCCTTTGTAGCTTCCACCATACCTTTATACTCTGCTTCTGTAGATGATAAAGCAATTGTGTTTTGCTGCTTAGAACACCAAGAAATCAATTTATCTCCCACATAACACCAATACCCATGTGTTGATCTTCTATCATCAGAGTTACCTGCCCAATCTGCATCACTATATATCTTGATTCTTGTATCTAATGTGAACCCATAGTACAAACCTTCTTTAAGTGTGCCCTTAATATATATTAGCACCCTTTGACCTGCAATCCAATGTTCCTTCCTTGGACAATGCATAAATTGAGATAAAACTCCAACTGCATATGATAGATCAGGCCTAGTCAATGTCACGAGGAAGGAGATAAGGAAGAGAGCTCACACACACACTCTCACTCTCAAGGAGAAGCACACACACAGATTGTTCACCTCCATTGCGGTTGATGCTATCCTACAATCTTCCATCTTAAACTTGATTAGCAAATTGTTCAAATACCTTTCTTGAGTCACATATTCTCCATGTTGAGTATATAGAATCTCCATTCCCAAGAAGTATGAAAAATCTCCTAAGTCACTGATCTTGAATTCTTTCTCCATCTGCTTTTTAAGCCTTTGTATGCCTTTGTTATCTATGCCTATGAGTATTATGTCATCAACATAAATGCAAACATAAATAAAACCATCTTCACTTGCTTTGACTAACAAGCTACTATCTACCTTTGATGCTTGAAAACTAGGTTCCTTCAAGAGCTTTACAAGCCTGTAATTCCATGCCCTTGGGGTTTGCTTCAATCCATACAAATCTCTCTTGAGCTTGCACACATAATCTAGATTATGTTGATCTTTGACACCATTTGATTGTTCCATGCAAACTTCATCTGAAATGTAACCATTCAAAAATGCATTCTTCACATCTAATTGAGATAATTTCCTCGACACACTTCCATATACAAATCTCTTTGTTTTGTAGACCCATTTGCACCCAATTACCTTCTGATTACTTGGTTTGTGTACCAAGTCCCAAGTCTCAATTAGTGCATCATACTCTTCCTTCATAGCTTTCTCCCAATTCTCCTTTCCTTTGTCTTCATCATATGTAGATGGGTCTTCATCTACTTTCACTATATAAGCATGAACTTTAGTTGTCAAGAAAGAGGTGTCATAGCTATACCTTATAGGTTGTATTTTGTTCCTTGATGACCTTTTGAGTTATCCACTTCTTGAATTTTGTGGTTCATCAGATTCTAGATCAAACCTTGGCAATTCTTCATTTTCAATTAGTACTTCAACATTCTCTTCTTCCTTAGAAATTTGAACCTTTGATTTACCTTTCTTTTGATTCAATGTTTCTTCAAGACCTACATAAGCATTATTTGTACCTGAATACCAAGTATCTTGCTAATCAAATGTGACATCCTTTGCTACAAGGAATTTCTTTGTAGAGGGACTCCACAACATGTATCCCATTTGTTTATCATCATAACCAATGAACAAATACTTTTTAGCTTTTGGTTCTAACTTATGCCTTAATTGAGAGGGAACATAAGCATAGCCTAAGCAACCAAATACTTTGCAATGATCTAATGTAGGTCTCTTACCCCACAAAGCTTCATATGGTGTCATATCCTGCAAAGCTTTACATGGTAGCCTATTAACCAAGTATGTGGCTGTATTTACAGCCTCAACCCACAAATAATTAGGGCAATTCTTCTCTTTCATCATTGACCTTGCAAACTCAACAAGAGTTTTATTTCTCCTTTCTATTACACCATTTTGTTGAGGAGAGTACCTGCAAGTAACTTATCTTTTTATACATGCATTCAACAAATGATCACTGAATTCATTTGAGAAATACTCTCCCCCCCCCCTCTGACCTTAATCTCTTCAAATTTTTTTTGTAACCCTCTCTGCATATACATGATAGTGCTTAAGTGTGCTAAACACGTTTGATTTGTCTTTGATCACATAAGTAGTGATCCACTTGGTAGCATCATCAACATAAATCACATAAGATCTGGAACCATTTATATTAAAGTCCTTTGAAGGATCCCACATATCTATATGCACAAATTCAAGTCTTTCTGAATACATGAAACCTTTCTTATTATATGATTTCTTGTGAGCCTTACCTAATTGACATGCTTCATATCTATATGTCATGTGTTGGCCTGCAGCACTAGGTAATCCGAGCACTAAACCATTGTCAATCATCTCTTTAATACCTCTTTCATTGAAGTGTCCAAGCGTCTTGTGCCAAAGATTCAATTGAAATATCTCTTGTTGGAGCAAATGCCAAGCCTTTACACTTGGCTAGGCATTGAAGAAGTTATGCGCAATCATTTGCAAAACTACATGAACCATTGCTTATGGTCTTTTACCATTAACTTTTGTAAAAGTCTTTTGAATTGAAGGAATCTTGCAAACCCACTAAAATCCTGGACTTTGGAGAGATAAATCTACGAATCATTTTGTTGGAATGACTCCTAACTTGGAGAAGAACGTTTAGGTAAAACAAAGTTTGAATTCGAATTCAAACTGGGAGGCAAAGCATCTATAAAAGTGACTTGTAAACTCGCGGCCTGTGTGCCCCTATTGCTGAGCATATTGTTTATCATTTGATGTAGTTGAGAGGCTTACACTATAGCCTACTCTTGTTACCATCATCGGGCATCACATTTATGCCAATGATCATGTACAACGTTGTCATATAATATATTGTTGGTGCATACCAATCACCAATTGAAGGCTTGGAAGATCAAATGATGAAGGAAGAATCAATTCCTAAAGTATGGAAGAAGATTACAATCAGAGGACAAGAGAAGTGTACACATATGTACATTAGCATAGTCATAGATGACTTAGATCTTTTGTTTAGTAAGAATTATGTACAAATTATCTATAAATACCTTGAGAAAAGTCGGGGCATGTATGAGAGCAAATGAGAGCTTATGTGACAATAGTTAGAAGTCAAGAATGAGGGAGATAGAAGTCATGAGATAGAGAAAAGTGAATTTGAGTTAGCTCTCATCACTCAGTTGTATTCTCTCTGAGTAAATGAAAAATTTTGCGCCCGATGTTTCTGCGTGTTCTCCTTCTACAGTAGATCAATTGTGGAATGCTTTTGTACAAGTCTAAGTTGAGAGTTGCTTGACCTCTGTGCAAAGTTTCAGCTTCCAATTGTAATCAGGCTGAGTGAATTAAGTGTAGGAACATTCATATGTGAAGTGTATTCACAGGTTCCTAAAACAGGCGCATATTTCGAAGTCAATGTTTTGGTCATTTCTCCCAGCACAGTTTAAAGTTTTGCATGAGTGAGGGCTTAATCTTTAAGTTGGAAGATAAGCTACTTATGTCTAGAAGCATTTTGTAAAACGGGTTCTATTCAAGGAGAACCAAGTCTTAAAAGTTACAGGTGTAAAGTCGACTGTTTTGAATGACAGTTTCTGACATAGGTAATTTGTGAAATCAATTTCTCAAGTTATACTTAATCTTTTGAAGTGATTCAACTTGGAGTAGATGCGCAATCTCTAGGAGTTACTTCGTACAAAGTTTCATCAAAAACTTTACACATTTGATAGGTCAATGTGGAAAAATAGTGCAGCAGACTTTTCTGTGTTTCATCTTCTTCACAGATTTGTTCATCTTTTGATAATTAGAAGTTGATCCTCTAAAGAGTGGAAGGTTTTGACTTATTCTTGGTATAGAGGTGCTCTAATCACAAGAATAAGTTGTTCTTTTGGAGATTAACACTCTCCATCAGTGGTATCAGAGCAGGAAACATCAATCTGAAGAAATTTGAAGAAAGAAAGATCTCGACTGCTGCAGATTCAAGAGATTCAACACTTGAAGGATTAAGAAGTGAAAGCTTGGAGTCAAAGCTTGGGGAGAAGACAAATTGACATCAAGAAAGGCAAAAGGAGTTCAATTCGAAGTAAAGGTATATACATTGTTTGTAAAGCTTGAAGTTTCAATACACAGGTGGATACAAGATGGGAGAAAGCTTGCAGATTGATAAGCTAGATAGGGAGAACTATCCAGCATGGTCCATGAGGATGGAAGCACACCTCATGAGCAAAGATCTTATATCATTTATTACAGGAGATGAAGAAAAACCAGAATTTGCAGATCCAAGTATTCCTACTAGGGAAGAACTTGCAATGTTGAAGACTTGGATGAGAAAGGATGCTCAAGCAAGGAGTATCATCTACATGGCTGTAAATGATTACCTTCTACCTCACATCAGAGGTTTAGAAAGTGCTACAGATGTTTGGAATGCCTTGGAAGAGCATTTCCAAAATACAACTAAGTCAAGGAAGTCTTCACTATGGGCTGAGTTCACAACCTTCAAGAAGAAGAGCTCACAATCAATCTCAGATTATGTGGCAAAGATGAAAGATATTGCAGATAGCTTGGGAGCAGTGGATGAAGACATTGAAGAGGAAACATTGGTAAGACAAATACTTACAGGTTTGAGAGGAGATGAGAAGTGGAAGCCTTTCATATTGTCCATAGAATTGTCACTTGATCACTTTACTCCTGACCTTAATCAATTGCTAGGACACATGCTAACCTTTGAGCAGGATCTTAAAGGAGACAATGATAGAAGTACAAGTCAAGCTATGTACTCCAAAGACAAGAAAAAGAATGGCAAGGGAAAGCAATCAAATGATGATGAAGGGAATTCAAATCAAGCCAATTTCACAAAAGGGAAGACAAATTTCAGAGGTAAAGGAAGAGGAGGTAAGAACAAAGATAATGCTAAAACTTGTTGGATTTGTGGCAGAACAAATCATTTGGCAAATGATTGTTGGTATAATAATCAAAGTGGAGGATACAACAATCAGAATTATAGTCAAAGAGGTAGAGGAGGCAGAAACCAAAGAGGCAATTTCAGAGGAAGAGGTGGTAGGACATCATATGGTAGAGGAGGTGGAAGAAACTTCCAATCTCAGTCCTACAACAATAATTATTACAATTATGCATCAGATCAGAAGGATGACATGACTCTTATCCTGAATGCAACTCATGAATCAATGGGAGAAGATCAAAGAGTGTTTTATATTGACTCAGGGTGCAGCAACCATCTGAGTGGGAATCTATCCTTGATGACTGATATGGAAGCAAGGGTGAATGGACATACAGTCCAAACAGGTGACAATACCAAACATAAAGTGGAGAGCATTGGATCAGTGAAGACAAAGAGTGGAAGTACACTTCTGAGCAAGGTACTTTATGTCCCTACTATTCCTAAAAATTTGATAAGTGTAGGGCAAATTGTGGAGAAAGGATATGAGGTAAGATTCACAAATGATGGTGTCTATGTACAAGATCCAAATCAGGGATATAGAACCATAATTGCAGGTAAAAAGGAAGGAAGATTGTTTACTCTCAAAGTCCAAGGTAATGTGGGACATGCATTGTTTACCTATGGAGGTCAAAAGGTATCTGAATTAGACCTATGGCATAAAAGGCTAGGTCATTTCAATGAGAGAGCTATAAAGGAGATGTCAAAGAATCAGGTAGTGCTTGGATTGCCAAACATTGAAGGGCAACATATGGTGTACAAGTGTGAAGCTTGTCAATTAGGTAAAGCACATAAAAGTTCTTATAACAAATCAGGGTACAAGTATTCAAACATGCTTGAATTGGTTCATACAGATGTATGGGGTCCCTCAAGGGACTATAGCATAAATGGATCCAGATATTATGTGTTGTTTGTTGATGATGCAACCAGGTGGATTACTTTGTATGTAATCAAGGATAAATCAGAAGTCTTTAAGACATTCAAACATTTCCATGCTTATGCAGAAAGGATCACAGGACAAAAGCTAAAGAGGTTAAGATCAGATGGAGGGGGAGAGTATTTCTCAAAAGAGTTTGATGATTATTTGTGGAATGCAGGTATCAAAAGAGAAGTGACTTGCAGGTACTCCCCTCAACAAAATGGAGTAGCAGAAAGGAGGAATAGGACTCTTGTAGAGTTTGCAAGAGCCATGATGAAGGAAAAGAATTGTCCAAATTACTTATGGGCAGAAGCCATTAACACTGCAACATACCTTGTGAATAGGTTGCCTTGCAAAGCCTTGGATGGAGGAACCCCTTATGAAGCATGGTGGGGTAAGAAGCCTAGTCTTGATCATTGTAAAGTATTTGGATGTATTGCATATGCTTATGTTCCTTCACAATTAAGACATAAGCTAGAACCAAAAGCAGAGAAGTATGTGTTTATTGGATATGATGATAGACAAATGGGTTACAGGTTGTGGAGTCCATCCACAAAGCAATTTCTTGTTACTAAAGATGTGACATTTGATGAGCAAAATATGTGGTATACAGGATCACCAAATGAGTATGCAGGTGTTGAAGAAATACAAAGGAAAGGAAAGGCAAAGGTAAAAGTTTGTGAAGAAATTGTTGATGAAGTTGACTCTAGATGTAGAGTACAGGATCATGTAGAAGAAGGGCCAAGATTTGATCCAGAATCAAATGAGGCTGAAACTTCAAGAAGTGCAGAAATCAGGAGATCTACAAGAGAAAGGAAAGAACCTATAAGGTATAGTTATGATACATCTTTCCTAACAACAAAAGATTATGCCTACATTGTGAAAACAGAAGAAGATCCAATTACTTATGAAGAAGCCAAAGGTAAACAGAATTGGGAGAAGGCAATGCAAGAAGAGTATGATGCTCTACTTGAAAATGAAACTTGGGAATCAGTACCAAGACCAAAGAATCAGAAAGTCATTGGATGCAAGTGGGTATATAAAACAAAGAGGTTTGCAGATGGTAAGGTGTCTAGATATAAGGCTAGACTTGTGGTTAAAGGTTATGCCCAAACTTATGGGGTAGATTATGATGAAACCTTTAGTCCTGTTGCTAAGATGTCTACAATTAGGACATTGATTGCTATTGCTACTTGCAAAGGATGGAAATTATCACAATTGGATGTGAAGAATGCATTTCTTAATGGTTACATTGCAGATGAAGTATATATGGAGCAACCAGAAGGCTTCATGGAATCAATTGGATCAGATTATGTGTGTAAGCTCAAGAGAGCTTTATATGGGTTGAAGCAAGCCCCAAGAGCTTGGAATTACAGATTGGTCAAGTTCTTGAATGAATGTGGATTTCAAGCATCAAAGGCAGATAGTAGCTTGCTAGTGAAGGCAAGTGAAAATGGATATATTTACATGTGCATTTATGTTGATGATATTATTGTTACAGGAACAGATGCTCAAGGAATCAATGAACTCAAGAAGCAAATAGAGAAGGAGTTTAAGATAAGTGACTTGGGAAACTTATCTTATTTTCTAGGAATGCAGATTGTGTATACTCAACATGGAGTATATGTTTCACAAGAGAGATACTTGAAGAATCTTCTAGTCAAGTTTAACATGGAAGATTGCAAGACCTCAACTACACCATTGGAGGTAAATCATAAATTGAGCAGGTATGGAGGTGAAGAGTTCAATGCCATGAAGAAATATCAGAGTTTGGTAGGTAGTCTAATCTATGCTACCTTGACAAGGCCAGATCTATCATATGCAGTAGGTGTGTTATCACAATTCATGCATTGTCCAAAGAAGACTCATTGGACTGCAGCCCAAAGGGTACTCAGATATATCAAGGGAACCCTAAGTGAAGGTTTGTATTATGGTTTCACTTCTGACACAAGAATCAAAGTGTTTAGTGATGCAGATTGGGCAGGTGACTCAGATGATAGAAGGTCTACTCATGGATATCTATGTTATGTTGGAGATAAGTTAGTGTCTTGGTGTTCAAAGAAGCAACACACAGTTGCTTTATCATCCACAGAAGCTGAGTATAAGGGAATGGTAGAAGCTGCAAAAGAAGTCATATGGTTGAAAACCTTGATGAAGAGTTTTGAGTTTGATCATAGTACTCCAATAATTTTTGGAGACAACATGAGTTCTTTGTATTTGGCAGCTAACCCTGTTTTTCATGCCAGGACTAAGCATATAGAGATTCAGTATCATTTCTTGAGGGAAAAGGTACTAGATAAAGAGATTGAAGTAATGTACACTCCAACAAAAGAACAAGTGGCAGATATGATGACAAAGAGTTTGGATGGACCTAAGTTACAAAGGTTCAAAGACATGGCAAGTATCAAGAAGACAGAGAAAACCTCAATTGATGATTGAGGGGGAGCTGTTGGTGCATACCAATCACCAATTGAAGGCTTGGAAGATCAAATGATGAAGGAAGAATCAATTCCTAAAGTATGGAAGAAGATTACAATCAGAGGACAAGAGAAGTGTACACATATGTACATTAGCATAGTCATAGATGACTTAGATCTTTTGTTTAGTAAGAATTATGTACAAATTATCTATAAATACCTTGAGAAAAGTCGGGGCATGTATGAGAGCAAATGAGAGCTTATGTGACAATAGTTAGAAGTCAAGAATGAGGGAGATAGAAGTCATGAGATAGAGAAAAGTGAATTTGAGTTAGCTCTCATCACTCAGTTGTATTCTCTCTGAGTAACTGAAAAATTTTGCGCCCGATGTTTCTGCGTGTTCTCCTTCTACAGTAGATCAATTGTGGAATGCTTTTGTACAAGTCTAAGTTGAGAGTTGCTTGACCTCTGTGCAAAGTTTCAGCTTCCAATTGTAATCAGGCTGAGTGAATTAAGTGTAGGAACATTCATATGTGAAGTGTATTCACAGGTTCCTAAAACAGGCGCATATTTCGAAGTCAATGTTTTGGTCATTTCTCCCAGCACAGTTTAAAGTTTTGCATGAGTGAGGGCTTAATCTTTAAGTTGGAAGATAAGCTACTTATGTCTAGAAGCATTTTGTAAAACGGGTTCTATTCAAGGAGAACCAAGTCTTAAAAGTTACAGGTGTAAAGTCGACTGTTTTGAATGACAGTTTCTGACATAGGTAATTTGTGAAATCAATTTCTCAAGTTATACTTAATCTTTTGAAGTGATTCAACTTGGAGTAGATGCGCAATCTCTAGGAGTTACTTCGTACAAAGTTTCATAAAAAACTTTACACATTTGATAGGTCAATGTGGAAAAATAGTGCAGCAGACTTTTCTGTGTTTCATCTTCTTCACAGATTTGTTCATCTTTTGATAATTAGAAGTTGATCCTCTAAAGAGTGGAAGGTTTTGACTTATTCTTGGTATAGAGGTGCTCTAATCACAAGAATAAGTTGTTCTTTTGGAGATTAACACTCTCCATCATATATTACATCATTGATCATATCTATTGGTCTCTCTGTCATTGTCACTCAAAATAGTGTACTTGTCTTGCTCATATCTCAGCGATCCCTCCACAATTTTCAATGTTTTATAGATTATTGGAACAAGCTCTAAGTCTACTACAAGCTGACAAATTTTGAAGACATTTCATTGAGCCAATTGGGAGAAAAGTGTATCAAAGTAGCCACTGGTCTTTCTTTGCACACCTCCTAAAAAGTTGGGGGTAATGTTTTACTTGCTAAATTGATTGCTTAGGGTATAGTCAATCATTTTATGTGATTCCACTTTGAAACATTATCTCTCTAAGCTAGTTAGATACCCACAAAAGGAATGTTTCTAATTGCTACTGTACTGTGAGTACTGAGCAAAACTTCTAGTAGGTATCGAGACCAAAATAGCAACTTCTTGGTCACTAGCTAGTTGCAAACTCATCTGTTTTGATCCTATTGTTTGAAGCATCATCTCCAAAGCACATATGCACTTATTTCATGTCATTGGAAAGCTAAAAGGGCCTACAAAACAACTCTGAAGAGAAAGATGATAGGTACAAAGCAAGGATTAGCAGTACCAACTCATTTCTTGAGGTGTCCATCCATCTTTCCCAACAGTGGTATCAGAGCAACTTGAGGTAAAATGGGAGATGGTTTTCCTTCTTTTATTGATAAATTGGACAGGAACAACTACCAAGCATGGTCCTTGAGGATGAAGACATACTTGCAAGGAAGGAGTCTCTATGGATACATATCGGGAGATGAGGAGATGCCCATTTTCAGAAGCAAAGGACAACCTACAAGAGAGGAGCTTGAAAAACTCAACTCATGGTGTGCCAAAGATGCATTAGCAAGGTCATACGCACTTTCTTCTCTTCACTCGAGCCTGCCCCTATAGGGAATACTGTTACATGTGCCAACAACTCCTCTTATCCTATTATGGGAGTTGGTAAGATCATTTTGACTGCTGCTGATGGTAGTTCTTACACTTTGTTAGATGCTTTGTTTGTGCCAGGGATCAAGAAAAATTTGTTATCAGTTTCTACAGCCAAGATTGGCTTGGTTGTGAAATTTCTTGATGAAGGATGTACATTTCATGATCTATCAAATGGCTATGTGATTATTGCTTCTGGCATTTTATGTCGTGGACTGTATAAGCTCATAGACTATGAAAGATCTGTAAATGATTCGACATGTGCAATACATGATTCTCAGGCTATGTCAGATGCAAAGCTTTGGCATGCACGCTTTGGTCATCTGAATTTTGCTAGTTTGCTACGCCTACAAAAATCTAAAATGGTGTCCTCTTTGCCCAAACTTGAGGCACTCAAAAAACATGTTTGTGAAGGGTGTATTTTTGGGAAAAATGTAGCGTTTCTCCTTTCCAAAAGATGGTTCAGTTCGGGCTACTCAGAAATTGCAGCTTGTACATAGTGATGTATGTGGTCCTATGCAAACACCTTCTTTTGGAAATTACCTTTACTTCGTGACTTTCATCGATGATTTTTCTACGCATGCATGGGTATATCCATTGAAGGCAAAGTCTGAAGTGTTCATGTGCTTCAAACAGTTTTTGGTTTTGGCTAAAAATTTGTCAGCATGAAAAATGACCCTCTGTTTAGATCGAGGGGGGGGGGGATATATGCCTTTTGATTTTAATGCATTTCTAGCTGAACGTGGGATAAAACACCAGTGTATAGTGCCGTGTACACCTCAACAGAATGGATTTGCTAAACAAAAGAACAGGTCACTCATGGAGATGGGGAGATGTATGGTCAAGAGTTAGGCTTTACCACATAGTTTCTGGCTTGAGGCTGTCATGTGTGCAGCATATGTACTTAACAGGTGTCCCACTAAAGCGCTGCAGTCTATCACTCCATATGAGGCTTGGCATGATCACAAGCCATCTGTTGCTCATCTGCATGTTTTTTGTTGTTTGGCATATGCCTTAATGCCTGAACAACATTGTAGAAAATTGGATGATAAAGCAGTAAAATGTACTTTTGTTGGGTACAGTTCTGAAAGTAAAGACTATCGTCTGTATCATCCAAAGACTAAATGCATTCTCGTTAGTCGTAATGTTGTTTTTGTGGAAGATGCTATTCAGCCATTGCTTTCATGTACTAAGGAGACATCTGTTAGCTCCAAAGACATGTATGATACTTTGCTGCCTCTTTTTACAGGTGGATAGTCTAGTGGTGGTCCTAATGATGCAACTTGTTAGCCTTTGCAAGTTTCATGTGATGATGTAGATCATCCCATTTATGATGTAGATTTACATGATGCACTTGTTGATGAGAGAGCTGATATTGAGGAGGCAAAAACTATGCCAAAATGGCTGGTGCAGACTTTGCATGACAACAAATTAGATGCATCTCTATCATATTGTACTCGATCAAGATCTCATAGTGCCTCTTTTGTATCAGATTGCTATACTATGGCTGCATCTAGTCTCTGTGATGAGAATGAGCCTGTTTCATTTGATGAAGCACAAAATTCAGAATATTGGATGGCTGCTATGCAATCTAAATATGATGCTATAATGAAGAACATTACTTGGTCTTTATGTGACTTGCCTCCTGGCAAGAAGGCCATTGGCACTAAGTGGGTTTACAAGCTAAAGCGTAAGCCTGGTGGAATAGTTGACAGGTATAAATCTAGGCTTGTTGCAAAGGGTTATGCAGAGGAAAGGGCATCGATTTTGATGAGACCTTTGCACCTACATGCCATAGGACTAATGTTCAGAGCATTTGTGCACTTGCAGCCCATCATGGTTGGAATGTACATCAGTTGGACATTAAAACTGCATTTTTGAATGGTGACTTGCATGAAGAAGTGTATGTTTTTCAACCCCATGGTTTTGTGTAGAAAGGGCATGAAAAACGAGGTGTGCAAGTTAAAGAAGGCATTGTATGGTTTAAGTGTTAAGCATGCTCATGATGTGCTTCTGATCATTGTTGTCTATGTTGATGACATGCTGCTCACTGGTCCTATTGAGAAGCATATTGCTGATTCTAAGGTTGATTTGCATGCCTCATTTGCATCAATATTTGGGCATTCAGTTTATGAAAGTTGATGGTGGAATGGCTTTGTGACAAATGAAATATATCGACACATTATTGCAGCATTTTGGCCTTGAAGACTGTAAGCCTATTGCCATTCCTATGGAGACAAGTTTATGATTGAGTCTTCATGATGCTGGAGAAGCATTTGATGCTGTCGTCTATCAGGAGGTTGTTGGAAGCTTGATTTACTTATGCATTACTCGACCAGATATTCAGTTTGCTATCTCATAGATGAGCAGGTTTATGCATTGCCTGTCACAAGGAAGGAGATAAGGAAGAGAGCTCACACACACACTCTCACTCTCAAGGAGAAGCACATACACAAATTGAGACAGGGAAGAATGATCTTCTTCTTCTTCTTCTATTACATAAAACGAATGTACAAGAATGACGTAAAAAACAAGAATACAACAAGTGCAATAAATAAAGACCAGTACATAAGGAAAAGCCTAATGTCTGCGAATGAGTGAGCTGGCAAGAAACAAATGTGCAATCACTCTCGGTAGATAAATCTAATAAATCTCAATGAAGTATCCCTGACATATACCGGCTTGACCACTATACATGTCAGAGAAACGAAAAACTGGTACGTGTCATCCTGGATCATCACATGTTGAGCTTGATATCTCAACACTCCCCCTCAAGCTCAACGCCATATCCTGTAATCCAAGCATCTTCCGAAACGTCTTCAACTTCTCAGCTCGAAGTGCTTTGGTGAAAATATCAGCAACCTGCTCATCTGTTCTCACATAAACAAGATCAATATCACCTGCTAATACCTTCTCTCTGATGAAGTGATAATGTACCTCGATATGCTTTGTTCTATCATGGAAAACAGGGTTCTGTGCTAACTGTATGCTGCTAAGATTATCACAATAGATAGTGATAGGCTTTTGCACTTCCACAGCTAAATCTGCAAGTAACATCTCCAGCCATGATGCCTCACATGCTGCCATTGCAGCACCTCTATACTTAGCCTCTCTACTCGACAAAGCAACAGTGGGTTGCTTCTTACTGCTCCATGTAATAGCTGCACCTCCAAGTGAGAAAAGAAAGCCACTAGTAGATCTTCTATCTGGAGGACTACCAGCCCAATCTGCATTGGTGTATCCATGAACCTGCAAATCTACACCAGCTTCATAAAACAATGCATAATCCAAAGTAGCACTCACATAACGTAGAGTGCGCCTCAGAGCATCCAAATGTGGCTTCCTGGGAACCTGCATAAACTGACTTTCAAGTCCAACAGTGTAGCTTAAATCAGGCCTTGTAATTGTAAGATATATAAGACTTCCCACAATTTTCCTGTACATAGTAGCATTTTCCAATGCTTCACCTGATGTAGTATCCAATTTCAAATTCTGATCTAAAGGCATAGAAATTGGCTTACAATCAGCCATTACATACTTTTGCAGCATATTCAAGGCATATTGCCTTTGCGACATCCATATACCTGTTTCTGTATGTATAAACTCAATGCCCAAGAAATAGTGCAGCACACCAAGATCTTTCATGTCGAATTCCTGCATAAGAAGTTTCTTTACCTCTTTGATGCTTTCTTCATTATCACCACCTACAATCAGATCATCAGCATAAATAGCCACAATAGTGATGCCATCATCAGCCTTCCTTGCATATAGTGAGTGATCTGCATCACAAATAGAAAACCCAATGCTGGTTAAGTAATCAACAATCCTTGCATGCCATGCATGCGGAGCCTGCTTCAGCCCATACAAAGCCTTTTGCAACCTGTAAACATATTCTGGATGCTTTGAATCTTCATATCCTTGTGGCTGGTCCATATATACTTCTTCCTGTAACTCATCATGTAGGAAAGCATTCTTCACATCCATCTGATGCAAAGTCCATCCTTTTGCTGTAGCTAATGCAACAAGTGTCCTAATAGTAGACATTTTAGCAACAGGGCTGAATGTTTCCTCATAATCAATGCCATATGTCTGTGCATATCCTTTAGCTACCAATCGTGCTTTATACCTGCTTATGCTACCATCAACATTATGCTTTACCTTGTAAACCGTTTTGCAGCCTATGGGTTTCTTTCCTTGCGGCAATGGAACCAGCTTCCATGTATCATTTCCATAAAGTGCAGCCATCTCCTCATCCATAGCTTTTTCCCAATCTGCATTACCAATTGCATCTTCAAAACAAGAAGGTTGAGCATCTTGTATTACCTTTGTCATGTAGGCACAATGGTGAGCCATGTAACTATCATATGTCAATCGTTGCACTGAATTACGCATCCTCCCAGATCTTCTTGGTCCTGGGTCACTTCTCCTTGTATCATCTGCATGTGCCCTTCTTACTCCTGGAGTCTTCATAGAGGGCAATCCAAGTTCCTCATCAAGACTCTTTTACGAACCGCTTGAATCTCCATCAACTTCTTCAAAACCTACACATGTTTTATGACCAGCAGAAAGCTTTTCTTTACCTTTCTTGGATGTATTTGATAAATTTGCTGGATTGAAATTCCCACGTAATCTTCCACTCCATGGATTTGAGTTGGAACTATTGCTTGATGATGCATCCAGTCCACTCAAAACATGAGATTCTGCACTTGATTTTTCAACATTTTCTTTGTCATTTGGTTCAAGACTCAGTCCTTCTTTGGCATCTGCATAGAAGCTTAACATTTCATCAAATACCACATCTCTGCTCACCTTTACCTGTCGTGTGAGTGGGTTATAACATTTATATCCCTTTTGCTCAAGGGAGTATCCAAAGAAGACATACTTTTGTGCTTTTGGATCAAGATTCGTCCTCAATTCATCTGGGACATGTACATATGCAATACAGCCAAAAACTTTCAGATGTGATAAGTTTGACTTTTTACCTGTAAACTTCTCTTCAGGTGTAACTTGATGTACAGTAGCAGTCGAAGTTCTGTGCATGGTGTATACAACAGTATGCACAACTTCTGCCCAATAACAATGAGGCATATTCTTCTTAGCCATTAAGGCTCTTGCTATTTCTACAATATATCTGTTTTTTTGTTCAGCAACACCATTCTGTTGTGGTGTGTACCTGCATGAAAACTGACGCCCATGATTTTTTAGAAAATTGCTGAACTCATTTGACATGTATTCACCTCCTCCATCAGATCTTAATGTCTGAATGTACTTCCTTGTCTACTTTTCCACCGTAACTTTAAAATTGTGGAAGTGAGTAAACACCTCGCTCTTCTCTTTCATGAAATATACCCATACTTTGCGTGTATGGTCATCAATGAAAGTAACATAAAACCTGCAACCACCCATAGATGTGGTCTTTGTTGGACCCCAAACATCTGTATGCACTACTTCTAGTACATTCTCACTAACATGCTCGTCATGTGGAAATGATGCTCTTGACTGTTTACCAAATTGACATGCTGCACATACCTTTTGCATTTCAGGAACTTTGAAATTTGGTAGTCCATGGACAATCTCCTTTGGTTGCATCAGTTTCAGCCTTTGCAAGTTTGCATGTCCAATCCGTTTGTGCCATATCTCTATATCTGCAATAACTCCTGCACCTTTTGCAAACATGGCTGCATTCATTTCAGGAATCTTCACATTTAAGGTGAACATCCTACCCACTTTGTTTCCTTTGGCAACCAATCGTCCATCCTGCTTGTACTCTTCTACATATAATCCATCAGCATTGAACCTGACTTGTAATCCCTTGTCAACCATTTGTCCAACAGAAACTAGATTCTTTGTTATATTTGGAACATGCAGCACATCAGCGAGATGTTTTACCTTTCCGTCCTCCATAGACAATGCTATGTTTCCTGTATGCTCAATAGGATGCGATGTATCATCACCTGTTTCAACATATCCAAGAACTGGCATTTTCTGCAAACTACTAAACCATTCTGCATGACTGGTCATGTGATTTGAAGCACCTGAATCAACATACCAGACATTATCATTCGATTTTGAAACACTAGCATACATCGTATTCATCATGTTATGTTGAACCATAAACAGCTTCTCAGAATCATCTGCACTTGTCGATGCATAGTTGGTTTGCTGCCTTCTGTTATTTTGATTCTTCAACCTGCACGTTCAAAGTGTCCAGGTTTACCACAATTCCAACATCCTTTACTATCATTACCTGAATCATTTTTTTGGAAATTTCTGCGAACTCTTTGACTCCCCCTACCTTGAAACTGTCCTCTTCCTCCTACATGATTCTGTTGTTGACCTTGGTCTTGGTTATTGTTTCCTCTTCCACTTCCAAAACCTCTACCTCTGCCTCTTCTTCTGCCAGAGTAGAATACCTGCTCAGAACTGGCCTTTCCTTGGGAGTTTGAATCCTCACCCAGATTCTTTTCTTCAATAATCAACATAGATACCAATCAGCAAAATTCGGAATATTTTCCCTGGTTTGTAAAGAAGTTCTGAACTGCTTATATGCAACTCCTAAACCACGAAGGCACACTTCCACCTTATCATCATCATCATCATCTACATTCACGCCAATAGATGCAAGTGACTCACATATGCATTTGGTTTTTAGAGTGTAGTCACTTACCGACATGCTCTTTTTCTCCAATGTATGCAGCTCGTTCTTGAGTTGCAATTTCCGTGCCTTTGTATTGGTCTCGTACAAAGTGACCAAACTATCCCAAGCCTCTTTTGGAGTCTTGGCATCTTGTATGTGTCCAATCATGCTATCCTGTATACTAGCAGATAGCCAATACATTACCTTTCGTGCTCCTTAATTCCATTCCTTATATGCTCTTAACTGTTCTGCAGTCCGATTCCTTTCTGGTAACTGCGGAGCATTTTCATTCTCTCCTTCGATGTATTTCCAGTAGCCTTTTCCCATCAGGAAATTCGTCATTCTGAATCTCCAAGCATAGAAGTTGTTCTTGTCCAGCTTATTGCTCATAAGCTGACTCATTCCATCTGCGTTTGCCATTTCTACAACAATTCACAACACCGCAACACACTACAAGTAGCACTTCTGCTTGAACACTGTCGCACTATGACGTGACAGTTCGATCTCAGAAAAACACAGTTTTCGTGTATCAACAGTACACGGAATAGCTTGAAATTCTGGATATGGAATATATGAGCGAACACAACGCAAGTTATAGTTTCTGAAACTGACCTAGTTATTTTGTGGGCCCCACCTTGCGGGCTCAAAATGGAGGTCGAGATGGCTCCGAAACTTCGAAACTTTGAGGTCTTCTACCTTCACGCCAATTTTCGTAGCAAACGGAGGCCGTTTGTGAAATCGTGTTTTCTCCACGCCTTGCCGTGTAGTCTTCATAGTCGCCTTCTCGACGAGCTCTCTACAGCCACGCTGGCTCTGATACCATGTCACGAGGAAGGAGATAAGGAAGAGAGCTCACACACACACTCTCACTCTCAAGGAGAAGCACAGACACAAATTGAGATAGGGAAGAATGATCTTCTTCTTCTTCTTCTATTACATAAAAGGAATGTACAAGAATGACCTAAAAAACAAGAATACAACAACTGCAATATATAAAGACCAGTACATAAGGAAAAACCTAATGTCCGCGAATGAGTGAGCTGGAAAGAAACAAATGTGCCATCACTCTCGGTAGATAAATCTAATAAAGCTCAATGAAGTATCCCTGACATATACTGACATGACCACTATACATGTCAGAGAAACGAAAAACTGGTACGTGTCATGCTGGATCATCACATGTTGAGCTTGATATCTCAACATTGCCCGGGTGTCAAGCATTGGCAAGTGATTAAGCACATCTTTTGCTACTTGAGTGGTACTTGGCTACTTGGGTTGTTTTATCCCAAGGAGGGATAACTACTGCAAGATTTGCATGCTTTTTCTGACTCAGACTAGGTTGGTTGCTATGATACTCGTGTGTCCACTAGTGGCTTTTGCTTCATGCTTGGTAGCTCATGTATATCTTGGTTGAGCAAGAAGCAGACTATTGTGGCCACTTCCAATTGTGAGGCTGAGTATAGGGCAACTTTCACAACGACTATTGAGTGTGTGTGGCTCAGACGCCTTATGGCTGATTTGGGTGTTGGTCAGTCTTCTGCCACCACCATCTTCACTGACAGTTAGAGGGCATTGGCAATTGCGAGGAACCCTGTGTTCCATGATCGCACTAAGCACATTGAGGTGCATTATCATTATGTGAGTGAGAGGTTCTCTACTGGGGAGATCAACTTCGCATATGTGCCCATGCAGGAGAACATTGCAGACCTTTTCATGAAGGCTCCAGCTAGGGAGAAGTTTGAAGCTTTCTGCAAAGCTTTAGGCTTACTTTCTTTTGTGGATTGATTTCCACATAGCTTGGCACTTCCTTATACATGAGTGCTAGCCACTTGTTCACCGCATCACTCCCAAGGGGGATTTGTTGATATATTTAGGTAGCGATGTGTGTGAACACTCTAGGACCATCGGGGCACTTTTTTCCCTCTTTAGGAGGTTTTTTCCCCCAGCTTGTATATATGCCTATTGCCCTAATGGACTACTGATCTTTGTACATTCTAGTGGTAATACAGTCAGTATTGTGTGTTGTGCTCCAAGCTTCTTCTTCTTATAGATTCATATCAGAGTTTTGCTTTTACTCTTTGATTGATGATGAACGAAAATCCAAATTCCTTAACATTTGAGAAGTTAGTCTTTGTTTTTTTTGCATGAAGATTATTCTAGGTAGAAAAAGTCCATTATGCATATTGCAGATTGAGCTTTCCTAGCTAGTCAAAAGGGAAAAGGTAAATGGAGCTCATCTACTAGTAAGAAAAAATCTCCTAATGTTGCACAGTCAAAGAAGGAAGACAAAGATGAGAAGAAAACAAAAAAGCAGAAACAATTTTGCAAATAGTCTAAGGGAAATGATCATGTCATAAAGAGTTGTCCAAAATTGTTTGCAAAAGAGACAAAGAAGAAAGAGGCTAGAATTGTTGTTGCAAAGGCCTCTACACCTGAAACAAAGCCTACTAATCATGTTCAAAATGAACAGTGGGCATTTACTATTGTTTGTAGTTATGACCCATCTTCTCATGAGTAGTGCATGTTTGCAGTAGACTCAGATGTTTAGTACTTTGATTGTGGGGCAACCAAACATATTACCTCGCATTGCAATTTCTTCAGTTCATTTGAGCATGCCCCTATAGGGAATACTTTTATATGTGCTAAAAACTCCTCTTATCCTGTAATGGGAGTTGATAATATCATTATGACCACTACTGATGGCAGTTTTTTTCACATTGTCATATGCTTTGTTTATGCCAGGGATGAAGAAAAATCTATTGTTAGTTTCAACATTAGCGATGATTTTCTTGGTTGTCAAACTTGTTGAAGATAGGTGTATAGTTCATGATCTCTCAAATGACCATGTTATTATATCTTTTGGAATTTTATGTTGTGGCTATATAAGCTCATAAACCATGCTAAAGTCTTGAAAGATTTATCATGTGAAGTTCAATATTCATAGGCTATCTCAAATGCAAAGCTTTGGCATGCACACTTTGGTCATCTTTATTTTTTTGTTCAAATCTGAAATGGTGTCCTCTCTACCCAAACTTGAGGCACCCAATAAACATGTATGCGAAGGCTATATTTTGGGAAAAATGCTGTGTTACTCCTTTCCAAAAGATGGTTCAAATTGAGCTGCTCATAAATTGCAGCTTGTTCAGAGTGATGTTTGTGGTCCTATGCAGACACCTGCTTTTGGGAACCACCGTTACTTCATGATTTTTGCAACCGAAGGCTCATGAGGGCATGAAAGGGTAGACATCAATAATCTGATTTATAATTTATATAGTTTGTAAGTAAACCCGCATAGAGGGTTCTATTGTCAGAAACAATTAGTAAAGTAGTTGTTAGAATAAGGCTCATTGTAGACGGAAATTTTTTATATTAAAGGCAAAGGCTTTCTACAAAAAACTTTTATTTTCATGCATGCTTTCTGAAGCCGCTCTCATGTAACCACTATTTTGACATAATGGAAAATTCTTATAAATACATGCACTCTTTGGACTGTCAAAATAGAGTGCATGGGGGAAGATTGCACCCAATACTGCGTTCTGTCTCGTCTCATGACATGTCTATTTTTTTGTGTATTTTCAACATTCATAACCTCTGTGTGTGCATGAGATAAGATCCTGATAACAGTGGTATTAGAGCCCTACCCACATCACTATGGAGGGGTTTGTTTTTGTTCATTTTGGTGATTGATCTCTAATTTGCTGTTCTCTGTTCGCGATCCAAATCTGAATCCAAATTCAATTCAAATTTTTGTTTCTATTTCTGATTCTCATTTCTCGATTCATGTTTCTGTTCCAATTCCAAAACTAGAACCTATGTCTACACCTACATTTACACCTATGTTTACACCTATGTTTACACCTATGTTTACACCTATGTTTACACCTATGTTTACACCTATGTTTACACCTATGTTTACACCTATGTTTACACCTATGTTTACACCTATGTTTACACCTATGTTTACACCTACATTTACACCTACATTTACACCTATGTTTACACCTACATTTACTTCTTCAACTTACTCCAAGGCATCGACTAAGGCATAAGGCAGATAACATAGGCATAACTAAAGCATTAGTTTGGCATCTTTGGCACCCAAGGTTCCCTTGGCTTACTCTAAGGCATCGACTAAGGCATAAGGCATATAACTTAGGCATAACTTAAGGCATAAGTAAAGCATTACTTTGGAATCTTTGGCAACCAGGGCTCCCTTGGTGACCGTTGGCTACACGCGGACTAATTTATGAGTGGCACTAAAGAGTTTTATATTCACCAAGGAGGGAGGATTTGAACCCACAACCTCACTCACACAAGGAAGTGTTTTATCACTACACTATCTCATTGTGTTGTCACTCTAACACTCGAGCAACAACTCGAGCTATTGCGGCATGAACTTTGAGGCACTCAGGACGAGATCCGACAATGTGATGAAGTACTTTAGAAGATGCAATCTGATGAAGATGACCTTATGAGGGTGGTAAAAGCTATTGTCTCTGCCCAATCAAATGGCACACATTCCAAGATTGGTGTTAAAAATTACCAACTTCTATAGTTTGATGGCCACAAGGATGGCCCTTTAGTTCTTCCATGGTTATACTGTGTAACATATGTTAAGAATGAAAAAGTCAAATTTGTCACTAACTATTTAGTAGGAAAAGCTCAGCTCTGGTGGAATATCCTACGCCACAGTATAGATCGTCCAACAATATGGAAGGCTTTCCAAGATAAAGTGAAGGGTTATTTTCTTCCTCCTCAATATCATTTACATGTTTGACGTGCATGGGACAACCTTGACATGGGAGGAGGGTGACACGATCACTACCTACACGAACCGGTTTTGACATTATTGATTTAAATGCTCGAAGATGTACTGGAGGATATATTACAATAAAAATACGAAGATGGTTTGGCAGTGGGAATCCATGCCAAGCTTCACACTCTACGGCCTACAACCCTCAACGAGGCTATCTCTTTTGACTATGATGTAGAGAAGGCATTCCAGTCCATAACCAAGTCGATCCATCTATAACACCATGTCAATGAGCACTTTTTGTCTATCCTCTTTTTGCATCAAATGAGTGAACACAAACACCCATAACAGAATATATGAAGAAAGCAAGCGAGTTGTGAACTTCCAATAGTAGTTGCCTTCGACAAAAGATCAACTGAAAAATCCAACCACCATCAACTTCTGTTTTGACCTATAACACTCAAGATAGATTCATGACGGGCAACTAGAATGAAGACATTCATCTCATGCTGGAGGAAATCAAAGACGAGCCCAATGCAACCATGGATACCAAAAAACATTCAACTTTTTCAATGCTTCTTGATGATAACTATGAAGTTGAACAGTTAAGGAGTAAACGAAGGGGAGCCTATCAACAAGTATTTAGCATGCATGGTCATTGAGAGATTCTCAATACCAATAGATGACATGCAACAACCAAAAGGAACGACTATTTTAGCCAAATGATAAGATCATATACAATTTTCCATTTTTACACACCCAAACGGAGTTCATAACTTCACTAATTATGATCCAGATATATCATATGTTGAAAGGGGCTTCAACAACTAGAGTCGTGTGCCATATAACCGTGTTTATGGTAACAAAAACTTCAACATTTGATCATGAACATAAAAGGTACAAAAAATGGGTGATAAAAAAATCATGTCAGTTAGGTGTTCGATCACATCATGCAATCGATCAGGCATTATCCTACAACCACACAACTTACTCTAATAGTGCGATTCATATTAATTTTTTTTTTCTGAATGGCCCAACAACCATGACTACAATAGACTTGCGGTAGCCCTTGTCAAGGAAAGCTTTGAGATTTCTTCTCTTGGTGCAACACATGAAAGAACCCCCGGGGTGATGTTTAACCCTCACTTGACAACGTGTGTCCCTATTTGAGCCTCACCTCAAAGATGAGATCATCTTCCCAAAGAGCCTTCGGGGGTGAAGCTGAGGTGGCCATGAGAGCCTGCAGTGACTTCCAAGGTGCAAAATATGCAACACAACTTCACTGGTCTATGGGAAATAGAGGCTTGACTCATGAACCCATTGATAGAATCTGCACAACAGAGAAGACTTAATAGGGGCCTACAACATGCTGTGCAACAACCCGAATCATGACCTGTGAGGAATCAAGTGGGAAAAGCCATAAAATGCACAAATTCATAATAAAGCAATTTTGGCCCCAAGGGAGGCTCGAGTTTGAGCTGGTCAAACTAGACTTGAAGAATCAGAAGAAGAAATTCCGAAATGTTGGTCGAAGACAAACCTCCAACAGTAGGTGATGGAGTCGCCAACAACACAGGCTGGGGTGCATATGTCTCCGAAACCTGAGTTGGCCGATGAAACAATCCCTCTAGGGTGGAGAGTCAAAGGCAAGAAAGGAGCACAAAGCTCCTCTCGGTATGGAAATTAAGGAAACCAATCAGCATCTTGAATGTCATCACTCTAAGGTAGCTGGACTGGGAGGAATACCAAGCTTTGGTCCTAAATAGCAAAAGGAGCTACAGAAGCACGAGCTAGGCTCAACCCCACCACTAATTGTTGTCCTTCAAAGAGCAAGGGGAAGCACAAAGATGCCCACTCTCAACAAATGCGACCTTAATCAGAGATGGGTGGGAGGCTTGATGAGCTCGGTCCTGATGCTCAACACAATAACGGGGAAGCAGCACCCAAACTCATGGAAGTGAGGCATGCTGAGGAGAGCCAGTGAGAAAGCTTACCCGAAGGAGAACAGAGAGGAGTAAGAATTGCATCACCCCTTTGGTTTGTATTCAAATCGAGGAGACGGGTGCAAAGCACAAGTCCAACACTAACCCATAGAAGCATGATCTTGACAACTTGGCAAAGACGAAAATGGGGGAGTCTATGCAGGACGGGGAGGGGGAGTTCATAAGAACTTGACCCCACAGCTCAATCAGAGAAGGAATGGGAAGGGGAACTATTCTAATAAGGGAAACTGCCATAACTGTAGGCAGAGCAGAAGCATGATGAGGGGGAGTGGACCTTGCTCAACCTTGAAAAGGGAGAAGTGGAGAATGTGATGGGGAGGGAGAGCTAAACCTTCCCCACTACCAACCCATGTGCCAACGACAAAAAAGGGGCCCCCAAACCCAAGCTTCAAAGTAGGGGTATTTGAGGCTTATACTTATCAAATATTTACTTCCCTCTTTTTTTTTGGTTTGTTTTAAGGATGAAGAGAGAGAAGGGAGCAGAGAGGTACTACCCTTCCCCCTTTCCAAGGCATTCACTTATGTCAGAGATGGCAGTGGTGGAAAGTGATGCCAAAGGTGTATGTGAGTGTGTATATGTATGGGAGTGAGAGAGAGAAGGGAGTTAGGGGGTGTTTTTCTGCAACAACTAAAGTAGACTAAAACTATACTACTAAAAACAAGAAATGGGGAGCTAAAGGTCCAAAGGAAGGGTGAAAAATATCATGACAACACACATAAACTAGGTGTATAAGCATAAAAATTTGCAAATCAATATCTTACCACATGCTCTTGAGCTCTCCAAGTGGTGAAAGGCCATTCTCCCTGGCAACGATGCCAAATCTATTGTTGTAGTATGCCCTTGGGAAGCTAAAACCCTCACCACCTTGCATGGAAGCAAGAAGGAAGGCTCAAGAATGGCCATAATGTTTATTTTTATTTTATCAACTGAGGTCAGTTGCTTTTTCAACTCAGGGGCATGTTACGAATTATGGAATGTGTTGAACAAAGAATTTTTGGAGTATTAATTTTATTAATGTGTCTTGGTGTTTTTGATATAGTAGCTGAAGGTTCGTGAAGGCATTGTTGGAGAGATTTATTCTCCCCACTTGGGAAGACAATCAAAGATAAAGGATCAGAAGAGCTACTTCCAAAAACAACTATCACTATAACTTGGATGAAACATGAAGAGATATTGAATGCGAGTTCTTGTGATCACTCTGAGAGGCTATCAATGGATGCTTGTCTACCTATAATGATGGATCCTCATGGTAGTCTTAATAGCAATGGAGACTTAGATGAACAAATTATTATTGTTGATTTAAGAGCCAAAGGAAGAGCCATCAATAGTTAGCATGGACAATCTTGGTGCTGAAAAGTTTGATAAGAGAGGATGAAACCTTCTACAAATCATGTGGCATGTGTTTCAAGGAACAAAAGTGGGTAGAATGATATGTTGAGGCATTGATTGCAAAGGGTGCAATAAGAGAAGGTTTCCAATGAGGGCATTTCACCTCTAACATATATTTGCAAGATAGAACTGACAGTTTAAAATGGCAGAGGAGTCTTCATGAAAAGTAGTAGGGGCTGCCATCTGTTTGATGATTAACTTTAATCATGCTTGCAAGAAAGAAGAAAGGTGCATCTGAAGGACTGGCCGTGCATAGACGTTCAAGCATTTGTTTTGTATAACAAAAAGCATGCCAAGCTTGGTGTTTGTTGCATCATGCTTGGACTTTGGACCATGCTTTGAGAACTCTAAAAATAGCTTACTTAACCTATAAAACAGGAGAATCAGAGTTCTCAGGGAGAGGAGGTAGTGCACACTCAAATAAGGGGGAACGTGTGAAGAGATGGATAAGTATGTGTTTGAAGATGAAGAGGTGTTGCAAAATCCTTGATCTACACCAGCCAAATGAACTCCAGGAGTAGATGGTGGGCCCTTTTAGCTTGCCAATGGATGTATTAGACACCCTATGTACCTTGGAAGATCACTCTCAAAAAGATAGATCAAAACAGATAAGTTGGAGTTAGCTCAGAGGTGAAAACTTGCTATTCTTGGTTCATACACCTGTCCTGTGTTTTACATAATTCTCTGAGCACAGCAGCAATTAGCTTAATTCCTCTTGGGGAAGTCTAGGTAGCTTAAAGAGCTAACTTTCAAGAGTAATCTCATCAAAAATAACAAAGCACACACTGAGAATGAGTTTTAACAAGTGATGACATCATCCCGATTTTCACGGGCTGCTACACAAATAGACCAGTGAGCAGAAAAATCACCATAACTCAAAATGTAGAAATCCAATGATTATGAAAATTTGTATGGTTATACTAGATAGGAAGTTGAATCCAACAAGCTTTAAATCACTGAATTTGGATAAGTAACCACTGAGAAACACCTCTGACAAGATGAGTGAAAAAGTCGGGTACCTGACAGAGAGGTGAAGATGAACAGACCCTGTTGACTTCAAATGAACATATCAAGTTAAATCACTGAAAATGATGCACCAAGCTCAGAGAAAACATCTCTGCAAGCTGACTGAGAAAATGATACATACGTGTGCCTTGTAATCACACCTTGATATGGCATAAAGCTCAGCTCTTGGAGGTCTTCACATAGGTCTCTCTAACCACGACTAAAACTGCCATCTATTTATAGTTGAGTTTGGGAGGCTAACTTCCCTCAATCACTCTCCAATCAATCAATGATTGATTTGATTCTCTACCTACCACAAATCACAAATTCGTGGCTCCTCTTTCCATTCTTGATCAAGTGGACTCAACCACTTAAGATTCTCTTACTTTTACATTAAGTAAACTCTTCAAAAGTTACAAGAGGTAGTTCACAAGTGAACTTTACATAGTATTCTTTTTAAAGCTTCTTCTAAGACTTTGTGAGACTCAAGCCAATACTTAGGCTTGTCATAGACTTGCTCCAACAGCTCCCCCTCAAGCCAAGTATGCTTGAGGTCTTCAATCTTCCAAGATTACCTGCAAACCTATCATAGCCTTGAATTTGCAAAGCTTTGTACCATCCAATGCTTTGGTTAGAATATCTGCACATTGTTGATGAGTGGACACATATGATATTTGAATCTCTTTGCTTAGAACCTTCTCTCGTACATAGTGATAATGAACTTCAATATGTTTAGTCCTTGCATGAAAAATAGGATTAGCAGCCAAATGAATAGAACTCATATTGTCACCAAAAATAGTTGGAGTTCCAAACTCCAATCCAAGATCTTTGAACAATGTCTTCATCCACATAGCTTCTTGTGTAGCTATGGCAAGACCTCTATATTCAGCTTCAGTAGAAGAGAGAGCAACTGTGGGTTGCTTCTTGGATGACCATGAAATAAGCTTTGAACCTGCAAAGGTAAGATAACCTGAAGTGCTCCTTCTATCTTCCTTGGAGCCAGCCCAATCTGCATCAGAAAATAGCTTCAAACGTAAATCAGATACATAAGGATAATAAAGTCCTTCATTTATGGTTCCTTTGAGATACTTGAGAATCCTTTTGGCAGCATCCATATGTGGTTTCCTTGGTGTGTGCATAAATTGGCTTAGCACACTCACACTGTAACATATATCTACTCTTGTCAATGTGGCATAGTTGAGACTACCCACTAGACTTTGATATGATGTGATGTCCTCTATCAGTTCACCTTCATGTGAGCTCAATTTGTGATTGACCTCCATTGGAGTACCTGCAATCTTACAATCTTGCATCTTGAATTTTGCCAACATGTCCTTAATGTACTTCCTTTGAGTGAGAAACAAACCATGATCTTTGTAGACAACTTCCAAACCTAGGAAGTAGGTAAGTGAACCCAAATCACTTATCTTGAACTCTTCTCTCATCTGATCTTTGATCTTCTTCATACCATCTGCATCATTTCCTGTCAATATAATATCATCTACATATACACATAGATAGATGACCTCAGAATTACTCTTTTTAATTAAGAGTGAAGGATCTGCCTTGCTTGGTTGAAAGCCTTTGTCCTGCAAGAATGAAACAAGCCTGAAATTCCAAGCTCTTGGAGCTTGCTTGAGACCATACAATGCTTTGTTAAGTTTACACACATAATCAGGATAAACTTGATTCTCAAAAGTGGTTGTGCCATATATACCTCTTCTGTTATCCAACCATTCAAGAATGCATTCTTTACATCTAGTTGAAGTATCTTCCAATTCTTGGAAGAGGCAATACTAAGCAAAACCCTAATAGTAGGCATCTTTGCCACAGGAGAGAAAGTCTCCTCATAATCAATTCCCTGAGTTTGTGCAAAGCCTTTTGCCACAAGCCTTGCCTTATACCTGTTAATTGAACCATCAGAATTCTTCTTGAGTTTATAGACCCATCTTGAGCCTATTACCTTCATGGATGAAGTCTTGGGCACCAAATCCCAAGTGTTGTTTTCCTCAAGTGCTTCAATCTCTTCCTTCATTGCATGCTTCTATTCTGTTTTTGCTTTGGCCTCTTCAAATGATGATGGCTCCTCTTGGTTTATGTCCTGTGCTATGTAGATAGAATGTTTAGTTACTAATGAGGTGTCAAACCCATACCTTTCTGGTTTTTTCTTTTCCCTCATAGATCTTCTTAGGCCATGATGTGATGATTCTGCTTCATGTCCAAGTTCTTGCAATTTTGCTTTACCTTTAGACTTCCGTGCTTTGATCTTTTCCATGTGAGATTCTTCATCATCCTCTGAGGTGTCTTGTTCTTCAATCTTTGATTGTTCTCTACCAAGCTTTGGAAAATATTCTTCAAGATCATATGGTAAATTGATCTTCCTGCATGAATCTTCATACCATGAATTGTTCTCATCAAAAACTACATCTCTGCTTACCAAGAATCCTTTGTTGGTAGGGTTGTATAACCTGTAGCCCTTTTGATTGTTGTCATATCCAATAAATACACACCTTTCTGCCTTTGGATCCATCTTGCCTCTAACCTGTGAAGGAACATGAGCAAAAGCAATACATCCAAAAATTTTACAATGATCTAAGCTTGGTCTTCTTCCATTCCAAGCCTCATATGGAGTCATCCCATCAAGGGATTTTGAAGGCAACCTGTTAATCAAGTAAGTGGCTGTAGATACAGCCTCAGCCCATAAGTAATTAGGTAAATGCTTTTCATTTAACATAGACCTTGCAGCTTCAACAATTGTCCTATTCCTCCTTTCTACCACTCCATTTTGCTCAGGAGAGTACCTTGTAGTTACCTCTCTTTTGATTCCTCTTTCTTGAAGAAAAGAATCAAACTCATGGGAGAAATATTCTCCCCCTCCATCTGACCTTAGCCTTTTTAGTGATTTACCTGTTTGATTCTCCACAAGAGCCAAATATCTTTTGAAACATGAAAAAACTTCATCTTTGTGTTTCATAAAGAATAGGATAGTCCATCTGCTGCAATCATCAATAAAGGAAACATAATACCTTGATCCAGATATTGAAGCTTCCTTGCTGGGTCCCCATACATCTGTATGAACCAACTCCAAGAGATCTCCATGCATATAACCTTTCTTCATGAATGGTAACCTGTGAGACTTTCCAAATTGACATGCACTGCACTTATAAATCATATGTTGTTTTGACAAATTAGGAAGTCCAAGTACACTTTGGTCCCTGCAGATTTGCTTTAATGACCTTTCACCAATATGTGCTAACCTTTTGTGCCATACTTCCAATTCTGTGAGTGTCTGACTACCATATTTAAAGAGAGCAATGTTTCTAGTGTCGTGTAATTCAAATGTGAACAATCTACCTGTCTTTTCACGTTTTGCAATTCTTCTGAATCCTTGACTTGGATCTTCAACAAATGCTCCTGCTTTTGTGAACCTAACTTGCAACCCTTTCTCTACTATCTGCCCAACACTTATCAAATTCTTTGTAATGGTAGGGACATAGAGTACCTTACTGAGTAGGTTGATGTTTCCATCAGGTGCTTTGACATTGCCTATTTTCTCCACACAATGTTTTGTATCATCTCCTGTTTGTACCTCATGCTTATTCCTTGGATCTTCTAAATCTGATAGGAGTGCCACATTTCCTGCCACATGATTTGAACAACCTGAATCTATGTAGAAAACATGCTCATCAGATTTACCTTGTGGCATAGCCATGTTCATGATCAATAATGAATCCTCTTTGTTTGAGTCTTCTGTGTAGTTATTGTAGTCTCTCCTTCCTTTGTAGCCTCCTTGATAGTTTGAATGATTGTAGTTGTTGTAGTTGCCATGGTAGTTGTTGAACCTTCCTCTTGAGTAGCCATAACTTCCTCTATTGTATCCTCTGCCTCTTTGATTCCTGGAATTCCTAAAGCAATTTTCAGTTGTATGATTAGTTAATCCACAAATAGAACATGAGTTGGAGTCTTGGGATCTCCCCCTGCCTTGTCTACCTCCTCTTCCTCTACCTCTGCCATGTCTTCCTCTACCTGCATAGTTAGCTTGATATGTACCTGCTTCATCATCCACTTTCTTTGCCTTTCCTTTGTTATCTTTAGACTTGCTTTTATCCGTGTATAAAGCTGAAGATTGATTACCTTTAGAGCTTTCTCCATTTTTGATAAGCTTTGCCTCTTGAGTAAGTAGTTGTCCAATGAGTGTGTTGAAATCAGGTACATGCATGTCCATGTACAAATCCATAGCTGTGGTGAATGCTTCCCACTTATCATCTGCCTTCAAGCCATTGATGACCTGCCTTACAATTTGCTCTTCATCTATTACCTCTCCAATGCTTCCCAACTGATCCGCTATGTCCTTGAGCTTTGTGACAAAATCAGTCACATTTTGTTTGGGAGCCTTCTTGAGAGTTGTGAAATCTAGCCATAGTTGATGGTTCCTAGCTTTGGTACTTGAAGAAAAGAAAGCTTCAAGTGCATCCCACACTTCCTGAGATGTCTTACAACTTCTAATGTGAGGCAACAAGAAATCTGAGATAGAGTTGAGGAGATAAGACCTTGCAAGTGCATCCTTGGAGCACCATGTGCTCAATCTTTCTTGCTCTTCTTGTGTTGGTTGACTTTTGTTCCTGAAACTTGGCATAACTTCATCTCCAGCCACATAACCATATAAACTTCTACCTTGGAGATAAGCTTCCATCCTTAATGACCAAGCTGAGTAGTTACCTCTGTCCAATTTGTCAATTGATGAAGGAAATCCATCTGCCATGTTGTCCAACCTTGCTCTGATACCACTGTGAAGAGATGGATAAGTATGTGTTTGAAGATGAAGAGGTGTTGCAAAATCCTTGATCTACACCAGCCAAATGAACTCCAGGAGTAGATGGTGGGCCCTTTTAGCTTGCCAATGGATGTATTAGACACCCTATGTACCTTGGAAGATCACTCTCAAAAAGATAGATCAAAACAGATAAGTTGGAGTTAGCTCAGAGGTGAAAACTTGCTATTCTTGGTTCATACACCTGTCCTGTGTTTTACATAATTCTCTGAGCACAGCAGCAATTAGCTTAATTCCTCTTGGGGAAGTCTAGGTAGCTTAAAGAGCTAACTTTCAAGAGTAATCTCATCAAAAATAACAAAGCACACACTGAGAATGAGTTTTAACAAGTGATGACATCATCCCAATTTTCACGGGCTGCTACACAAATAGACCAGTGAGCAGAAAAATCACCATAACGCAAAATGTAGAAATCCAATGATTATGAAAATTTGTATGGTTATACTAGACAGGAAGTTGAATCCAACAAGCTTTAAATCACTGAATTTGGATAAGTAACCACTGAGAAACACCTCTGACAAGATGAGTGAAAAAGTCGGGTACCTGACAGAGAGGTGAAGATGAACAGACCCTGTTGACTTCAAATGAACATATCAAGTTAAATCACTGAAAATGATGCACCAAGCTCAGAGAAATCATCTCTGCAAGCTGACTGAGAAAATGATACATATGTGTGCCTTGTAATCACACCTTGATATGGCATAAAGCTCAGCTCTTGGAGGTCTTCACATAGGTCTCTCTAACCACGACTAAAACTGCCATCTATTTATAGTTGAGTTTGGGAGGCTAACTTCCCTCAATCACTCTCCAATCAATCAATGATTGATTTGATTCTCTACCTACCACAAATCACAAATTCGTGGCTCCTCTTTCCATTCTTGATCAAGTGGACTCAACCACTTAAGATTCTCTTACTTTTACATTAAGTAAACTCTTCAAAAGTTACAAGAGGTAGTTCACAAGTGATGCAAATCTTAACATCATGCACTTCACTTTTTACATTATATCTACTTCCTTGAAATGCAATCTTACCTTTATACATGGAAAGAGAAGACTTTACATTTATTTCCTAAACTAAATTATCGGAAATAAAATTATGAGAACCACCATCATCATGTAGAACATAACAATCCTATCATTTATAGTACCTTGCATGCAAAGTAAACAATGAATAGAAATCTTGTTACCCACGGTATATTGGAGCAAGAAAATCACTTATTGATGATTACAAAGAGGATTGAAGAATGAAGAATGAAGAAAAGGATAAAGGATGAAGCACAAAGTGAAGTGAAGATTCAGAGAGAAATGACTTGTAGACACATGTACATTAATCTTCTAAATAGTCCATTTACAAGATGAAAAGGATAAAGGATGAAGCATAAAGTAATCTTGTACATTAATCTTGTAAATAGTCCATATACATCTTGTAATAGTGACGAATCCAAACTTATACATGTATATATACTTGTACATAGATGTGTCATATTAGAGGATGGGAAGAATATATGAATAGAGGATGAGTAGATGATGAATGAGTGAGTCTTATTATGAGAAAGTTCCATCAGATGTTTTTTCAAGAGAATAGAAGAAGTTTATGAGAATTGTGCCTTGATCTTTCTCCATTTTCTCCTTCTCTATTTAATCAATTGAGAAATACTTTTGTATGCATCGAAGTCCATAGTTAACGCATCTATGTCAAGATTTGAGATTCTAATTGTAATCAGGCTGAGAGAATTGTGAGTAGGAATTTTTATATGTGTGAAAGCTGATGAAAGACAAGGAAGAGTATGATGCACTAATTGAGAATGAGACTTGGGACTTGGTACACAAACCAAGTAATCAGAAGGTAATTGGGTGCAAATGGGTCTGCAAAACAAAGAGATTTGCAGATTGAAGTGTGTCGAGGAAATTATCTCAATTAGATGTGAAGAATGCATTTTTGAATGGTTACATTTCAGATGAAGTCTACATGGAACAACCAGATGGTTTCAAAGATCAACATAATCTAGATTATGTGTGTAAGCTCAAGAGAGCTTTGTATGGATTGAAGCAAGCCCCAAGGGCATGGAATTATAGGCTTGTAAAGTTCTTGAAGGAACCTAGTTTTCAAGCATCAAAGGTAGATAGTAGCTTGTTAGTCAAAGCACGTGAAGATGGTTTTATTTATTTTTGCATTTATGTTGATGACACAATACTCACATGCAGCGATAAAAAAGGCATACAAAAGCTTAAAAAGCATGTCATACCTCTTGGGAATGGAGATTCTATATACTCAACATGGAGTATATGTGACTCAAGAAAGGTATTTGAAGAATTTTCTAATCAAGTTTAAGATGGAAGATTGCAGGATAGCATCAAAGGCAATGGAGGTGAACGAAAAATTCAGTAGATATGGAGGAGATGAATTCAAAGATATGAAGCTTTATCAGAGTTTGGTGGGTAGTTTGATTTATGCTACATTGACCAAGCTTGATCTATCATATGTAGTTGAAATTTTATCTCAATTTATGCAATGTGCAAGGAAGGAACATTGGATTATAGGTCAAAGGGTGCTAATATATATTAAGGGCACACTTAAAGAAGGTTTGTACTATGGGTTCACATCAGATACAAGAATCAAGATATATAATGATGTAGATTGGCCAGGTAACTCTGATGATAGAAGATCAACACATGGGTATTTGTGTAATGTGGGAGATAAATTGATTTCTCGGTGTTATAAGAAGAAAACACAATTGCTTTATCATCTATAGAAGTAGAGTATAAAGGTATGGTGGAAGCTGCAAAGGAGGTCATATGGTTCAAAACTTTCATGAAGAGCTTTGACATCAATCAGAGTGTTCCTATTATTTGTGGAGACAATATGAGGTCTTTGTATTTGGCAGCTAACCCTGTGTTTCATGCCAGGACCAAACATATTAAGATTCAATATAACTTCCCGAGAGAAGAGGTGATTGACAAAGAGATAGAGATCATGTATACTCCTACAAAAGATCAAGTTGCAGATATGTTAACAAAGAGCTTGGATGGACCTAAGTTGCTGAGGTTTAAAGGAATGCTAGGT
Organism: Ceratopteris richardii; assembly: GCA_020310875.1. Lineage (NCBI taxonomy): Eukaryota > Viridiplantae > Streptophyta > Polypodiopsida > Polypodiales > Pteridaceae > Ceratopteris > Ceratopteris richardii. Next base: position 113,163,919 of record CM035406.1, read on the forward strand.
ATAAAGAAGAGGTAGGTAATCACAATTGATGGTTGAGCGGGAGCTCTTGGAGCAAGACAATCACTAATTGATGATTACAAAGAGGACGGAAGAATGAAGAACAAAGAAAAGGATAAAGGATGAAACATAAAGTGAAGTGAATATTGAGATAGAAATGACTTGTAGACACATGTACATTAATCTTGTAAATAATCCATATACATCTTGTAATAATAAGGAATTCGGACATATACACCTATATATACTTGTACATAGACGTGTCATATAGATGAGAGGAAGAATAGATGAAAAGAGGATGAGTAGATGATGAGTGAGTGAGAAGAGAATTTTCTTTCAAAGAGAAGCTTACATTCCTAAGTCCATAGAGTCTGGAATACCACCTTCCATTACCAAGTAATCTCAAGAGTTATTGTGAGAAATTCAAGAAGGAAAGTGGGCCAATGCAAAAGGTAATCCCCATCCAATTCAAGAGATCGATGCTCTACATGATTAATTTTCCAAGAAATTCTACCCCAATATGGAGATCATGTAGAAACTTAGTTCGAAGAAAGAGTAGATTTTGAATCTAAATCTTTAAAAACATTAATGCATTTCATAAGTCCTTGGGAATATAAATCTTTTCAATTGAGAGACCCCACGATACTAGTAAGAAATGAAGATTCAATCATACCTAGGAATACAAAGATTTTAAAGAATGCTATGGTGCATTATCATCTCACTTTAGAAGATCTTTTGAAGGTGAAACTAGAATTTTGGAAATATGTAGCAAATCAAGTTCCAAAACTTGATAGCTCTCAATGGAAGGTAGGATCAAAGAGGAAAGTCTTAAAAATTCCAATTGAAAAAAATAGAAGATATAAGTGAGGGAAAATAAGAAAACACATATCCTTCCATTACCTACTAGTGTCACACCACCAAGGCAATCCTAGAATTAAATGTAGGTGTTTCCATTGCAACCACATCCTTATGGATGTAATGGGGCAAATCCATACTAGGAGCCATGAGAATGAAACTTCAAATGGCTGATGACCATATTGAAGAACCATTAGGGTTGTTGAAAGGAATCACTCTCACTACGTATGGTGAAGAATTTGAACATATGTTTGCTATATGCCAGTATGGAAAGAACCATGTGTACGAGATGATTTTAGGTAGAACCTTCATGAGACAACTATAAATAGTGCAAGATTGGGGTACCAACTCCTTATACTTACAACACTTAGGGGTAACGACAAAAGTCAATATAAAAGACTACATGCATAAAGATATCCCACCCTCTAAGTGGAATTCTATCCCCAAGACATAAGAGGATTCTATGTCAGTGCACTTGATGAACTCTTCTTATCCATCATGGATGCATGAAGATATACACTTATGGATTTGTAATGAAAAGGATTAAAGCTTAGAATCAATAGAAAAAGGAGTGCCCTAGGATGCTAGGTCAATACAAGACCTAATCTACACACCTATGATTTTTCTAGATGAGGAATTTGAGCTTCATGGTTGGGAAAAAATATTAGTAACAATGGAGATAACAATGAATGAAAACAATGGACTCCCCATAATGATGATGATGAATATGAATTATCATTATTCATGTGCTGACTCTTAGAAGATGACAAAGATGAAGACCTAGAATCCATTATTATGAAAATCCCTTTTGTAATCCTAAGGAGGGTGACAATGGACATAGTACTGAAGGAAGAAGATGATAAGCGTGAAGAACTAGAATCCATTATATGAAAACACCCTTTTGTGATTCCAAGTCAAAGCAAAACAACTTGAAGAAAATGTATTTAAGAAGGAAATATTCCCAACCAACCAAATTAATGATGAGCAAGAAAAAAAACAGAAATGCAAGAACCCCACAAGTGAAGGAAGAGGAGGAGTCATTGTTTGAGGTGCTTGAGAACTTCAAGAAGTATGAGATCAAAGAAAGAAAAATCTTAGTAAGGATGTCGAAAAGAGAAGTTCTCATGGTAGAAGTGTTGAACACACGAAATTGGCAAAGAAAATCACAGTAACAGTTGAAGATGAGGAAGAATGAAGCATGTACATAGGAGATGACCTTAGTGAAGAGGAGGAAGAAGAATTAATGAATCTCCTTTGTGAGTACAAAGATGTATTTTCTTGGACATATAAAGATATGAAAGGTGTGGATCTAAAAAATTGTTCACATAGGATCCCCATGATGGTACATGCTAAGCCCATTAAACAAAAACCATACACATCTAATGAAACATATGTAGCTAAAATCAAGGAGGAAATTGATGGATTAAAAGAAGCAAAACTCATCTATGAAACTCAGCATACCGAATGGGTATCCCCCATCATGGTCATGTCCAAAATGAATGGTAGGTTACATGTGTATGTTAACTTGGAAGAAAGTTAATAGAACAACAATTAGGGATAGTTATGCACTTGTGATCATAGACCATTTATTGGAATGTGTAGCTCAAAAGGAAGTGCATAGTTTCCATGATGGATTTTTAGCCTATAACCAAGAGGCCATAGCCCTTGAGGATCAACACAAGATGGCCTTTGCCATAGAATGGGAAATCTATGCTTTTCGAGTGATGCCATTTGGGCTCATTAATTCCCCTACTACCTTCCAATGGCTAATGTGCCACATATCCAAGGAGTTTTTGCAAAAGAACCTAGAAGTCTACATGGATGATTTGTGTGCACATTCCTGCATAATAAAAAATCATATACCTAAATTAAGACAAATATTTGATAAAATACAGAGAATATAGTGTGCTTAAATCCTTAGAAATGTGTATTCATGGTGAAAAAAGGGAAAGTTTTGGGCCATATAGTTTGAAAGAATGGTATATCTATCGATGAGGATAAACTGAGCGCCTTTGCAAAGTTAACCAAAAAAAGATAGTGAAGAAAATACAAACCTTCATGGTTCATTGTGGCTATTATATATGGTTTATAGACATGTATGGAATAATAGCCAAACCATTGGAAAACATTCTAACCAACTTTGAGTGAAATGATGAATTAGCTATCTTGGAAAATATTGTTGGAGTTTGAGGTCTATGGAAGCACATAAACAACACAAGGAAAAGAAGAAGAATCTTGAAGCACAACACGCAATACTGAATGTATTGCCAAGTGAATGTACAAAGATATGCAACTTGTAAGGGTTATAGGTGTATATACAAGGGGGGGGGGGGGGTAAACCTCCAAAAGAGGGAAAAAAAGTGCCCTGATTAACCTACTGTGTTCACACACATCACTATCAAAATATATCAACAAATCCCCCCTAGGAGTGATGAGGTGAACAAGGAGTTGGTACTCATGTATAAGGAACTGCCAAGTTATGTGGAAAGAGATCAATCCACAAAAGGAAGTAAGACCGAAGCTTTGTAGAAAGCTTCAAAATTCTCTCGAGGTAGAGCCTTTGTGAAAAGATCTGCAATGTTGTCCTATGTGGGCACATATGCCAAATTGATATCTCCAAAGAGCCACGTATCCCTAACATAATGATAATGCACTTGAATGTGCTTTGTTTGAGCATGGAACATAGTGTTCCTTGCAACTCCCAATGTGCTCTAACTTCTAGTGAAGATGGTTGTGGCAGAAGATGAACCAACACCCAAATCATCCAAAAGACGTGTGTGCCACACACACACTCGACAATCATTGTGAAAGATGCCCTATACTCAGCCTCAAACGTAGAAGTGGTCACAATAGGGTGCTTCTTTCTCAACCAAGATATGCATGAGCTACCAAGCATGAAGAAAAAACCACTAGTGGACACATGAGTGTCATAGCAACTAGTCCAATCACAATTAGAAAAAGCATATTAATCAGGCTGTGGTGATCCCACCATCGACTTGCATAAATTGAATGCTTAAATAATGATGCAAATGTACCAAATCTTGATGGAGAGTGTTAATCTCAAAAAGAAAAAGTTACTCTTGTATTTAGAGCACCTCTATAACAAGAATAACTCAGATCCTCACCAATTTTAGAAGATCAATACTCGATTGTCAAATTTTTTTGAACAAACTATGAAGAAGGAGAATACACAGAAAGTCTGCTGCACATAATTCACTCATTGCCTTATCAAATATGTAAAGTTTTTTATAAAAATTTGTATGAGGTGTTGCCTATAGATTGTGCACCTTCTCCAAGTTGAATCCCTCCAAAAGATTCAATAGAACGTGAGAAATGATCTCAACAACTCACCTATGTCTAAAACTCTTCTTTTGAGAAGTCGATTTAGACACCTATGACTTTAAACCTTTGGCTCTCTTAATCTAGAACCCATTTCTACAAATGATTTTAGCCACAAGTAGCTTACCTTTCAACTTAAAGATTAAGTACTTGCTTTCTCAAAACTTTAAACTATGGAAGGAGAATTGATCAAAACATTGGTATCAAATTTTGCGCCTCCTCTAACTTCACTTCTTCTCATTTACATATGCAAATGTTCCTACACTCAATTCTCTCGGTCTGATCACAATTGAAAGCTGAAAATTTGTAGAGACGTCCATTACCTATAGACTTAGACTTGTACAAAAGCATTTCACTAAAGATCTAACACAGAAGGAGAAAACTCAGAAATATCGGGCACGACATTTCCTTCATTTCTGAGAAAAATTACAACTGAGTGATGAGAGAGTCTTGAATCACTTCTAAGATGTCTAATGACATGTAAAACTTCTAATTACTCTATTCTCATGCTCTCTCATACTTGCCCCGACATTTTCATAGTATATATATACAAAAAGTTTACAACCTTATGACTTCTTAAAGATACAAGTGAACTATCTGTACATATGTGTACACATGTTCCTCTTCTGAATGTATTCTTCTTTCATGCTTCACAACTTGAATCTTTCCTTCAAACCTTGACTTCAACTCTTCATCAAAACATCAATTGGTGATTGTCCTGCACCAACAACTCCCCCTCAATCATCAATTTAGGTTTTCACTATCTTCTTTATGCCTGCCATGTCTTTGAATCTCTGTAGCTTTGGTCCATCCAAGCTTTTGGTAAGCATATCAGCTATCTGATCTTTTGTTCAAGTATGTATGACTTCAATCTCTTTATCCATCACTTTTTCTCTCAGAAAGTGATACTGAATCTCAATGTGTTTAGTCCTTGCATGAAACACAGGATTAGCAGCTAAATACAATGAACTCATGTGTTAAATGTTAAATGCTTCGTTCTAACTATTAGAAGGGCATTTAACCGACTCTTGGGGGGTTCTTGGGAGTGGTAGGGGTCTGTTAGAGAGAGGAACTTTACTTAGTTCCCAAATGCAACTACCTCGGATATAGAGAGTTAGTGAAACTTTGGTGAGATTCCGTTATATGCCGACCTCCACTATTCACGTCTTAGCTCAGCCCTCACGTAGTGAATACACTACAACACTACAGTGATCATTTTACCACGGATGCCAGAAACATAAACTAAGGGTTCAATCTTTACCAGGTAAGTACCATAATCCACTCAATATCCGAAACACAGAGGATTAATCAGTCAATTACACCCCACTAAAGACTTAGTATGCGATTTAGGATTCCTTTCTGCAACGTTGATCCTTACCATCTGATGACCGATTACAGTACTGAAGACAATGCTATACTTTGCAGTATTATTGCATTATCACAACTTCTACGATCCTGACTCAACACTTGGCAGAACATTCCACGGAACAACACTAACCCAGTCGCGCTCTTAATACACGATTGCAACAAGGATCCACAGACGCTTCGCTTCCGACCACAATTCAATGAGTTAGTATATGATGAGTAACACTCACAAATATATCAAAGATCCAGAAATAACAGACACAGACAATAGATAGAAAACCCGCAGATCATAGATTACTCAGAAAAACTCAGAAGTTACAAATGAAGTTATAGTAATCGCTCAGACAATCACCCAAACGAACAGTCTGGTGATTTCACAACTCGTCGTCTCCCACTCACACTCTGTCTCTCTAAGCATTGCTTTATATAAGAAATTCTAACTATTGTGTAACTACTTTTCGCGCGTGCGAACCCAAGATTCGGTTTTACATGTCCCCATCCGGCGGCCGACTAACACTGGCACGCACGGTGGACTCGAGCCCGCAGGTTGTACAAAATTATTGTTCGTCTATTATTCCTTCTAAATACATATTCCTGGCTAATCGGAAAGTACGGGCTATTTTTTTCTTTAGAGTTTCTAATATCTGTTTTAGAGTTTCCGGCTCTACTAGCTGTGCATCTATTCTAACAGAGCTTAGTGCTATTGCTTCGGTGAGCAGAATCTCTGCCTGTGTTTGCAAAAATGCTTCCTGCAAGTAGAATTCGTTAGATAGAGCTGCATCTCTTGAAACTTTTACTTCTGCAACCTGCTTCTGCATATCAATTACTCGTTTTTTCTGATTGCTCAGTTGATTTTCTCGCCTTTCTATTTCTTGGTTTTGATACTGTATTGTTGTTGAGTAGGCATCTCTTTCTCGTCGGAGCTGTGCGATTTCTTTCTGTGCTTGAGCTTCTTTTGCCAGGTAATGTTTCAGCATTCTGTTGACATTCGTTAGAGCCTCACTTGTTCTATGGAGTTCTTCTTCTATCAATTTGGCTTCCCTCTGTTGTTCTTGGCTTTTCTTTACTTCCTTGGCTAGACTCGTTCTGGTTTCTTCTAGTAAATTTCCTAGCGCCATCGTTGCATCTACTTTTTCTTTGAGTAATTGATTCAGTTTGTTTATCTCTGCATCTGCAACAAGCAGTAATTCTTCTTTTTCTTTTGCTGCTGCCAGGGCTTCATCTAGCTGAACTGTAATTCGTTCCTGTTCTTGGATTCTGGCCTGTAGCTGCTGTACTTGTTCATGAAGCGCATGATTTTCTTTCTTCACAGCCTGTAGTTCTTCTTGGAGGGGCATGATATCTGCCTCCATGACTTCCAATTTATGCTGGAAATCTTCACGAACACTTTCTGTAATTTGCTTCAGTTGTTGCGGTAGTTGTCTTGATAGCTCTATTAGCATCTGACCCATCGATTCCAACTCAGCAAATACTGGTGTGGAGGGTGGTGGAAGAGGGGGACAAGGTTGGGAAGACGCTGCAGTAAGTAGTTGCTGTGAGGTCGGAGGGGAGTAGTTGGGGCATGAGGCGGAAGAAGCTGCGGGCTCGACGGGTGCGTTGGGTGGAATAGGAAGGTTTGGGTTTAGTGGAGGTTCCGGTGGTGGAGTAGGAATGGCAGAGATAGTTTCTGTTACCTTATTTTGTTTGTCCGTTTGTTGTGTTCCAACATTGTCGGTAGACTCAACTGCCTTAAGCAGCCTTTCCAAAGCATCTTTAGCATTTTGTTGTTCATTGCCTGATTGTTCTTGCTCAGTTTGTTGCTGAGAAGCTTCTTCGGTAGAGATGGTTTCAGTTTCAGTCTGCTTTTCCTGTTCTTGTTGCTCAGATGATGCTGACTGCGCGGATGACTCATGTTGCATGCATGTGGTGGTGTTGTGGAATGTGTCTTCTTCTTGCTTTTCTTCACGGCAGCTAAATCTATGGTAGAATAAAATGGGTGGGATATGCCGTAAGTGCGCTTCTGTAGATTTAGGATTGCTACCAAGAATTGGAGTGCGGTTCTTTCGGGTTCCGGTCGACATAAGATGGCGTATTCATTGGATGAATATTGGGGAAATAATTCTATCATGCGGGCAACTGGTATACTTGGGCCATTTTCGCGACCTTGCGGTGTGAGTCGGAATGACTCAGCAAAGGTTTGGAATGTGATTATTGTTCGAGAAGGTAACGATAGGAAAGGCCATCTTTTCTCGGTGGCTGGTGATTGAGCGATGGCAGAAGTAATCTGTGCAAAGAAGGGGTGGGCTTCCACTGAATGCCAAGGCAATTCAGCGAAATTTGCAAGCCCCCGGGTGCGCAAGAACTCTCCTACGTCAGTAGGGAGTCCATCACGGAAAGTGGCATAATTAGCCAAAGTTTCCATGGCGCAACACAGATAACAGGTTAAAACGCAGACACACAGGGATTTCACAATCATACAAGCACACAAACACAATAGCGATTTTTGGCGAAACAGAAAAGTTTAAATAGATGCGTCGCGGTGGAGGGTAATGAGGGATGGTTAATCATCGTGTGGTATTGAAATGATAATTCTTTAACTTTGGTGTGCATGCGTGAGTAGCTGGCAAGAGCAAGGCAGCTTATGACATAATTAGGAATCAAGACGCAGATATTTGCAGACATATATTATTAAACTCACAAAAAGGAAAGAAAAAGAAAGAAAAGCGAGCGCCAAACGACACGGCCCACCGAAAAACGTTTCAGTGCGGTTTAGACGCGTGTTGGTATGGTCGAAGCTTCGAACCGTTGATTACTTTCGGAAGAGGGTTTCCGGTCAATGTAGTCGACCGAAAAGTTGCTGGGCCCACTTGTTCTGAAATCCGGTAAGGGCCATACCATCGTAATTTGAATTTACCAGCAGACCGATTCGACTTTGCATTATAAAAAAGGACAAGTTGCCCCACCGTAAAAACTGGAGTTTTCAAATGTCGATCATGCGTCTGAGTCTGTCTTAGTTGTACTTCCTGCATAGTTAAAAAGTTGTGCCATCGTTGCTCGTCTAACTCTCTGAGTGTATCCAACCGAAATGACAGTGAGTCTTCCGGTAGCAGTTTCTGAGCGATTGCTACTCGTAAACTTGGTATAACTATCTCCATTGGTGCTATTGCTTCTAATCCATAAGCTAGTTTGAAAGGTGTTAATCCTGTTGTTACCTTGTATGTAGTCCGATATGCCCATAATACTACAGGTAGCAGTTGATCCCATCTTTCCGGTGCTTCCATGATTAATTTCCGAAGCATATTCAGCAAAGATTTGTTTGTACTTTCGGCCAAACCATTAGCACGAGGATAATAAGGACAACTAAACTTATGCGTGACCTGGAATGACTGTGTAAGTGCCTTCATTAAATGGTTTACAAAATGAGTGCCTTGATCTAACACAAGTTCGAGTGGTAAACCAAAACGTGGAAAGACATCGGTTAGCAGACACTTTGCTACCACAACAGCTGTAGCAGACCGTAAAGCCCAGGCTTCTGCCCATCTAGTTGCATAGTCTGTACAGGTCAGTATGTAACGATTGTTACTGAAGACTGCTGGAGGTGTAATCGGACCGATAAAATCTAGACCCCACTTTTGGAAAGGTTCCAATGGTAAGATGGGTTGCAGAGGGAAAAGATGACGTTGAAGGGGCTATCCAGATCTTTGACAAGTATCACATTGTTTGACAAACTGTGATACATCTCGGTACATAGTTGGCCACCAAAGACCACTTTGTAGAATTTTCTGGTGTGTTAAGTCTGCAGCAAAATGGCCACCGGAAGGAATTGAGTGAGCCAAAGTAATAACTGAGTTAACTTCATGTGGTGGAATACATCGAAGTAAAATTCCGGTATGATCCACATAGTATAATTCTCCAGCAATTAACCGAAATTGGCGGCTAAAGAGTGCAATTTTCCTGCGTACTGCCGTAGAAGTCTGAGATGGAAGGCAGCCATCAGTGAGAAAGGTCAGGATCTGATCATAATATGTAGATGGTGTAGGTGGGTCTGTAATTTCATCATTCGTTGGTTCAGAGACATAAATAGCCGGGGTTGTGTCATCTATGCCTACCGAAGCTTCACCGAAATCTAAGCGGGAGAGGAAATCTGCTAAGGCATGTGAATTGCCTGGCCGATGAATGACTTCGTAGTCAAATTCCTGTAAAAGTAGAACCCATCGTGCTAATCGACCACCTAGATCATTAGGGGAAAAAATGAACCCTGAATGGGCCTTTTAGATTAAGGAGTGATTAGTGATGGACCAATCAGAAGAGGGTGGTGGCCACAGTCTATGCCCTATAAAATACTAGGCTGAAGGGTGGAGAGGGGACATATTTCTCCCTTATTTAATGAGCTGCCTCTAGAGAGAGAATGAATCTCGTAACTCAGTTGGGCCCAAAAATTCAAAATTTCTGAAAAGTTAAAAAACTCATCATAACACCTGAAAATGGACCCCCCATTACTTTTTAGTTTCAAAAGTACTCTTTTTGACCCCAAATTCAAAATCCGTGCATGTTTTGAGCTGAAAAAAATGAGTTTTTTCAAAAATACTCAAAAAAGAGTTATTTCCCTCCTAAACCTCACATTTTCATACCCAGGTCCCAAAAAGTCATCTTTTCCCACTACTTTCACTCTGTAGCACACCATTGAAGCTCCTGTTTCTACACTCCAACCTACCTGCATCTCCTATCTCGAATTACTGTTGTAGCTTGAAGACCTTTAGCTTCAATGGCAACATCTAAAGCTTCTAGGCGACCAAAAGATGAAATCCTCACATTAAGATGTCACAATATCAAAGCCACAGATGGGCAGTGGCTATCACATGAGTACTCCAAAGGTGCATGGGTGTACATGCAACCCTCTAGAGTTGGGCCTCATCGAGTTAGAGATCGTGGAAACTTAGATCTTCATTGGAAGGGAAAGTTACTTGGCTTCAAGAAGCATAGAGACAATGGGATGGTTGCTATTGTACAACATGTTTTTACAATGGCAACTATGAAACTTGAAAACTCTAGTAGTATGAGATATCCTGTGAACTGTAAGTATTACTCTACAATATTTTATGTTTTCTTGTGTCGGATATATTTTTGAACTATTTAGATATGTTTTTGTTTGTTTCAGATGTATTTCCTTCTACTTTGGTGGAAGAGCAACCACTTCATAGTCTTACAGGTACTTTCCAGGCATTGCATGCAGATGTTGGTGCACTAGTCTTTCCAAATATATCTCCTGCTCAACTTTACCATGATAGATTTTTCTTTTACACACATAGATATGTTGTACCCTCTACAATGAATGGTTTTGGAAGGTTAGAGAGAATTGAAGTACATTCTCTTCTTAGCTTGGAGTGGCCAAAACCTGATATATGGTCCGTATCATCTTTGAAGCAAAAGATGGTAATGGATATACATAACTCTTTGAAATTCACAAAAGTGTCTAGGTCTATAGGTTTGCACTGGTCTTTTCCCATTCATTGTTTTGTATATTTATTCCAAGGATTCTCATTCCAAGAAACTTCCACCATGTTCATGTGTAAAGATATCACATATGAGCAAGTCGAAAGTCTTCTTGGTGAAAATTGGGGTTTGATGGAAGGAATTGCAAAAGGTGATAAATATCTCTGTAAAATAGGTGGAACAGGTATAGCATTTCGATATTTGAAACAACGTACTTCATTATACATCAAATTCTACTATGATCGTTGGATGTGCAAACTTGGCAAATGGATACCATTTCAAAGTTCAGAGGGATCTTTGCATTCATTCGAAATAAAGCTTAGATTGCCCAACAATGAAACAGAAACTATTTTAGTGAATAATCATTGGACCTTGGCTAATCTGAGAGAACACTTGATGATTATGGGGTTTGAAGGACTAACTCAATCCATCTTCAAAATTCAAGGACATAAGGTGAGAAATGTTTCATGTTTTTGTTAAAGTAATCTTTTTGTTATTGTTTATTTTACTTTAATGACTTCAATTTGTTGCAAATTGATTACAGGTGGGCAGAAGAATGGAATACAAAATGAAAGTCCCTGTAGATTGGAGCAAAGATGGAACAGAGCTCTCATTGTCATAGTTCTTTTGCAACCTGATAATGTCACTTCTTGGGCCCTAGTCATTGTATCTCATGGTTTTTGCACTTTCAAGAACCTTGTAAAAAGTAGGACAATTGATTCATGTTAGATATTGTATATACCTTATTCTCTGCAATGATAATTTCAAAACTTTTGGAATGTCAAAAATTCTGTTCACTACTTTGAAATGTGGTTGCCCATGTTTTTTTCTGTGCATTATTTTGTCATCCGAAACTCATTTTTTGAAATTGCACTTTTTTATTCTATACTTTTAAAAGTGGGCCCAGTCAATTTAAAAACTTGAAACTGCTATAAAAATGGCTCTATGTGCTCATTTCTCACATTTGCACTCTCAAAGAGCTAGAAAGCACAGACTGCAAGCCTCTAGAAATCTCGCGCGCAAGCAATGGCTGCTAGCACTTCCACTCCCATGAAATCTCCTCGAGATTTATTCATGGAGTTTTTGGAAACTACAGACTACAATGGTCGTACGGATTTGTATGACCTAGTCTGTAGAGTCCCTAATCTTGAAGGGACAATAGCCATGAATTCCGATGTGATCGATGAGATCACAGATTTTATGGAACTCTATATTTTAAGATATGCCATAGATATTCCAGCATATGAGTGTAAATGGGTCCCCTGTGACCTGCTTTTTTACATTCATAAAGGAGATGAGGCATTTGCGAAGCGCTTAAAGCGTTTCATGGCGATTGCTGAGGCTTCAGGGCACCTGTTAGATGACACAGTGCCCTTAATTAAACAATTAAATAAGAAAAGGAAAATGGGAAGAAAATATCTTTCCTACATAGCAACAACAATCTTTTTTGTCAATGAGGAGCCCGAACCTTCACCCATGGACCTACCCCATCTTGTTACTGGGGGTTTTGTAGATGACAAGAAGGAACCCCAGACAGAAGCTCTCAACTTATTAGAAGAGAGTCAAAAAATTTCCAGAGAATTTCCTCAAGGAGTAGTGGACAAATTAAAGGAAGCCAGTACACAGAAGAGTCCACCCTCCAACTTAGACCCCGTGGAACCCACTCTACCAGAGGTAGAGATGGAAATGTTTTCAGTTGTACTTGTTGATGGAGAGGAATTTTTGTTCCTGCATGATATTGAGAAGGCATTCGGTCTACGCCTCGACGAATGCCTTAGTATTTTCAGCTCAACCTCGGATGTTCCCATGGACAACACTTCTGACATTATCAAAAAGGCAACAATTCCACTTGGTGAATCAGTTGCGGACACCATTGCATTTGTGTGTGAAGAGATTTTGAGCCATGCCAACCAAGATGCCAGTGAAGAAGATCTAGCCACAGCAAGGGAAAGAATTTTGGAGAAGAAGATTCCAACATCCCCTGTTGTGGAGCAAAGTGGCATGGCCCATTCATCAATTCCACTAGATGCAATGGGAAGAGGAGAGGATGAAGACAGGCTTCAAGATGTAAGTCTCTACTGACATTTATGGTTGTCTCATATTCATAAAAGATGTATCTATTTAATTTTATGATTGTCTATGTGCAGGAAACAATTGAAGTGGATAAATTTGCAGCAAGGAGTGGTGGTGACCGTGTTTCCCGGGGCCATGGCTCTTCCTTGGCACAGTACATTGGAAAATTGCCAAAGGAAGATTTTGTAATAATCCACAAGGACTTTTCCCCTCAAGGACACTTCATGACTTGGTGTATGAAGGCCTTGAGTAAAGTTTTGTGCCTATCTACAATAATGCAAGGGACCAATTGTATATTTCTAGTTAGGAAGTCCCTTGCCCTTACTACCCTAGGAGTTAACTTTAGAGGAAAAATATTAGGTCAAATAGGAATAGCTTTGGGTCTTGGATTGACAGACCCTCAATTAATATCCCAATCAGTTTTGACTTACCAATTGCCTCTATCTTTTCAGAGAAGAAAGAATGTAGTGGAGAGGCTCAAGGCCAAGAGCCAATTGTAAAAACTTTATAATACCAATGTTTTGTTTTTCCAATTTCCATGTGCATTCAATCTATTATATCTTTATGGTTTGACAATCTCATAACTTTTGCACAGTTTAATCAGTCTTTTTCCATTGTTTCTTGTAGTTTGTGTTGCCCAAAATGCATGGAATGGCTAAGGAATGCAAAAAAAAGGCCTGCCACAGAAACGTGGGGATGGGTCCTGCAAAACTTTTGCAGGGCCCATCCCCGCGTTTCTGTGGCAGGCCTTTTTTTTGCATTCCTAGGCCATCCTATGCACTAGGTTACCTGTATTGCAAGTCTATCTTCTCAATTAGCACCTTCACTTGGGGAAATGTGGAACACTCTTCTTATATGCAATAATTAGAGAAAATTAAGACTCCTCTGGGTGCATATAAGCATGCAGCAGTAAATCAGTGCATGTATGTATGTTCATAAACATTTTTTAGCTATTGGTCAGGGGTTTAGCATGCAGTGCACTCTAGCCAAGGCTAATCATATGCCCCCATGTGCATGGCATGGGTTTTCATGGCTTGGAAATGCCAAAAAAAGGCCTGCCACAGAAACGCGGGGATAGGCCCTGCAAAACTTTTGCAGGGCCCATCCCCGCGTTTCTGTGGCAGGCCTTTTTTTGGCATTTCTTGGCCATGAAATGCATTAAATAGCATTACCACTTACAACAAGTACAGAAAAAAGAATGATACAACTATGAAAAACACTTCAAAGATGTACTGGAAAAACACACCTACAAACATAGGAGAAATAAACTTCAAAACATGTACACTAAGAGATAAACATTTGGGAGAGCAAATATGACAAGACAAAGATTATATTCATCATTTGGGTTTTACAAAATATTCATCGTATGGGATATACAAAAGGTTATCCAAACAAGGGAGTACAAATTATGGTTAATGGTCATTCCCTCTAATTCTCCTAGCTAGCTGCAAATCTTTAGGTTGTATTGTCACTCTCTTTGCATGGATGGCACATAGGTTAGAGTCCTCCAACATTGATATAAGATATGCCTCTGCAGCTTCTTGTAGAGCTTCAATGGCTATCCCTTGGATACGAAGTCCAGCGCAATAGCGTTGGATCTCTTCCTTCACAACTCTTGCAAATGACCTTCGTGGAATCAGAAGCTCCACAGACTTTTGATAGTGTCGAATCTCCGCAAAGGCTCTGGTTTGCTTTCTGCGCCTTTGTGGTGCTGTTGCATTTGGGGGGATGTTGGGTTGTGGTCGTTGTGGTCTACGACGTGGCTGATAGTTCTTCTTTCTTCTTGGAGGACGCCTAGATGGTCCTGCCTCATCATTTACTTCCTCTGCCCGACCTTGCTCTCTTTCCTCATCGGTTGGTCTTTGTCCTTGTCCTGGGGGGAGTGTCTTGCCTCCTTGTGTTACTCGATGGTTCACGGGGATATCATCATTGTTCCATGGTGGCTCATTTATACTTTCTTCATCTGAGGAACTCGATAAATTTGATGTCTCAATCACAACTCGTCTATGTCCTCGTTGTTTGGGCCTTGCCTTCACTGGTGTCCTGATTGGGGGCTCATCATGAGATGCAGAAGGGGAATAATTTATTTCTTGGGATACATCTCTCTCTGGTGAACCTTCATCCCCCCGCGATGCAATGCTACCGGACTGTGTCCCTACACCTGAGTTTCGTCTTGAAGAGTGGCTTGTGGTTCGACGCTTCTTGTGGGGTGTCATCCATGTTGGGCGCTGAGTACCTTGCACATGGCTAGGGTAGACGACATGATCCTTCCTAGCAGTCTGCTTTGTGCGTGCCATTCTCTTAGATTGTAAAGTGGTAAAATGAGGAAGGACACCTCTATTTATAGGCTTTCACTTAAGAATTGTCCTGTTCACATTTAAATGGATAAAAATTAGTTTTAAGACATTAAAAGTATATTCACAGAAATAGTAGAATTTTATTTGAAGTGAAAGGGGTTATAAAAACCTTGAAAAGTATAATGCATTTTAAGAGTTTGGAAATTATTTCCAAGCAGAACCCTCGCGGACTCTTTGTGAACGCCATTGGGCATGATGTTCGGGTCCTGACGATGACATCCACTTCTCTCTTGCAATATCATGTTGTAGCTTTCGTGTAATCTTTGCTAGTTGTGACTCACATGCCTTTTCCATTACATATTTTCTAGCAAATGTCGCACGAAAGAACCAATTGAACATTTCTTCTAAATAGTTTGATTGGAGTAGACCACCCCCATGACGAGTGTTTTTAAAGTAAACACCTCTAGCCCTGTAATGTGACCTCCATTCCTTGTGTACTAAAAATGTCCAGTGACCCATATCGATTCATAAAATATGCTCCATGTGCAAAAAGAATATGCTATGATCTGGTCAATAAGATATACACATAGTGTTTAAGACCAAATAAAAAAATGTAAGCAAAACTTACTATGTAATGTGTAATGTTGCTTTCTCCCCAAGATAAGATGAATGACTGTGTAAACTCCTTCAAAGTCACTTGGAATAATTCTCGTTGTGAAGCATTAGTGGAAGCCAAACACATCAAATGTAACAATTGATCGAACGATGACCAAACCTTCTTTCGCTTGTTAATGAGATCAACCTGACTATCATTGTCAGTTGTAATTGAACAGAGGTCCTTCCAAAGCTCCCATTTCCCATCATCTTGACTATTCACATCTTTTTTAAAGAAACGTCGTGCCTTCTTCCCAGTCATTGAAACTTGTTGTAAAATCTCTTGAGACTCACCATACTTCTTAACAACTAAAGATACGTGGCCACCATGACAACCTATAGAATTCAAAAGATCTTCTATTTTCTGGATTGCTATTATAGACCTCTCTAGTGGTTTCATTGCAAATGCATATTCAACATGGAGCTTCAAAAGCCTATCAAAGATCCTCATGAATGCATGCAAAGTACAAAAGTGAACATTGACTAATGGAAATGGGATAATGGGGTTCCAATCATTGCTTATTTTATCACGAGTCGGTTCCTGTAACATTGGACACCTCAAAAGTGATATCTCCCATTCCCTGTGATTCAATGAGTCTGTTTCATCAATTTCTTCAGAGTCATCAACTCTCATCAATGCCCTTGCATGTTTAGACTGTCTCTTAGATCCTTTGTAACCTTGTGTACAATATGGGCAAGGATAGAGAGAAGATGCTCCTTGTTTACAACCTAACATGCATTTTATACTCTTAAGGTCTCCACCCAAATGCCATTCTACATCAAAATCACCTATATCATCTACAAAAAGCTTTTGCCCATGTATTTGAGAAGAGATTACTTCCGTAATCCACGGAGTTCTACTAAAAATCCATGAAATAACATTATTTGTTTCTTTGGGAACTTCTATAGCACCTAACCACCAGATATCTCTCTCTGATTGCACACTGTAAGTCAAATGGTCCCTCTCTCCTAAAGTTTCATCACTCATTGCATGGTCCATAATTTCGTTCATTAGCGTCACACTCAACCTTTCTAGTCGCCGACCCTTTATGATTTGACACTCATCAAGCTTCAGTATGAACTTTAACTTAACATTACAGTCTGCACAAAAGAGAAAACATTATCTTAATATGACACTTGAATGCAATAGAACTTCAACACCAAATAAAAGGTAGTAGGGGTACCTTTGATTGTTGAACTATAAAAGTGAACCATTGCTTGTTGAAGCTTCTGAAGATCCACAAATATATTGTTGAATTTAGTGTAAGTAAATCCTTGTGTAGATAGGATTTTTGATTGCTTCTTGGGAATATTTGGATGATAAATAGAGGCAGGCATAGTTTCTTCTATGAATAAATATTGTCCAATAGTACGAGTCACATCCTCATTTGAAGTTTTTTTATTGATAGACAATTTATATGGGCATGGAAATATACTTTGAGAAATACCTTGTGATTGTAAGGCTTGCCTGAGAAGGGTGTACATTGCAGTATACCCATTTCTACTGATGCCTGCTTCGTCACATATTGCCTGCACATCTTGCACTGTGATAAGATTTTTTAACTTCTTTGAAAACTCAGCTTCAACAACAACTCTAATACACTTTCCTATGCGTGAGTCTAAAGCAGAAGTGATTTCTTTGGTGTTTATACAACTATTCATCAGCTTGAATTGGTCTTGTGTTGTTGATGAAGCAGTTATGTCTTCAATAAACGACCTACACAATGAAATATTCCATTACAAATCTTCATTAAAACATATAAAAGTAAAACAAACACTCACCTTGTTGCATATATACGTCGTTGGCATGCTCCACCACCTTTTGAAAGAGCTTCAAAGGATGACAATGATCTTTTCCTATGTCTCATACCAAGTGGAGTCTCTTTCAGCTGCTGGAGATTGGCAGTTAACTTTGAAATTGTGCTTTGTTTTGCTTCAGTATCCTGTTCCAAATCTGCAAGTTGTTTTTGTAAAGATATGATTGTGCTTTCTAAAGTGACCACCCTCATATGATGGATGTGATGTTGTTGGAACCAATACTTAGCAAATAATGTTTGAATTTCTTGACAGAATATACTAGCCCTAGACATTCTCTTTCTATTACAGAGTAATTCTTCTCAGCAGGGGCTAATCTTCGACTTGCATAGTACACTGGTCTGAACCACTTATCAATTTGTTGCATCAAAACGCTTCCTATTGCTATATCTGAAGCATCAACAAATACATGAAATGGGCGATCCAAGTCCGGAGGCTGTAAGATGGGAACTTGTGTTAATAAATTCTTTAAACGATCAAATGCTATCTGGCATTCCTGGGTCCACTCAAATTGTCGAGGAGTCTTGGTGATTAGCTTGTTGAGTGGTATTGCCAAATGAGCAAGCCACCGTAAGTGTCGTCCATGCCACCTTACTTGGCCCATGAAGCGCATTACTTCTTTCGGTGTAGTGGGCACCGGAGCTTCTAACACAGCTAAAATTTTATCTGGATCCACCTGTATGCCTTGTGCAGATACAATGTGACCAAGTAGCTTGCCACATGAAACCACAAACACAGATTTGTTTGGGTTCAAACAGAGTCTGTATTCTCTGCAATTCTGAAAGCAGCACCGTAAATGGAACAGGTGTGCTATCATCTTACCGAAAATTGAGAAATCATCAAGATATACTTGCATAAAAGAGGTAAGGTAAGGAGAAAATATTTCCTGCATACACCTTTGGAATGTACTTGGGGCATTCCTTAATCCAAACCACATAACAGTACAAGCAAATACACCCCAGTTGGTAATGAAGGCTGTCTTCGGTATATCTTGTTCATCCATTCTAACTTGATTATATCCACTGTACCCATCTAAAAATGAATACATTTCATGTCCTGCTACTCTATTAAGCATTGTGTCAAGAAAAGGGATCGAAAAAGGATCAGGCACTGTAGCTACGTTCAATTTCCAGTAATCTACACATATTCGCAATTGCTTATTCTTTTTCGGAACAATAACAATTGGTGAGATCCATTCCGCATGTTCTATTGGTACAATAAATCCGACTTTAAGTAGCCTATCAAGTTCTACCTTTACTTGTGATGCATAGTTTGGATTCATCCGGTATCTGGGTTGTTTGTTCGGTTTTGCTTCTAGCTTCAGCATGACTCTGTGTTGATAGATGCGCTGGTCCAATCCTTTCATATCTTTGTAATCCCATGCAAAGACATCGGAGAATTCTCGAAGTAGCTGGATTAAGCATGCTTGAAATGTTTCCGGTAAGTTTTGCTTTATCTTCACAGGATGCGGATGATCTTCATTGCCTAAATTATAAGTGATCAACTGATCTTCTGGGACATAAAATTGTCGAGGCTTCTTTGTATTGTCAGCTGGCTTAAAAAGTTGTTGCAGTTGAGCATCATCTATAGCAGCAGTATCTTCCTTCTTATCTTCTTCTGTTACAGTCATTACCATACAAACTGCAGGGTTCCAATTATCTACAACAGATTGTAGATCAACAGTTCCTAGGGAGATCAAGTCAATGTTATTTTTCAGAAACTCTTCTTCTTCATCATCTGACAATCCATCTAGCATATGGACTGGTTCTGCCAAATACGGTCTAGCATGCAACTCGCAAGGTTGTATAGCATCTAATTTTACAATGTATTTACGATTTTTATCCTTGAAAGTGAGCTCTTGTGCAGACCAATCCTGTATCACCTTAGCGTGCTTCAACCAAGGTCGGCCGAAAAGGAGGTTGTAATCAAGAGTGGATTCCGGTAAATCTAGTATGACAAAAGTCATTTTAAAGGTTGTACCTTGTAAAGTGATTGGTACATTTCGTACAAGTCCAATGGGATGGACTCTTGATTGGTCGGCCATTCTGACAAAAAACTGAACTGGTTCGATTTCGGTCCACCCTAACCTTTTACACAGTGCAGTAGTAGCAATGTTGACTCCAGCTCCTCCATCAATTAGTACCTGTGTGATTTTATGATTCTTATACCATACCGTAATTAAAGGAACTGAATGATCGACCGTAGAATCGGGTTCCGGTTGTACTGTTGCTGTCGTCGGAATGCAGGAAGGCACAGGACTGAACTGTTGTTGAAATTGCTGTCGAACTCCTGGTACTAGTGCAAGTAATTGGCCCAAAGGAAGAGTGATGGATGCTTTAGATAAAATTTCCCAGGCCTTTTGTGATTGGATTGTTTCCACAGATTCTGAAGATGATGCGCCTGCTGAAGATGATGTGTCTGCTGCTGATGATTTACCTGCTGCTGATGATGTACCTACTGCTGATGATGTGCCTGCTGCTGATGAGATGCCTGCTGCTGAATTGGAATCCTGTTGTTGTGCTCCTTCTTCGATTAACGGAGTCTGGGTTACCGGAATAGGATCTGGGAAGACTGGAGGTTCTGCGGTGGTCCATTGACTAGCCTTATTATACATCCTTTGTTGTTCGCGTATACCTGGTTCATATAATTCTGCTGCAGGCTGCAGTTGTTTACCGGAGCGGGTCTGAATTACTGCAGCGTGTGTTTCCACTAGTGTAATTTGTACCATATTAGCCATTGGATTTTGACGTTCTTTTTCCTCTGATCATATTCAGCTGCATCTTTACAGAACCTTCTAATGTGACCAAATTCACCACAGAAATGACAGCGTGGTGGTGGCAAATTGGGATTTTCCGATGCTGGTCCGGCCTGCCAACGGTTTGCATTGTAGTTGTTGTTTCTCTGTCCTCTATAATTTCGATATCCTTGTTGATGATTGTTCCTCATTTGCGGAGGCACATAATGATTGGCTGGTTGTCCTGGTTCTTGTATAATAGCATTGACAGTTGCGGTTCCCTGCACTTTTGCATTGTATGTGCAGTTTTCTTGGGTGTGTGCAGCAGTGTTGCAGATAGCACAGAATAACTGACTAAGTGCACAAGTGGCGCTAGTATGGCCTGAATTCTTGCATGTGATGTAGTATACTTGTCTGGTCATTTCTTCGACAACATTTCTGTTTGTTTTCAACCACTCCAGATCCTCTGTAAATCTGCCAACCTTGTTTTCCAGCTGCAAAGCCATTGCAATCACTGCATCTAGTGTCATAGCTCCTACACGGCGTATGATCATAATCTGTTTAAGTTGTGGAGTCAAGCCATTGATAAACCACTGAGTGATAACATCGTCCGGTAGGTTGGCGTGTGCTGGTGGTAACTACCTTAGATGTGTTCTGAATAGGGTAGCGTACTCCTGTACAGTTTGATTTATCTTCTGTCTATTGTTTTGCAGGTAATCAAAAATTTCGACTGGATTCTTCTTTAGTTTGAATCTTTGCAAAAAGGCATCTCATACTGCTTCATAGGTGCCGAAGTGATTAATATCATATTCTGTAAGCCATATAGCTGCTTCATTGACCAATGTTGATTGAAAAACAATAGCCTTATACGCCGGATCAGGTGGATGGTTAAGAACTGTGTAGCTTATCTCGAAGGTGCGTACATGAGCATCCGGATCATCTCCTGGGAATCCACCAAATTTGGTGTACGTCACTCTTGTTGGAGGTGGCCTTGGTGGGCATACTTGTTGTTGTTGCTATTGTTGTTGTTGTTGTTGCCCGTTCATGGCGAGTGTATTGCGACTAACTTCTGTATCTTGGGGCCGAATATCTGAACTATCGGAATCTCTATCGTTGGACGGTGCACTTTTCGGTTCGATAATCTTCTTCAGTATGCTTCGAATCTCGGTTTTGAACAAATTTCCTCCCTTCCTGATGTCGAGTGTAGGGGAACTTACTCCAAAAAGCGGTGGCTGGGCTAAAGATTCACAAAAAAAGGGTAAACTGTCCCCGAAAAACTGTGATTTTGTTACCGAAATATCATTAGAATGTGCCGAATTTTTGCCAGAATAAGGTGTTTTTTCGCCTTCGCAAATTTCTTTGGCTAAAGTGTGCCTAGTCGTAAACAAATTTGAATCTTTATGCAAGATTGTTAAACTAACTATAGACTGCGTCCTGGTAGACTCTGGAGTTACTATATCTTCGACAAACTGTGCCGAAATAGTACCGGAATTCACCAGAGGCGTAACACGTGCCACCGGAATATGACCGGAATCACTTCTATTGTTCTTGACTTTCTTGACAACTGGGTCAGCCCTAGTTGTACTTCTACTTCCCGGGGTTGTCTTTAGTATATTAAGTACTCTAGACCGACGGTTCTTGGGATACGTTTCATCGGATCGAGTAACCGGCATGTATCATCTTTTGTACTAATCGCGTAGTATCACTATCGATTAAAATTTTATAATCACGTTTCCACAACAAGTTTGCAACAATCTGGTTCTGTTGCTACTTTCGACAAACGAACAGTAATCTTGATGTTCGATTCTGACAGACGAATGACGATCTTGATGCCACTTTTCCACAGATAACACTTTCGTCAGGTAAATGGCAATCTTGATGCCACCTTCCCATAGACGGCGCTAGTGTTAAATGTTAAACGCTTTGCTCTAACTATCAGAAGAGCGTTTAACCGACTCTTGGGGGGTTCTTGGGAGTGGTAGGGGTCTGTTAGACAGAGGCCCTTTACTTAGTTCCCAAATGCAACTACCTCGGATATAGAGAGTTACTGAAACTTTGGTGAGATTCCGTTATACGCCAACCTCCACTATTCACGTCTTAGCTCAGCCCTCACGTAGTGAATACACTACAACACTACAGTGATCATTTTACCACAGATGCCAGAAACATAAACTAAGGGTTCAATCTTTACCAGGTAAGTACCATAATCCACTCAATATCCGAAACATAGAGGATTAATCAGTCAATTACACCCCACTAAAGACTTAGTATGCGATTCAGGATTCCTTTCTGCAACGTTGATCCTTACCATCTGATGACCGATTACAGTACTAAAGACAATGCTATACTTTGCAGTATTATTGCATTATCACAACTTCTACGGTCGTGACTCAACACTTGGCAGAACATTCCACGGAACAACACTAACCCAGTTGCGCTCTTAATACACGATTGCAACAAGGATCCACAAACGCTTCGCTTTCGCCCACAATTCGATGAGTTAGTATATGATGAGTAACACTCACA
Organism: Ceratopteris richardii; assembly: GCA_020310875.1. Taxonomy (NCBI): domain Eukaryota; kingdom Viridiplantae; phylum Streptophyta; class Polypodiopsida; order Polypodiales; family Pteridaceae; genus Ceratopteris; species Ceratopteris richardii. The sequence continues at coordinate 113,187,046 of CM035406.1, forward strand.
AATATATCAAAGATCCAGAAATAAGAGACACAGACAATAGATAGAAAACCCGCAGATCATAGATTATTAAGAAAAACTCAGAAGTTACAAATGAAGTTACAGTAATCGCTCAGACAATCACCCAGATGAACAGTCTGGTGATTTCACAACTCGTCGTCTCCCACTCACACTCTGTCTCTCTAAGCATTGCTTTATATAAGAAATTCTAACTGTTGTGTAACTACTTTTCGCGTGTGCAAACCCAAGATTTGGTTTTACATGTCCCCATCGGGCGGCCGACTAACACATGTTATCTCCATAAATGATAGGTGTACTCTGTATGGTGTCAAAACTCTTCAAGAGAGTCTTAAGCCATATCACTTCCTTTGCAGCTTCAACCATACCTTTGTACTCATCTTCTATAGATGATAAAGCAACTGTATGTTGCTTCTTTGAACACCAAGAGATTAACTTATCTCCCACATAACACAAGTATCCATATGTTGATCTTCTATCATCAGGATTACCTGCCCAATCTACATCACTATATATTTTGATGTTTGTGTGTGATGTAAAACCATAATACAAACCCTCTTTGAGTGTACCCTTGATGTACCTCAACACTCTTTGACCTGCAATCCAATGTTCTTTCCTAGGACAATGCACGAATTGAGACAAAACTCCAACTGCATATGATAAGTCAGGCCTAGTTAATGTAGCATAGATAAGCCTACCAACCAAACTCTGATATAGCTTCATATCCTTGAATTCTTCTCCACCAATTCTGCTCAATTTGTGATTCACCTCCATTGGAGTAGGTGCTACCCTGCAATACTTCATTTTAAACTTGATTAACAAGTCTCTCAAATACCTTTCTTGAGTCACATACACTCCATGTTGAGTGTATGAAATCTCCATGCCCAAGAAATATGACAAGTCTCCCAAGTCACTGATTTTGAACTCTTTCTCGATTTGCTTCTTTAGGCTTTGAATGCCTTTCTCATCTGTACTTGTAAGAATTATATCATCAACATATAAGCACATGTAAATGAACCCCTCATCACTTGCTTTAACAAGCAAGCTACTATCTGCCTTAGATACTTGAAATCCAAGTTCTTTCAAGAACTTCACAAGTCTATAATTCCATGCCCTTGGGGCCTGCTTCAAACCATACAAGGCTCTCTTGAGCTTACACACATGATCTGGATACCTTCCATCTCCGAATCCTTGAGGTTGCTCCATGAAAACATCATCTGAAATATAACCATTCAAAAAAGCATTCTTCACATCTAATTGACATAATTTCCAACCTTTACATGTAGCAATGGCTATGAGTGTCCTGATAGTTGTCATCTTTGCCACATGACTATAGGTCTCATCATAATCAATACTATATGTTTGAGCAAACCCTTTCACAACAAGTCTAGCTTTATACCTAGACACACTTCCATCTGCAAACCTCTTTGTCTTGTAGACCCATTTGCATCCAATGATCTTCTGGCTATTTGGTTTAGGAACCAATTCCCATGTCTGATTCTCCATCAATGCATCATACTGTTCCTGCATAGCTTTCTCCCAATTTTCCTTACCTTTTGCCTCTTCATATGTAGAAGGGTCTTCATCTGCCTTTATCATGTAAGCATAATCTTTGGTAGCCAAAAAAGAAGTGTCATAGCTATACCTTGAAGGTTGCCATTTGTGCCTTGTAGACCTTCTGAGTTCCCCACTTCTTGAGGTTTCTGGTTCTTCACACTCAGGATCAAATCTTGGCATTTCTTCAACTTCAACCTGCACTTCATTATTCTCCTCTTCATCAAATATCTGAACCTTTGATTTACCTTTCTTTTGACTCACAACTTCTTCATCACCTGTATTAATATTGATTGTACCTGCATACCAAGTACCTTGCTCATCAAATGTAACAACTTTTGACACTAGAAATTGTTTTGTGGATGGATTCCACAACCTATATCCCATCTGCTTATTATCATAACCAATGAATACATATTTTTCAGCTTTAGGTTCTAACTTGTGTCTTAATTGTGATGGCACATATGCATATGCCAAACATCCAAATACTTTGCAATGATCCAAGGTAGGTCTCTTACCCCACCATGCCTCATATGGTGTCATACCCTGCAAAGCTTTACATGGTAGCCTATTGACCAAATAAGTAGCTGTATTTACAGCCTCAACCCACAAATAATTTGGGCAATTTTTCTCCTTCATCATTGACCTTGCAAACTCAATAAGAGTTCTATTTCTTCTCTCTGCTACACCATTTTGTTGAGGAGAGTACCTGCAAGTGATTTCCCTTTTTATACCTGCATTCCACAAGTAATCACTGAACTCATTAGAGAAATACTCTCCCCCTCCATCTGACCTTAGTCTCTTCAACTTATGACCTGTAATTCTCTCTGCATACGCATGATAATGTTTGAATGTATTGAATACTTCTGACTTATCTTTGATCACATAGATTGTGATCCATCTGGTAGCATCATCAACATAAATCACATAGTACCTTGAACCATTGATACTGAAATCATTTGATGGTCCCCACACATCTGTGTGTACCAACTCAAGCTTCTCTGAATACATAAAACCATGCTGGGAATAAGATTGCTTATGAGCCTTACCTAATTGACATGCCTCACATCTGTATGTCATATGTTGACCTGCAACATTAGGCAATCCAAGCACTGAACCATTGTTAATCATATCTTTGATACCTCTTTCATTGAAGTGTCAAGGCCTCTTGTGCCAAAGATCTAACTCAGAGATCTTATGTTCTCCATAAGTGAACAAGGCATGACCAACATTACCTTGAATCTTCAATGTGAACAATCTTCCTTCTTTCTTCCCTGCAACAATTTGTTTATACCCTTTGGTAGGGTCTTCCACAAACACTCCTTCATTGGTGAATCTAATTTCATAACCTATTTCAACAATTTGTCCTACACTTATCAGATTCTTAGGAATTGTAGGAACATACAAGACCTTACTCAAGAGAGTACTTCCATCCTTGGCCTTCACTGAACCAATTGACTTCACATTGTGCTTTGTATTGTCACCTGTTTGAACAACATGATTAGATACTTTATTTTCCAAATCAGTCATCAATGCTATGTTACCACTCAGGTGATTGCTAAACCCTGAGTCAATGTAGAAGACTCTTTGGTCTTCACTTTGCCTTTCACAAGTTGCATTCATTATCAATGTTGAATCCTCCTTCTGATCTGAAGCATAATTATTAATGACTTTGGAATCCTCTACCTGCATTTCTTCCAAAATAACCCCTACTACCTCTTCCTCTGAAGTTACCAAGAATACTCTGATTATTATGCCAACAATCATTAGCTAAGTGATTTGTCTTACCACAAATCCAGCAAGCTTTGACTCCATCTTTATTATTCCTGCCTCTTCCTCTACCTTTGCCGCCTCCTCTTCCTCTTAGGAAGCTGGCTTGACTAGTTGTGCCTTCATCTTCATTTGCTTGTTGCTTCCCTTTGCTATTTTTCTTCTTATCCTTTGAGTACATTGCATGACCTGTACTCTTGTCACCTTCACCTTTGACATCCTGGTCAAAGGTTAACATATGTCCTAGCAACTGATTTAAGTCAAGAGTAAAATGATCAAGTGATAATTCAGTAGAAAAAATGAATGGCTTCCATTTGTCATCACCTCTCAAACTTGTGAGGATTTGCGGTACCAATTTATCCTCCTCAATGTCTTCATCAACAGCTCCTAATGCATCTGCAATGTCCTTCATTCTGGTTACATAATCTGAGATGGATTGAGAGGCCTTCTTCTTGAATGTGGTAAATTCTGCCCACAAGGATGCCTTCCTAGACTTTGTGGTATTTTGGAAATGCTCCTCCAAAGCATTCCATATATCACTTGCATTTTCAAGACCTCTAATGTGAGGTAGCAAGTAGTCATTGACTGCCATATAGATAATGCTCCTAGCTTGAGCATCTCTCTTCATCCAATTCTTCAAATCTAATAATTCTTCCTAGTTGGAACACTAGGATCTCTGAATTGAGGCTTTTCTTCTTCACCTGTAATGTAAGCTATCAAGTCTTTGCTCATTAGATGAGCTTCCATCCTCATTGACCATGCTGGAAAGTTCTCTCTATCCAATTTCTCTATCTGAAGAGAATCTCCCATCCTTTCTTCACCTGTATATTGAATTCTTCAATCTTTATGATTAATAAATGTACCTTTACTTTGAATAATACTCCTTTTGTCTTCCTTGGTGTTGTATGACCTTCTTCTTCAAGTTTTATCCTCAAGCCTTCACCTTTTGAACCTTTAGATGTTGAATTCTTTGCAGCTGCAGCAGTCGGGATCCTCCTTTCTTCAATTCTGAAGGTTCCTGCTCTGATACCACTGATGGAGAGTGTTAATCTCCAAAAGAACAAGTTACTCTTGTATTTAGAGCACCTCTATAACAAGAATAACTTAGATCTTCACCAATTTTAGAAGATAATACTCAATTGTCAAATTTTCTGAACAAACTGTGAAGAAGGAGAATACACAGAAAGTCTGCTACACATACTTCACTCATTGCCTTATCAAATATGTAAAGTTTTTTATAAAACTTTGTATGAGGTGTCGCCTATAGTTTGTGCACCTTCTCCAAGTTGAATTACTCCAAAAGATTCAGTAGAACTTGAGAAATGATTTGAACAACTCACCTATGTGTAAAACTGTTCTTCTGAGAAGTCGATTTAGACACCTATGACTTTAAACCTTTGGTTCTCTTAATCTAGAACCCGTTTCTACAAATGCTTTTAGCCACAAGTAGCTTACCTTCCAACTTAAAGATTAAGTACTTGCTTTCTCAAAACTTTAAACTGTGGAAGGAGAATTGATCAAAACATTCATATCAAATTTTGCACCTCCTCTAACTTCACTTCTTCTCATTTACATATGCAAATGTTCCTACACTCAATTCTCTCGGCCTGATCACAATTGAAAGCTGAGAATTTGTACAGAGGTCCATTACCTATAGACTTAGACTTGTACAAAAGCATTTCACAAAAGATCTAACACAGAAGGAGAAAACTCAGAAATATCGGGCACGACATTTCCTTCATTTCTGAGAAAAAATACAACTGAGTGATGAGAGAGTCTTGACTCACTTCTAAGATGTCGAATGACATGTACAACTTCTAATTACTCTATTCTCATGCTCTCTCATAGTTGCCCCGACATTTTCATAGTATATATATAGAAAAAAATTACAACCTTATGACTTCTTAAAGATATAAGTTAACTATCTGTACATATGTGTACACATCTTCCTCTTCTGAATGTATTCTTCTTTCATGCTTCACAACTTGAATCTTTCCTTCAAACCTTGACTTCAACTCTTCATCAAAACATCAATTGGTGATTGTCCTGCACCAACAAATCTGACATCTCAAAAGAGGCATGCAAATCAACCTTAAAATCAGCAATATGCTTCTCATTACGACGAGTGAGCAACATTTCATCAGCATACATAACAATGATTAGAAGCACATCATTAGAACACTTAACATATAAGGCTCTCTCAATTGTCCTATTCTCAAAACCATGTGCAATTAACACATTAGGGGAAAAATAGCCAAAAAGGGGCCATTTTCTAATTACGGATTAAGGAAATCAACAAATAGGGGCTTTCCACATGTACAAGAATATAACATTATTGTTTCTTTGAACCTATAAAGAAATGCTTTTTTTTTGTAGATATTCTCTAAAGGTGCTGTTACACTTATGTGTTCCTCGAGTAGCTTTGATGTGAACCTTTTCCCTATACATGGGCACTTTTTACTCTAGTGCTGGCTACAGGTTTTTTCCCCATGTTACCACATACTTGATACTCTCATATGTGGTGGTACTTTGTACTTAGGGATATTATTCAGCTCTTACTTCAGTTCAGTTCATCGATCAATAGAGAGAGCTACTCCAGCCATCGTCTTCTCCGTGTGTCTTGCTGCGTTTGTGCTCCTTGTGTGTGCTTCTTGTGTGTCTCTCGCACTTCTACACACACCCAACAGTGGTATCAGAGCAGGTTTCTTCTCAAGTTTTGGTTTTTCGCGTCGCGACGCGCACGCACTTTAACAGTGCAAATCGACTTCGGAGCATAGAAGTGTGAATTTCAGCAGCCCGGAAACATTTCCACCAGGTGCGCTAGGGTTTTACCCCCATTTCGAAGCCATTTGTGCAGTCAGAATCGCCATCAGAGTGACGGTTTGTGAGCTGAAATTTCAGCACTCATTTCAGTTTTCGTCGAAGTGAAGATTTTGTCACATTCTTGTTTCTTAGTGAAATGGCGGGAGCATTGACTTGTTTGGCATGCTTCAAGCTGAAGATAAGCTTGATGGGACCAACTATCCGATGTGGTCTTACATGATGAAGCACGTTCTTGTTGCAAAACAACTTTGGAACATAGTGGCAGATGTAGATCGAAGACCGGCAAGTGCTTCTACTTCACAGTCTACTGTCACAGATGGAGCTTCTTCTTCGAGTACTGTGGTTTCTCCTTCTCCACCTACACAGGAGCAGCTTAGATGGGATGGAAAAGATGCTCAAGCTCATGCTTTGATTGCGCTTTCAGTGAAGCGTCATATAGTTCCACACATTCGGTCATGTTCTACATCACGAGAGGCATGGGACACTCTTGCTTCTTTGTATGCCGTGCGTAATGAAGCACGTGTTGCATACTTGAGGAAGCAACTTGAGGATGTATGTATGGCTGAAAATGAGTCAGTGGATGTGTATGTGACACACATCAAGGACTTGAAAGAGCAATTGGCAAACATAGATGAGATCATTCCGGATGCATCACTCATTTCTACATTGTTGAAAGGATTACCGGAATCTTTTGAAAGCTTTGCTAGTACACTTCGTTTGGTTGCAAAAGGAAATCCTAATATGTATGCATTGATGAGGTTGTGTCTCTTCTTTTGCAAGAAGAGCAATCTAGAGTGAGTAGGAGTGGTTTGATTGAAGGAACGCAAGCACTTGCTATCTCACAAAAGGGGAAAAGCAAGTATGGTTCAGCTTTTGGTTCATCAAAACCAAAGCCTCAAGCTTCCTCTTCCACTCATTCCTCTAATGATGGTGATTTGCAAAAGAAGAAGAGATGCAAATATTGCCGGAAGGCTGGTCATACTATTGATGAGTGTAGAAAGCTTGCTAAACGCAATGAAAAGAAGAAGGAATCGGGCATGTCTATTGCTGAAAATTCAGCAAATGCAAAGAATGATGAAGCTAACATGGCTCAAGATTTTTGGGCATGTGTTGTTACATGTCATTATGATGCTTCTTTACATTCTAAATGTATGGTTGTGAGTGAGGCTGATTTGGATTGGTTCTTTGATAGTGGTGCTTCAAAGCACATAACATCATGCAAAAGATTTTTTGCCTCTTTGAAAGATGCACGTAAAGGAGGACATGTGGTGTGTGCAAACAATGCCTCTTATCCTATCATTGGAGTAGGAGAAATTGAGCTTACCATTGCAAATGGAGGTGTGATTCTCTTGAAAAATGCATTGTATGTACTTGGTATCAAGAAGAACTTAATTTCAGTTCCGTTGATTGCCAAAGCTGGACTTCATGTACACTTTGTTGATGATAAGTGTATGGTTCATGATTTCAGCAATGGCGATGTTATTGTGATGTCCGGTACATTATGTAATGGTTTGTATCACATGGATACATACAAGAGGGCTGCCTCCAATGCCTTAGTTGCTCATACTTCTTCCATGGCTGAAATGGAGCTTTGGCATGCTCGTTTTGGTCATTTAAACTTCAATAGGTCGCTCTACTTGCAAAAGAAGGACATCGTTATTGGCTTGCCTACACTTGAGTCCATTGAAAAGCATGCATGTGAAGGTTGCACTCTTGGAAAAATGCATCGTGCTTCTTTTCCAAAAGATAGTCACACACACACTACAAGAAAATTGCAACTTGTTCATAGTGATGTATGTGGTCCCGTCAAGACTCCATCTTTTGGGAAGCATGTATATTTTGTTACCTTCATTGATGATGCTACTCGCCATACATGGGTGTATCCTATGAAAGCAAAGAATGAGGTATTTTCTTGCTTCAAAGCATTTTTAGCTACGGCTGAAAATTTTTCTTAACAAAAGCTTTTGACTCTACACACGGATCGTGGTGGTGAATACATGTCACATGAGTTTAATGCTTTTCTTCGTGAAAGAGGTATTTCACACCAATGTACGGTGCCATATACACCTCAACAAAATGGTGTTGCCGAGCGTAAAAATAGAACTCTACTTGAAATGGCATGATGTATGGTTAAAGGAAAGCATCTTCCTCATAAGTTTTGGATGGAAGCGGTCATGTGTGCAAATTATGTGTTGAATCGTTGCCCTACAAAAGCATTGAGATTCATCACTCCTTATGAGGCTTGGAATGGTCATAAGCCTATGGTTAGTCATATGCGTGTGTTTGGTTGTTTGGCATATGCTCTTGTGCCATCACAACAACGTCACAAACTTGATGACAAGGCAAAGAAATGTATATTTGTTGGTTATAGTGCTGAAAGTAAGGGATATCGGTTGTACCATCCATTGACGAACACAATTATTGTGAGTCGAGATGTGGTATTTGCTGAAAATTCAGTTTTCCCTCTACTTGAATGCAAAAAACTGCCAACAGTTAGCTCACAAGATGTGTTTGATACACTCATGCCTTTGTTCCAAAATGGTGCGCTTGACTATGGCCATGTAGACCAGCCAACTGAGGTTCAAAGGGCTGAAAAATTCCAGCCAAATAGGGCTGAAAATGCAGAGAATTTCCAACCAAACATGGCTGAAAAAATTCAGCCAAAAATTGCCAAAACTGTTGGAAAGTTTCAACCACATATGGCTAAACATTTGCGTCCAAATATGGCTGAAACTGAGCACGAAATTCAGCCCACGCATGATGTACATATTGAAGACGTTTTACATAATGAACACATGTCTATCAAGAGTGCACAATCTATGCCAAAGTGGCTGAAACAAACTTTGCAGGACAGCAAATTGAGTGCACCTTTACTTGGTAGAACAAGATCAAGCTCTCACCATGCATCAAGTAATTTTGTGGATTATTCTCTTATTGCTACAGCATGTAATGAAGAGCCACTTTCTTTTGAAGATGCATGTGACGATCCACAATGGATGAGTGCTATGCAATCAGAAATGGATTCCATACATAGGAATGGTACTTGGGAGTTATGTGAATTGCCAAAAGGAAAGAATGCCATTGGTACAAAGTGGGTTTATAAGATTAAGAGAAAATCTGATGGTAGCATTGATCGCTACAAAGCTAGATTGGTTGCCAAAGGATATGTGCAACAATATGGGATTGACTATGAGGAAACTTTTGCACCTACTTCACGCATGACTACCATTCGTACCGTGGTTGCATTGGCTGCCCATCAAGGTTGGAAAGTGAATCAGTTGGACATAAAAACAGCCTTCTTGAATGGAGATTTGCAAGAAGAGGTTTATGTGAAGCAACCTCCTGGATTTGCTATGAAAGGGAAAGAGCATATGGTTTGTCGCTTGCATAAAGCCTTGTATGGTCTCAAGCAAGCTCCACGTGCATGGTATGACAAAATACATAAGCACTTGATTGCTCTTGGCTTCACATGTAGTCCGATTGAAAGCACACTCTATGTACGCGAAAATGGGGCTGATCTTATAGTGCTTGTTCTTTATGTTGATAACATACTCTTGATTGGGTCATGTGATGCAAAACTTGACATTCTTATGGATGATTTGCAACATACTTTTGATGTCACTTATCTTGGTCTTTTGAGCTACTATCTTGGCATCCAGTTTGTATCCGTTGTGGGGGGAATTGTTATGCATCAAGCAAAGTATGTTGAGAAACTACTTCAGCGTTTTGACTTTGAGGATTGTAAGCTAGTTTCCACGCCAGTTGAGACAAGATTCAGGTTCTCGGTTGAGGATTCCAGTGATGCATTTGATACTTCTCTTTATCAGCAAGCTGTGGGATGTCTTATATATGCATGCAACACAAGGCCGGATATACAGTATGCAGTTTCCCGTTGAGTCGATTCATGCATAGCCCTGGCACTAAGCATTGGCAAGCGGTGAAACGTGTGTTTAGATATCTTCGAGGCACTTTGAGCTTAGGTCTCTTTTATGGCAGAGATGTTCAGCCATGCTTGCATGCTTTTACAGATAGTGATTGGGCTGGTTGTTATGATACTCGCGTGTCCACTAGTGGTAATTGCTTTTTCCTTGGAGACTCATGCATATCTTGGTTGAGTAAGAAGCAACCTACAGTGGCGACATCGAGTTGTGAAGCTGAGTACAGGGCAGTTTTCACAGCTACTGTGGAGTGTATATGGCTGAGATGCCTATTGATGGATCTTTGCATGGAGATTGATGCTGCTACGCATATTCTCACAGATAGTCAGAGTGCTCTGGCTGTTGCATGAAACCCAGTATTTCATGCACGGACCAAACATATTGAGATGCATTATCACTATGTGAGAGAGCGCCTTCATGCAGGAGATATTGATTTGGTATATGTGCCTACACAAGATAATGTGGCACACATATTCACCAAAGCTCTTCCACGGGAAAAGTTTGAAGCTTTTCGCAAAGCTTTAGGCTTGTTACCTTGTGGGGGCTGATCTGTCACTCGCTCTATGTGTTCACATCATTCGCTCCAGGGGGGTTTGTTACACTTATGTGTTCCTCGAGTAGCTTTGATGTGAACCTTTTCCCTATACATGGGCACTTTTTACTCTAGTGCTGGCTACAGGTTTTTTCCCCATGTTACCACATACTTGATACTCTCATATGTGGTGGTACTTTGTACTTAGGGATATTATTCAGCTCTTACTTCAGTTGAGTTCATCGATCAATAGAGAGAGCTATTCCAGCCATCGTCTTCTCCGTGTGTCTTGCTGCGTTTGTGCTCCTTGTGTGTGCTTCTTGTGTGTCTCTCGCACTTCTACACACACCCAACAGGTGCTGCTAAGGCGATGGAATTTCCTGTATTCTATGTAGAATTTTTTGTTTTTGTAAAAAATGGATATTTTTGCACACCATACAATACAAATATTTATGTTTTCCAAGAGAGAAAAGATTTTTCAAGATAGCAAATATCTTTGGGTTCAAAAAATTCAATGATTTTTTGAACACACTTGATACATCAAATCAGGAGTTTGTGAGTCTATGTTTTCCACGTGTACATCAAATTTTTATATCTGTAAATACTTGTGAAGTTTTTGAGTCTTGGTTTCCTACTTTGAGCTTTCTTTATTATTTCTCTGAGTGTTCGAATGGCTTTTACTTGTCGTCATCCTTCCAATCATGTAGCCTCATGTTAGGTTTACAACAAAAAAGAGGATTCCTTATGGAAAACGCTTTTTGTGTAGATAAATGATTGTCTGACCATGCTTCCTAGTTGGAGAGGTGCCCATAAAGTGAAGCAAGCTGAAAGAGATGATACAAAAGATTATCTGAAAGGTCATATTCTCATATTCAAATTAAGAAGACATGGCTGGTTTGCAAGAGTTTATAATCTATACAATGCTAAGGATCTGGTGTTAAACAATCATCTGCATTTCCCATCATATTGTAAGTGAAGTTTAACAATGCTCTTTAATCATTTTCAATTGTTTTGTTTTACAAGATATGCATTTTCGTATTGCAGATGTTTTTCCTTCCAATGTTCAAGAGTAGCAACATGTCGAATGTTTAGCAGGAACATTTAAAGTTCTTCATGAGGACTATGCAGACAAACGTGTTACATTTTTCAATAACATTCAATTATTTGTCTATTTTGTAGAATATCAAGTTCCCTAAGGGAGGAATGCATATGGAAATCTTGTACACCTGCTTGTTGCTTGCATCTCTTCATTAGATTGGAAGTCTCTTGATCAATCAGAAGGTACAAGTTTTTTGTGCAAGATAAAAGATGATATTCATTTTCTTTCTATTTCATATCAAATATCTCGACAATCTCTAGTGTTAAGATATGCCTAAAGAAGGTGGAAGAAAATCTTGGAAACTAAACTCTCCACAATTTGAGTTAGAATTATTGATGCATCCAGATTTTCAACCTAGGAAAATAATTGTCACTGCAAATTGGAAACTTAAAAATGTTAGAGAGCTTCTAGAGTGCCTTGATGAGGTCTCAACATAGTTCACATTCTCAATTGATTGTGCAATGGCAAACATTAGATCAGAAAAAACACTATCTTGCATTACTTGCTTGCCACCCAAAGTGATCAAGTCCCAACCTTTAAGAATGTAACCACCCTTGCCACTTTTTTTCACCAAAAATGATAATGTTTTCTCTTGGTTGAAAACAAAGAGATTGAGTACTAAATGTTTTTCTCACTTTTTGTTTTATGTATGCACTCTTCATATTCATATTGGCTTTGTTATGCTTTATATTATTGGCCTTGGAAAGTTTCTATTGTTCAAAGACTTCCTCCTAGACAGAACTAGTAAAAACTAATGTATAAAGATGGATGATGAAGAATAAATGTAATGATGTGGAAATTCTTCATTTTAGTGATTAACAAGCTATACATAGAATTTAAGGGAAGGAATACTACAAAATGAAAAAAATTCGAGGAGATACAAGACACGACCAATTCAAGCGATAAGGGCCATCAGAGGTTCTCTGACTTCCCTAATCGCTTGAATTGGTCATGTCTTTGTTTTTAAGATTTATGCAACACATGTGAAAAGGTACAACCAATTCAAGCAAATAGGGCCATCCAAAGACCTCCGATGGCTCTTATTGCTTGTATTGGTTGTGTGGTTTTTCTTTACAAAATTATTACTTCTAGAGGATAGGTATTGGAGACATCATAATAATGAATGGTACATGCATTACAAGACATGACCAATTCAAGCGATTAGGGCCATCGGAAGTTCCCCAATTGCTCTCTTTGCTTGAATCAGTCGTGCCTTTTTTCCTTTTCAGAATATTAGTTATACAAGCTAAGGACTATATTTGAGAGATAAAAAATTCAAGATATAGCATTAATGGAAAAATAAATGCTAAACCACTTATCATCTTAATTGATATCATAAATGATAGGCACACCAAATTTGCTTCCTCTTTTTGAGAAACAAATATCAACAACATTTAGAAGTTGAAATATTGAGCTCTATGCACAAAGATGAATTACAAACATACTATCTTTGAGATAAAGATAGAATGGCATCATTCCTCAATACATTGTTCTCTAGATAGAATGCTCTCAAGGGTTCCTTTAATTAGATTTACAATAAAATAGAACAAATAAATATTTCCCAACATATGTTGAAAATACATGGGATTCTATCTAGAGCTAATCATAGGTATCAAAAATTGTACATCTTCTGTTTCTTTTTATGTTTTTCCTTTTTGGAGCCTTCAACTTTGTCCTTTTTCTTTGGGACATGCTTGAGTGGAGAATAAATATGAGGTCCTTTCTTCTTATTGTTGGAGAAACACTCACTAATTAGACATATATTTGAAGGTCAAATCTTAGAAAGAAAAACCCCATGCCTATGTGAAGGGACAAATTCACAAGTGTATCATACTTGTAAAGTTAGTTCACTTTAGTTCTAGAAGTTTTTTAAAAATCACGGGAATGAGAAAATCTATATAAGTTAGTTAGTATTAACTGACGCGATAAGAGAAGAAGAAGGAGGAAGACAAGAGAAAGTGAGAAGAACTCATTTTTGTATGACTGAGTATAGTCGAGCTTCTCTGAGTGAGAAAGCATCTGTAAAACTTCTGAGTTTTTTTATAGTTATGAGAAAGAACTGAGTAAAGTTCTGTGTATGAGTCTCTCTCCATCATCTCCATGTTTGCCTACTGTGTGATGAATTCAAAAATTCAAGTTTTCTGAGCAATTCGATGCCTGGCATCGAATCTTGGCTGATAAGTCATTTTTTCATTCTCTGTGTGTTAACTATTGTTGAATCTTTTAAAAATATGAAGTTTGTGGAGCAACTCGATGCCTGGCATCGAGTTTGAGCATAAAGTCGATGCCTGGCATCGACTTCTAGCATACAAGTGGTCTTCTTCATGTGTGTGTAAAAGAGAGTATTTCTGGTGCAGAAAAAGGGCCTAAAAAAGCTCAAAGTCGATGCCCGGCATCGACTTGGACTGAAATTCGATGCCAGGCATCGAATTTTTTATTTTTGGACATCAGGAATACTAAAACAGGCAAAAATTTCTAGTTTTGGAAGGTCATACAGGGTCATCTTGTGAAGGCCATAACTTGAGTTCTAGAGATCCGTTTGATGCATATGATAGCTTGTTGGAAAGCTCTACTCTTCTAGTTTCATCCTATAAAGTTTTATGGAGAAATAATACTTGAGCTAGGAGAAATTAGCAAAATACTGAAGGTATGTCATTTCGGTGACTAGGAATTTCTGTAGAAGCAAAGTTCTCACTTTAGGCTATCATTTCTCAAAGTTTGGAGTGGCAATGAGTTAATGGTGACCATAGAGGTGTTCTAGTTTCACATTAATTCATTTCTTGTGGTGTTTTATACATCAACAAGTGGTATCAGAGCAGAAAGTTTCTCGAGAGCAGAAGACGACAAAGATACGAGAAGTTTTGTAAAGTTTTCCATTAAAGTTTGAAAGGTGAAGCATTTGAAGACACAAGGCATCAAAAGATTACTTTCGAAGTATCCTCATACACAAAGAACTTCAAAAGGTATTATCCTTTATCCTTTAAGCTCACAGGTTGCAGCAGAAGGAAAGAACTATGGCAGATCATATCTCCATTGACAAACTAGACAGAGATAATTACCCCGCATGGGTAATGAGAATGGAAGCCTTACTTATGAGTAAGGATCTCATGGTATATGTAACAGGTGAAGAAGAGAAGCCAGTATTTGAAGATGAAAGCCGACCAAAGAAAGAAGAACTTGATGCTTTAAAGCATTGGCAGAAGAAGGATGCAAGTGCAAAAGCCTACATCTACAATACAATCTCAGATCATTTGCTACCACACATTAGAGGATTGGAATCATCAGAAGATATATGGAATGCATTGGAATATCATTTCCAAAGCACTACTAAAGCACGGAAAGCAAGTCTATGGTCAGAGTTTACAACATTCAAGAAGAAGCCAAGTCAAACCATTAGTGATTATGTCACTAAGATGAAGGATCTAGCAGATAGTCTTGGATCCATAGATGAAGATGTTGAAGATCACAGATTGATTGCTCAACTACTTGCAGGCTTGAGAGGGGATGAAAGGTGGAAACCTTTTGTCTTATCAACAGAACTTTCATTAAATCATTATGTTCCAGATTTGAACCAGTTGCTTGGTTTGATGCTCACATATGAGCAAGACTTGAAGGGAGATGGAGATAAAGGTCAAAGTTCTGCAATGTACATGAAGAATAAGAAGAAAGGAGATAAAGGTAAAGCAAAGGATGAAGAGGAGTCTAATTCTCAAGCTTATTATGCAAGAGGTAAAGGCACTGGCAGAGGAAGAGCAAGAGGTTTTGGAAGAGGAAGAGGTAATCAAAATAACAACAAAAAGGCTTGCTGGATCTGTGGATTGAGTAATCATTTGGCTCATGACTGTTGGCACAACCAACAAGGATCAAACCAGAATCAAAACAACAATAGCAGAGGCCGAGGTGGAAGATATCAAAGTAATTTCCAAAGAGGTAGACAAAGTCAAAGAGGAGGCTATGGTAGAGGTGGAGGAAGAAGTTGGGGACAGAATCAATCCTACAACACCACCTACTACAACTATGCAAATGACACACAGAATGAAAGTCATACATCATTGATGATGAATTCAATCAGCACATCAGACAAAGAAGATCTAAAGGTATTTTACATTGACTCTGGATGTTCTAATCATTTGTCAGGAAACATAGAATTGATGTCAGATTTGGAAAAAGGCATTTCTAGTCACACAGTTCAAACTGGTGATAATACAAGACATAGTGTACATTCAATTGGAAAAGTGAAATGCAAGAGTGGAGCAGATTTGCTAACCAATGTTTTGTATGTTCCTACAATACCTAAAAACTTGATTAGTGTGGGACAGATAGTTGAAAAAGGTTTTCAAGTCAGGTTTACAAATGAAGGAGTATTTGTTGAAGATCCAGAGAATGGATATAATCAGATTGTCTCTGGTAAGAAAGAAGGTAGACTCTTTACTTTAAGAGTTCAAGGGAACATTGGTCAAGCTTTGCTCACACATGGTGAAGCAGTGATTACAGAACTTGATCTCTGGCATAAGAGATTAGGTCATTTCAATGAAAGAGGAATTAAAGCTATGGTTGCTAATCAGTCTGTACTAGGATTACCAAATGTGCAAAGTCAACATATGGTTTATAAATGTGAAGCATGTCAAATGGGTAAAGCACACAGGTTACCATTTCAAAAGAAAGGTTTCAAACATGATGGAGTACTTGAGCTCATTCATACAGATGTATGGGGACCAACAAAAGAAGGATCTATCAGTGGCTCAAGGTATTATGTTCTTTTCATTGATGATGCTACAAGATGGATAACATTATATGTTTTGAAGGAAAGATCAGAAGTGTTTGGAGCTTTCAAGCATTTTCATGCATATGCAGAGAGAGTCACAGGTCAAAAGCTTAAGAGACTGAGGTCTGATGGAGGGGGAGAATACTTCTCCCAAGAGTTCAATGATTATCTTTGGAATGCAGGTATTAAGAGAGAAATAACTTGCAGGTATACACCACAACAAAATGGTGTAGCAGAAAGAAGGAACAGGACTTTGGTTGAGTTTGCTAGAGCTATGCTAAAGGAGAAGAACTGTCCAAATTATCTTTGGGCTGAGGCTGTAAATACAGCTACATATCTTGTGAATAGATTACCATGTGCAGCTCTGAATGGAATGACTCCATATGAAGCTTGGTGGGGTAAGAAACCAACACTAAATCATTGTAGAGTGTTTGGATCAATTGCATATGCTTATGTGCCATCACAACTTAGGCATAAACTTGAACCAAAGGCAGAAAAATATGTGTTCATTGGTTATGATGAAAAGCAGATGGGTTACAGATTGTGGAATCCTCTAACCAAACAATTTATTGTTTCTAGAGATGTTACATTTGATGAACAGAAAAGTTGGTATGCAGATCAAAGTCATACAGCTGAAGAATTTGAAGAAGAGGTAAGAAGATGTGAGAAAGGAAAATCAATTGTGCAGGTGAATAGAGATGAAGACTATATGCAAGCAAGTACATCCAGAAGTGGATTAACAAGAATGAATGAAGAAGCTCCTATATTTGATGAAGAGGTGTATCCAGAAACTTATGAAGAATGTGAACCAAGAAGGTCAAGCAGGACTAGAAGACAACCAGAAAATGATACATATACCATGAGATCCTTACTCATAAGTAAGGCTTCCATTCTCATTACACATGCGGGGTAATTATCTCTGTCCAGTTTGTCAATGGAGATATGATCTGCCATACTCCTTCCCTTCTGCTGCAACCTTTGAGCTTAAAGGATAAAAGATAATACCTTTTGAAGTTCTTTGTGGATGAGGATACTTCGAAAGTAATCTTTTGATGCCTTGTGTCTTCAAATGCTTCACCTTTCAAACTTTAATGGAAAACTTTACAAAACTTCTCGTACCTTTGTCGTCTTCTGCTCTCGAGAATCTTTCTGCTCTGATACCACTTGTTGATGTATAAAACACCACAAGAAATGAATTAATGTGACACTAGAACACCTCTATGGTCACCATTAACTCATTGCCACTCCAAACTTTGAGAAATGATAGCCTAAAGTGAGAACTTTGCTTCTACAGAAATTCCTAGTCACCGAAATGACATACCTTCAGTATTTTGCTAATTTCTCCTAGCTCAAGTATTATTTCTCCATGAAACTTTATAGGATGAAACTAGAAGAGTAGAGCTTTCCAACAAGCTATCATATGCATCAAACGGATCTCTAGAACTCAAGTTATGGCCTTCACAAGATGACCCTGTATGACCTTCCAAAACTGGAAATTTTTGCCTGTTTTAGTATTCATGATGTGCAAAAATAAAAAATTCGATGCCTGGCATCGAATTTCAGTCCAAGTGGATGCCGGGCATCGACTTTGAGCTTTTTTAGGCCCTTTTTCTGCACCAGAAACACTCTCTTTTACACACA
This sequence comes from Ceratopteris richardii, assembly GCA_020310875.1. NCBI lineage: Eukaryota > Viridiplantae > Streptophyta > Polypodiopsida > Polypodiales > Pteridaceae > Ceratopteris > Ceratopteris richardii. Next base: position 113,205,183 of record CM035406.1, read on the forward strand.
CATGAAGAAGACCACTTGTATGCTAGAAGTCGATGCCAGGCATCAACTTTATGCTCAAACTCGATGCCAGGCATCGAGTTGCTCCAGAAACTTCATATTTTTAAAAGATTCAACAATAGTTAACACACAGAGAATGAAAAAATGACTTATCAGCCAAGATTCGATGCCAGGCATCGAATTGCTCAGAAAACTTGAATTTTTGAATTCATTACACAGTAGGCAAACATGGAGATGATGGAGAGAGACTCATACACAGAACTTTACTCAGTTCTTTCTCATAACTATAAAAAAACTCAGAAGTTTTACAGATGCTTTCTCACTCAGAGAAGCTCGACTATACTCAGTCATACAAAAATGAGTTCTTCTCACTTTCTCTTGTCTTCCTCCTTCTTCTTCTCTTCGCGTCAGTTAATACTAACTAACTTATATAGATTTTCTCATTCCCGTGATTTTTAAAAAACTTCTAGAACTAAAGTGAACTAACTTTACAAGTATGATACACTTGTGAATTTGTCCCTTCACATAGGCATTGGGTTTTCTTCCTAAGATTTGACCTTCAAATATATGTCCAGTTAGTGATTGTTTCTCCAACAGCTCCCCCTCAATCACTAATTGACATTCCCTGTTTCTTCATATCTTCTTGTTTTCTTTTACTCCTGCCATGCTTTTGAATCTGCTGGTCTTCACACCATCCAAGCTCTTTGTCATTATGTCTGCTAACTGATCTTTAGTAGAAATGTATTCCACTTCAATTTCCTTCTCCATTACCTTTTCTCTGAGAAAATGATACTGTATCTCTATGTGCTTTGTTCTTGCATGAAATACTGGATTTGCTGCAAGATAAAGTGAACTCATATTATCTCCATGTATTGTAGGTGTACCTTGATCAATGCCTAAGCTCTTGAAGAATGTCTGCATCCATATGACTTCCTTAGCTGCTTCCACAAGTCCTTTGTACTCTGCTTCAGTTGATGGTAATGCTACTGTATGTTGTTTCTTTGAACACCAACTTACAAGCTTATCACCAATGTATATCATGTAACCATGAGTTGATCTTCTGTCATCTTGGTTACCTGCCCAATCTGAATCACTATAGGCTCTCAACTTCAAATCTGATGTAAAAGGATAATATAATCCTTCCTTTATAGTTCCTTTGATATATCTGAGAACTCTTTGACCTGCAATCCAATGTGGGTCCTTTGGACAATGCATGAATTGTGACAAAACTCCCACTGCATAACTAAGATCAGGTCTTGTTAGTGTAGCATAAATCAAACTACCCACAAGAGATTGATACTTCCTCATATCTTTGTAGTCTGCACCATCATATTTACTGAGCTTGTGATTAACTTCAAGTGGAGTTGAAGCTTCTCTACAATTTTCCATATCAAACTTCTTCAACAAGTTCAGAAGATACCTTTCTTGTGACACATATATGCCATGATCTGTATAAGTAACTTCCATTCCAAGAAAGTATGATAACTTTCCTAGGTCACTGATCTTAAACTCTTTCTCAAGTAATCTCTTTACCTCCTTGATTCCTTCATCTGAAGTACCTGTGATTATAATGTCATCTACATAAATACAAATGTAGATTGTACCTTCCTCTGTTCTTTTGATAAGTAGACTTGAATCTGCTTTTGAACTTTGATATCCAAGATCATTGAGATACTTCACCAGTCTATAGTTCCAAGCTCTTGGAGCTTGCTTCAATCCATACAATGCTCTTCTCAACCTGCAAACAAAATTTGGATACCTGGAATCTATAAACCCTTGAGGTTGTTCCATGTATACCTCATCTGATATGTATCCATTCAAGAATGCATTTTTTATATCCAATTGACTTAGGGTCCATCCTTTTGAAGCTGCAATAGCAATGATTGTCCTTATAGTTGACATCTTAGCTACAGGACTGAATGTCTCATCATAATCTATGCCATAGGTCTGGGCATAGCCTTTCACCACCAATCTAGCTTTGTATCTGGCTATACTTCCATCTGCAAGCTTCTTCACTTTATAAACCCATTTATTTCCAATTACTTTCTTACCATTTGGTTTAGGAACAAGTTCCTATGTCTTGTTCTCCTCCAGTGCATTGAACTCTTCCTTCATTGCTTCTTCCCATTGCTTTTTACCTTTAGCTTCATCATAGTTCTGAGGTTCTTCATCATCTTTGACCATATATGCATAGTTCTTCTGAGTTATGTAAGAAGTATCATAAGAATACCTTTCTGGTTGTCTCCTTGTCCTGCTTGACCTTCTTGGTTCACATTCTTCATAAGTTTCTGGATACACCTCTTCATCAAATATAGGAGCTTCTTCATTCATTCTTGTTAATCCACTTCTGGATGTACTTGCTTGCATATAGTCTTCATCTCTATTCACCTGCACAATTGATTTTCCTTTCTCACATCTTCTTACCTCTTCTTCAAATTCTTCAGCTGTATGACTTTGATCTGCATACCAACTTTTCTGTTCATCAAATGTAACATCTCTAGAAACAATAAATTGTTTGGTTAGAGGATTCCACAATCTGTAACCCATCTGCTTTTCATCATAACCAATGAACACATATTTTTCTGCCTTTGGTTCAAGTTTATGCCTAAGTTGTGATGGCACATAAGCATATGCAATTGATCCAAACACTCTACAATGATCTAGTGTTGGTTTCTTACCCCACCAAGCTTCATATGGAGTCATTCCATTCAGAGCTGCACATGGTAATCTATTCACAAGATATGTAGCTGTATTTACAGCCTCAGCCCAAAGATAATTTGGACAGTTCTTCTCCTTTAGCATAACTCTAGCAAACTCAACCAAAGTCCCGTTCCTTCTTTCTGCTACACCATTTTGTTGTGGTGTATACCTGCAAGTTATTTCTCTCTTAATACCTGCATTCCAAAGATAATCATTGAACTCTTGGGAGAAGTATTCTCCCCCTCCATCAGACCTCAGTCTCTTAAGCTTTTGACCTGTGACTCTCTCTGCATATGCATGAAAATGCTTGAAAGCTCCAAACACTTCTGATCTTTCCTTCAAAACATATAATGTTATCCATCTTGTAGCATCATCAATGAAAAGAACATAATACCTTGAGCCACTGATAGATCCTTCTTTTGTTGGTCCCCATACATCTGTATGAATGAGCTCAAGTACTCCATCATGTTTGAATCCTTTCTTTTGAAATGGTAACCTGTGTGCTTTACCCATTTGACATGCTTCACATTTATAAACCATATGTTGACTTTGCACATTTGGTAATCCTAGTACAGACTGATTAGCAACCATAGCTTTAATTCCTCTTTCATTGAATCTCTTATGCCAGAGATCAAGTTCTGTAATCACTGCTTCACCATGTGTGAGCAAAGCTTGACCAATGTTTCCTTGCACTCTTAAAGTAAAGAGTCTACCTTCTTTCTTACCAGAGACAATCTGATTATATCCATTCTCGGGATCTTCCACAAATACTCCTTCATTTGTAAACCTGACTTGAAAACCTTTTTCAACTATTTGTCCCACACTAATCAAGTTTCACTAATCAAGTTTTTAGGTATTGTAGGAACATACAAAACATTGGTTAGCAAATCTGCTCCACTCTTGCATTTCACTTTTCCAATTGAATGTACACTATGTCTTGTATTATCACCAGTTTGAACTGTGTGACTAGAAATGCCTTTTTCCAAATCTGACATCAATTCTATGTTTCCTGACAAATGATTAGAACATCCAGAGTCAATGTAAAATACCTTTAGATCTTCTTTATCTGATGTGCTGATTGATTTCATCATCAATGATGTATGACTTTCATTCTGTGTGTCATTTGCATAGTTGTAGTAGGTGGTGTTGTAGGATTGATTCTGTCCCCAACTTCTTCCTCCACCTCTACCATAGCCTCCTCTTTGACTTTGTCTACCTCTTTGAAAATTACTTTGATATCTTCCACCTCGACCTCTGCTATTGTTGTTTTGATTCTGATTTGATCCTTGTTGATTGTGCCAACAGTCATGAGCCAAATGATTACTCAATCCACAGATCCAGCAAACCTTTTTGTTGTTATTTTGATTACCTCTTCCTCTTCCAAAACCTCTTGCTCTTCCTCTGCCAGTGCCTTTACCTCTTGCATAATAAGCTTGAGAATTAGACTCCTCTTCATCCTTTGCTTTACCTTTATCTCCTTTCTTCTTATTCTTCATGTACATTGCAGAACTTTGACCTTTATCTCCATCTCCCTTCAAGTCTTGCTCATATGTGAGCATCAAACCAAGCAACTGGTTCAAATCTGGAACATAATGATTTAATGAAAGTTCTGTTGATAAGACAAAAGGTTTCCACCTTTCATCTCCTCTCAAACCTGCAAGTAGTTGAGCAATCAATCTGTGATCCTCAACATCTTCATCTATGGATCCAAGACTATCTGCTAGATCCTTCATCTTAGTGACATAATCACTAATGGTTTGACTTGGCTTCTTCTTGAATGTTGTAAACTCTGACCATAGACTTGCTTTCCGTGCTTTAGTAGTGCTTTGGAAATGATATTCCAATGCATTCCATATATCTTCTGATGATTCCAATCCTCTGATGTGTGGTAGCAAATGATCTGAGATTGTATTGTAGATGTAGGCTTTTGCACTTGCATCCTTCTTCTGCCAATGCTTTAAAGCATCAAGTTCTTCTTTCTTTGGTCGGCTTTCATCTTCAAATACTGGCTTCTCTCCTTCACCTGTTACATATACCATGAGATCCTTACTCATAAGTAAGGCTTCCATTCTCATTACCCATGCGGGGTAATTATCTCTGTCCAGTTTGTCAATGGAGATATGATCTGCCATACTCCTTCCCTTCTGCTGCAACCTTTGAGCTTAAAGGATAAAAGATAATACCTTTTGAAGTTCTTTGTGGATGAGGATACTTCGAAAGTAATCTTTTGATGCCTTGTGTCTTCAAATGCTTCACCTTTCAAACTTTAATGGAAAACTTTACAAAACTTCTCGTACCTTTGTCGTCTTCTGCTCTCGAGAATCTTTCTGCTCTGATACCACTTGTTGATGTATAAAACACCACAAGAAATGAATTAATGTGACACTAGAACACCTCTATGGTCACCATTAACTCATTGCCACTCCAAACTTTGAGAAATGATAGCCTAAAGTGAGAACTTTGCTTCTACAGAAATTCCTAGTCACCGAAATGACATACCTTCAGTATTTTGCTAATTTCTCCTAGCTCAAGTATTATTTCTCCATGAAACTTTATAGGATGAAACTAGAAGAGTAGAGCTTTCCAACAAGCTATCATATGCATCAAACGGATCTCTAGAACTCAAGTTATGGCCTTCACAAGATGACCCTGTATGACCTTCCAAAACTGGAAATTTTTGCCTGTTTTAGTATTCCTGATGTCCAAAAATAAAAAATTCGATGCCTGGCATCGAATTTCAGTCAAAGTCGATGCTCTTGTCTTGTTGATGTATAAAACACCACAAGAAATGAATTAATGTGACACTAGAACACCTCTATGGTCACCATTAACTCATTGCCACTCCAAACTTTGAGAAATGATAGCTTAAAGTGAGAACTTTGCTTCTACAGAAATTCCTAGTCACCGAAATGACATACCTTCAGTATTTTGCTAATTTCTCCTAGCTCAAGTATTATTTCTCCATGAAACTTTATAGGATGAAACTAGAAGAGTAGAGCTTTCCAACAAGCTATCATATGCATCAAACGGATCTCTAGAACTCAAGTTATGGCCTTCACAAGATGACCCTGTATGACCTTCCAAAACTGGAAATTTTTGCCTGTTTTAGTATTCCTGATGTCCAAAAATAAAAAATTCGATGCCTGGCATCGAATTTCAGTCCAAGTCGATGCCGGGCATCGACTTTGAGCTTTTTAAGGCCCTTTTTCTGCACCAGAAATACTCTCTTTTACACACACATGAAGAAGACCACTTGTATGCTAGAAGTCGATGCCAGCCATCGACTTTATGCTCAAACTCGATGCCAGGCATCGAGTTGCTCCACAAACTTCATATTTTTAAAAGATTCAACAATAGTTAACACACAGAGAATGAAAAAATGACTTATCAGCCAAGATTCGATGCCAGGCATCGAATTGCTCAGAAAACTTGAATTTTTGAATTCATCACACAGTAGGCAAACATGGAGATGATGAAGAGAGGCTCATACACAGAACTTTACTCAGTTCTTCTCATAACTATAAAAAACTCAGAAGTTTTACAGATGCTTTCTCACTCAGAGAAGCCCGACTATACTCAGTCATACAAAAATGAGTTCTTCTCACTTTCTCTTGTCTTCCTCCTTCTTCTTCTCTCTTAGCGTCAGTTAATACTAACTAACTTATATAGATTTTCTCATTCCCGTGATTTTTAAAAAACTTCTAGAACTAAAGTGAACTAACTTTACAAGTATGATACGCTTGTGAATTTGTCCCTTCACATAGGCATGGGGTTTTTCTTTCTAAGATTTGACCTTCAAATATATGTCTAATTAGTGAGTGTTTCTCCAACAGCTCCCCCTCAATCACTAATTGGCATTCCCTGTTTCTTCATATCATCTTCTTTTCTTTTACTCCTGCCATGCTTTTGAATCTGCTGGTCTTCACACCATCCAAGCTCTTTGTCATTATGTCTGCTAATTGATCTTTAGTAGAAATGTACTCCACTTCAATCTCCTTCTCCATTACCTTTTCTCTGAGAAAATGATATTGTATCTCTATGTGCTTTGTTCTTGCATGAAATACTGGATTTGCTGCAAGATAAAGTGAACTCATATTATCTCCATGTATTGTAGGTGTACCTTGATCAATGCCTAAGCTCTTGAACAATGTCTGCATCCATATGACTTCCTTAGCTGCTTCCACAAGTCCTTTGTACTCTGCTTCAGTTGATGATAATGCTACTGTATGTTGTTTATTGGAACACCAACTTACAAGCTTATCACCAATGTATATCATGTAACCATGAGTTGATCTCCTGTCATCTTGATTACCTGCCCAGTCTGAGTCACTGTAGGCTCTCAACTTCAAATCTGATGTAAAAGGATAATATAATCCTTCCTTTATAGTTCCTTTGATATATCTGAGAACTCTTTGACCTGCAATCCAATGTGGGTCCTTTGGACAATGCATGAATTGTGACAAAACTCCCACTGCATAACTAAGATCAGGTCTTGTTAGTGTAGCATAAATCAAACTACCCACAAGAGATTGATACTTCCTCATATCTTTGTAGTCTGCACCATCATATTTACTGAGCTTGTGATTAACTTCAAGTGGAGTTGAAGCTTCTCTGCAATTTTCCATATCAAACTTCTTCAACAAGTTCAGAAGATACCTTTCTTGTGACACATATATGCCATGATCTGTATAAGTAACTTCCATTCCAAGAAAGTATGATAACTTTCCTAGGTCACTGATCTTAAACTCTTTCTCAAGTAATCTCTTTACCTCCTTGATTCCTTCATCTGAAGTACCTGTGATTATAATGTCATCTACATAAATACAAATGTAGATTGTACCTTCCTCTGTTCTTTTGATAAGTAGACTTGAATCTGCTTTTGAACTTTGATATCCAAGATCATTGAGATACTTCACCAGTCTATAGTTCCAAGCTCTTGGAGCTTGCTTCAATCCATACAATGCTCTTCTCAACCTGCAAACAAAATTTGGATACCTGGAATCTATAAACCCTTGAGGTTGTTCCATGTATACCTCATCTGATATGTATCCATTCAAGAACGCATTCTTTATATCCAATTGACTTAGAGTCCATCCTTTTGAAGCTGCAATAGCAATGATTGTCCTTATAGTTGACATCTTAGCTACAGGACTGAATGTCTCATCATAATCTATGCCATAGGTCTGGGCATAGCCTTTCACCACCAATCTAGCTTTGTATCTGGCTATACTTCCATCTGCAAGCTTCTTCACTTTATAAACCCATTTATTTCCAATTACTTTCTTACCATTTGGTTTAGGAACAAGTTCCCATGTCTTGTTCTCCTCCAGTGCATTGAACTCTTCCTTCATTGCTTCTTCCCATTGCTTTTTACCTTTAGCTTCATCATAGTTCTGAGGTTCTTCATCATCTTTGACCATATATGCATAGTTCTTCTGAGTTATGTAAGAAGTATCATAAGAATACCTTTCTAGTTGTCTCCTTGTCCTGCTTGACCTTCTTGGTTCACATTCTTCATAAGTTTCTGGATACACCTCTTCATCAAATATAGGAGCTTCTTCATTCATTCTTGTTAATCCACTTCTGGATGTACTTGCTTGCATATAGTCTTCATCTCTATTCACCTGCACAATTGATTTTCCTTTCTCACATCTTCTTACCTCTTCTTCAAATTCTTCAGCTGTATGACTTTGATCTGCATACCAACTTTTCTATTCATCAAATGTAACATCTCTAGAAACAATAAATTGTTTGGTTAGAGGATTCCACAATCTGTAACCCATCTGCTTTTCATCATAACCAATGAACACATATTTTTCTGCCTTTGGTTCAAGTTTATGCCTAAGTTGTGATGGCACATAAGCATATGCAATTGATCCAAACACTCTACAATGATCTAGTGTTGGTTTCTTACCCCACCAAGCTTCATATGGAGTCATTCCATTCAGAGCTGCACATGGTAATCTATTCACAAGATATGTAGCTGTATTTACAGCCTCAGCCCAAAGATAATTTGGACAATTCTTCTCCTTTAGCATAGCTCTAGCAAACTCAACCAGAGTCCTGTTCCTTCTTTCTGCTACACCATTTTGTTGTGGTGTATACCTGCAAGTTATTTCTCTCTTAATACCTTCATTCCAAAGATAATCATTGAACTCTTGGGAGAAGTATTCTCCCCCTCCATCAGACCTCAGTCTCTTAAGCTTTTGACCTGTGACTCTCTCTGCATATGCATGAAAATGCTTGAAAGCTCCAAACACTTCTGATCTTTCCTTCAAAACATATAATGTTATCCATCTTGTAGCATCATCAATAAAAAGAACATAGTACCTTGAGCCACTGATAGATCCTTCTTTTGTTGGTCCCCATACATCTGTATGAATGAGCTCAAGTACTCCATCATGTTTGAATCCTTTCTTTTGAAATGGTAACCTGTGTGCTTTACCCATTTGACATGCTTCACATTTATAAACCATATGTTGACTTTGCACATTTGGTAATCCTAGTACAGACTGATTAGCAACCATAGCTTTAATTCCTCTTTCATTAAAGTGACCTAATCTCTTATGCCAGAGATCAAGTTCTGTAATCACTCCTTCACCATGTGTGAGCAAAGCTTGACCAATGTTTCCTTGCACTCTTAAAGTAAAGAGTCTACCTTCTTTCTTACCAGAGACAATCTGTTTATATCCATTCTCTGGATCTTCCACAAATACTCCTTCATTTGTAAACCTGACTTGAAAACCTTTTTCAACTATCTGTCCCACACTAATCAAGTTTTTAGGTATTGTAGGAACATACAAAACATTGGTTAGCAAATCTGCTCCACTCTTGCATTTCACTTTTCCAATTGAATGTACACTATGTCTTGTATCATCACCAGTTTGAACTGTGTGACTAGAAATGCCTTTTTCCAATTCTGACATCAATTCTATGTTTCCTGACAAATGATTAGAACATCCAGAGTCAATGTAAAATACCTTTAGATCTTCTTTATCTGATGTGCTGATTGAATTCATCATCAATGATGTATGACTTTCATTTTGTGTGTCATTTGCATAGTTGTAGTAGGTGGTGTTGTAGGATTGATTCTGTCCCCAACTTCTTCCTCCACCTCTACCATAGCCTCCTCTTTGACTTTGTCTACCTCTTTGAAAATTACTTTGATATCTTCCACCTCGACCTCTGCTATTGTTGTTTTGATTCTGGTTTGATCCTTGTTGGTTGTGCCAACAGTCATGAGCCAAATGATTACTCAATCCACAGATCCAGCAAGCCTTTTTGTTGTTATTTTGATTACCTCTTCCTCTTCCAAAACCTCTTGCTCTTCCTCTGCCAGTGCCTTTACCTCTTGCATAATAAGCTTGAGAATTAGACTCCTCTTCATCCTTTGCTTTACCTTTATCTCCTTTCTTCTTATTCTTCATGTACATTGCAGAACTTTGACCTTTATCTCCATCTCCCTTCAAGTCTTGCTCATATGTGAGCATCAAACCAAGCAACTGGTTCAAATCTGGAACATAATGATTTAATGAAAGTTCTGTTGATAAGACAAAAGGTTTCCACCTTTCATCCCCTCTCAAGCCTGCAAGTAGTTGAGCAATCAATCTGTGATCTTCAACATCTTCATCTATGGATCCAAGACTATCTGCTAGATCCTTCATCTTAGTGACATAATCACTAATGGTTTGACTTGGCTTCTTCTTGAATGTTGTAAACTCTGACCATAGACTTGCTTTCCGTGCTTTAGTAGTGCTTTGGAAATGATATTCCAATGCATTCCATATATCTTCTGATGATTCCAATCCTCTAATGTGTGGTAGCAAATGATCTGAGATTGTATTGTAGATGTAGGCTTTTGCACTTGCATCCTTCTTCTGCCAATGCTTTAAAGCATCAAGTTCTTCTTTCTTTGGTCGGCTTTCATCTTCAAATACTGGCTTCTCTTCTTCACCTGTTACATATACCATGAGATCCTTACTCATAAGTAAGGCTTCCATTCTCATTACCCATGCGGGGTAATTATCTCTGTCCAGTTTGTCAATGGAGATATGATCTGCCATAGTTCTTTCCTTCTGCTACAACCTGTGAGCTTAAAGAATAAAGGATAATACCTTTTGAAGTTCTTTGTGTATGAGGATACTTCGAAAGTAATCTTTTGATGCCTTGTGTCTTCAAATGCTTCACCTTTCAAACTTTAATGGAAAACTTTACAAAACTTCTCGTACCTTTGTCGTCTTCTGCTCTTGAGAATCTTTCTGCTCTGATACCACTTGTTGATGTATAAAACACCACAAGAAATGAATTAATGTGACACTAGAACACCTCTATGGTCACCATTAACTCATTGCCACTCCAAACTTTGAGAAATGATAGCTTAAAGTGAGAACTTTGCTTCTACAGAAATTCCTAGTCACCGAAATGACATACCTTCAGTATTTTGCTAATTTCTCCTAGCTCAAGTATTATTTCTCCATGAAACGTTACAGGATGAAACTAGAAGAGTAGAGCTTTCCAACAAGCTATCATATGCATCAAACGGATCTCTAGAACTCAAGTTATGGCCTTCACAAGATGACCCTGTATGACCTTCCAAAACTGGAAATTTTTGCCTGTTTTAGTATTCCTGATGTCCAAAAATAAAAAATTCGATGCCTGGCATCGAATTTCAGTCCAAGTCGATGCCGGGCATCGACTTTGAGCTTTTTAAGGCCCTTTTTCTGCACCAGAAATACTCTCTTTTACACACACATGAAGAAGACCACTTGTATGCTAGAAGTCGATGCCAGGCATCGACTTTATGCTCAAACTCGATGCCAGGCATCGAGTTGCTCCACAAACTTCATATTTTTAAAAGATTCAACAATAGTTAACACACAGAGAATGAAAAAATGACTTATCAGCCAAGATTCGATGCCAGGCATCGAATTGCTCAGAAAACTTGAATTTTTGAATTCATCACACAGTAGGCAAACATGGAGATGATAAAGAGAGGCTCATACACAGAACTTTACTCAGTTCTTCTCATAACTATAAAAAACTCAGAAGTTTTACAGATGCTTTCTCACTCAGAGAAGCCCGACTATACTCAGTCATACAAAAATGAGTTCTTCTCACTTTCTCTTGTCTTCCTCCTGATAAAAAAGAACTATGATAAAGCTAAAGGTAAAAAGCAATGGGAAGAAGCAATGAAGGAAGAGTTCAATGCACTGGAGGAGAACAAGACATGGGAACTTGTTCCTAAACCAAATGGTAAGAAAGTAATTGGAAATAAATGGGTTTATAAAGTGAAGAAGCTTGCAGATGGAAGTATAGCCAGATACAAAGCTAGATTGGTGGTGAAAGGCTATGCCCAGACCTATGGCATAGATTATGATGAGACATTCAGTCCTGTAGCTAAGATGTCAACTATAAGGACAATCATTGCTATTGCAGCTTCAAAAGGATGGACCCTAAGTCAATTGGATATAAAAAATGCATTCTTGAATGGATACATATCAGATGAGGTATACATGGAACAACCTCAAGGGTTTATAGATTCCAGGTATCCAAATTTTGTTTGCAGGTTGAGAAGAGCATTGTATGGATTGAAGCAAGCTCCAAGAGCTTGGAACTATAGACTGGTGAAGTATCTCAATGATCTTGGATATCAAAGTTCAAAAGCAGACCCAAGTCTACTTATCAGAAGAACAGAGGAAGGTACAATCTACATTTGTATTTATGTAGATGACATTATAATCACAGGTACTTCAGATGAAGGAATCAAGGAGGTAAAGAGATTACTTGAAAAAGAATTCAAGATCAGTGACCTAGGAAAGTTATCATACTTTCTTGGAATGGAAGTTACTTATACAGATCATGGCATATATGTGTCACAAGAAAGGTATCTTCTGAACTTGTTGAAGAAGTTTGATATGGAAAATTGCAGAGAAGCTTCAACTCCACTTGAAGTTAATCACAAGCTCAGTAAATATGATGGTGCAGAATACAAAGATATGAGGAAGTATCAATCTCTTGTGGGTAGTTTGATTTATGCTACACTAACAAGACCTGATCTTAGTTATGCAGTGGGAGTCTTGTCACAATTCATGCATTGTCCAAAGGACCCACATTGGATTGCAGGTCAAAGAGTTCTCAGATATATCAAAGGAACTATAAAAGAAGGATTATATTATCCTTTTACATCAGATTTGAAGTTGAGAGCCTACAGTGACTCAGACTGGGCAGGTAATCAAGATGACAGAAGATCAACTCATGGTTACATGATATACATTGGTGATAAGCTTGTAAGTTGGTGTTCAAAGAAACAACATACAGTAGCATTATCATCAACTGAAGCAGAGTACAAAGGACTTGTGGAAGCAGCTAAGGAAGTCATATGGATGCAGACATTGTTCAAGAGCTTAGGCATTGATCAAGGTACACCTACAATACATGGAGATAATATGAGTTCACTTTATCTTGCAGCAAATCCAGTATTTCATGCAAGAACAAAGCACATAGAGATACAATATCATTTTCTCAGAGAAAAGGTAATGGAGAAGGAAATTGAAGTGGAATACATTTCTACTAAAGATCAGTTAGCAGACATAATGACAAAGAGCTTGGATGGTGTGAAGACCAGCAGATTCAAAAGCATGGCAGGAGTAAAAGAAAAGAAGAAGATATGAAGAAACAGGGAATGTCAATTAGTGATTGAGGGGGAGCTGTTGGAGAAACACTCACTAATTAGACATATATTTGAAGGTCAAATCTTAGAAAGAAAAACCCCATGCCTATGTGAAGGGACAAATTCACAAGTGTATCATACTTGTAAAGTTAGTTCACTTTAGTTCTAGAAGTTTTTTAAAAATCACGGGAATGAGAAAATCTATATAAGTTAGTTAGTATTAACTGACGCGATAAGAGAAGAAGAAGGAGGAAGACAAGAGAAAGTGAGAAGAACTCATTTTTGTATGACTGAGTATAGTCGAGCTTCTCTGAGTGAGAAAGCATCTGTAAAACTTCTGAGTTTTTTTATAGTTATGAGAAAGAACTGAGTAAAGTTCTGTGTATGAGTCTCTCTCCATCATCTCCATGTTTGCCTACTGTGTGATGAATTCAAAAATTCAAGTTTTCTGAGCAATTCGATGCCTGGCATCGAATCTTGGCTGATAAGTCATTTTTTCATTCTCTGTGTGTTAACTATTGTTGAATCTTTTAAAAATATGAAGTTTGTGGAGCAACTCGATGCCTGGCATCGAGTTTGAGCATAAAGTCGATGCCTGGCATCGACTTCTAGCATACAAGTGGTCTTCTTCATGTGTGTGTAAAAGAGAGTATTTTTGGTGTAGAAAAACGGCCTAAAAAAGCTCAAAGTCGATGCCCGGCATCGACTTGGACTGAAATTCGATGCCAGGCATCGAATTTTTTATTTTTGGACATCAGGAATACTAAAACAGGCAAAAATTTCTAGTTTTGGAAGGTCATACAGGGTCATCTTGTGAAGGCCATAACTTGAGTTCTAGAGATCCGTTTGATGCATATGATAGCTTGTTGGAAAGCTCTACTCTTCTAGTTTCATTCTATAAAGTTTCATGGAGAAATAATACTTGAGCTAGGAGAAATTAGCAGAATACTGAAGGTATGTCATTTCGGTGACTAGGAATTTCTGTAGAAGCAAAGTTCTCACTTTAGGCTATCATTTCTCAAAGTTTGGAGTGGCAATGAGTTAATGGTGACCATAGAGGTGTTCTAGTGTCACATTAATTCATTTCTTGTGGTGTTTTATACATCAACACTTATCTTGTGTCTTCCTATCTACAGGTGGTGGAGGTGGTGGAGGAGATTCTAGATCCTATGTGCATCTTCAAAAGCTTGGCAACAGTGCAAAGCTAAAACAATATCAAAATGCATGGCATCTTGCATCTTCTTATCTGTAGGTGGTGGAAGTGGTGGAAGATATTCTAGATCCTATGTGCATCTTCAAAATCTTGGCAACATTGCAAAGCTAAAACAATATCAAAATGCATGGCAATGTGGTGATACAAAAGTGCACTAGAGCTTTGTTCTTGAGAAAGTGACCAATTTCTCCATGCTTGAAACATATCCACTCAATCACAAGTCGATCAAAGACAAAGACCTTTGTTGAAACAACATCTTCACACTTCTAGGGTAGGACTGTACAAACTAAAATCTAAACCAGATGTATCAAGGACTCTTCACATCTTTTCATCTTCGAGAAAGCAGAAAACATAATCCTTATAGATATGAAAGAAAAAGTAAGCAAATGGAGGGATTAAAGACATGACCAATTCAAGCGATAAGGGCCACCCAAACTTGTCGGATTGCCCATATCACTTGAATTAGTCATGTCCAAAGAGGCAAGCCATTAAGTGATCTCTTGTGTATTTCATGACAAAAATCCATGATCATACATGTCTTACATTCAAATAAGCAAATATACTTCAAATGAAAGTTATGAGTGGAGACGACTGATTCAAGTGATTATGGTCATCCAAAGTACTTGGACTACATTTATTGCTTGAATTGGTCATGTCAAATAATGCAAGACCTCAAGTGCTTTCACGTGCATTCCATAACATAAACCAATGGTAAGACATTTATAATACTCAAGAAAAACAAATATACATAAAAAATCTGGTTTCAATGTAGATGACCAATTAAAGAAATTAGTACCATCTCTAGTTCTCCAATGGCTCTAATAACTTGAATGTCTTGTTTCTCCATCAAAAACTTGTGAAATGTGAAATTCATTACATAATCAAATGAAGAAAAACTCTTTATAATGAGGAAAAGAAAATAAGCATCATATACTTTTTCTCTTTGGACACGACCAATTCAAGCGATTAGGGCCATCCAAGCTTCTTTGATGGGCCTAATTGCTTGAATTGGTCATATCCGGAGAAGTTTCATATTTCTAGCTATATGAATGAATGCTCCATATAGAACAACGTAAAAAACACTTCAAAAAAGCAAAGAAATGCAAATAGACATCATATACTTGTTCTCTTTGGACATGACCAATTCAAGCAATTAGGGCCATCCAAGCTTCTTTGATGGGTCTAATCGTTTGAATTGATCGTGTCCAAAAAAAGTGTCATATTTCTAGCTATATGAATGAATGATTCCTATAGAACAACTTAAAGATTTTAAAAAGCAAAGAAATGCATATCTCATATTGCACACCAAGAGACTTTAACAAGCAATGAGATGATATTTTTTCTTGCAAAAGAGATTTGAAAAACAAATGGAATGAAGAATATGGGGAGTTGAGTGAAACTAGAGAGAGTAGAAGGAAAATGCCACAAATGAGCTGAGGAGCTTATATAGAGACTTTAGGATCTATTAGCCGTTGATGCCATGTGGTACCTTCTGATTGGTCCACACATTTGACCGTTGTGAATCCCATTGTACATTACCACGTGGCACATTTTCATTCATCCACGTCATTTGACCATTGTGGATCTCAAGTGCAAGTTTCCATGTGTCAAAATTTTATTCATCCATGTTATTTGACCATTAGAATTTGTGAGGCCTTTCCACATGGCATGTGCTCATTGGTCCACGTGGATTCTCCAATGTCTCTTTTCCTTCATAAATATCAGGTCCCTTAGCTTTTGCTCATTTTCTACCTTCAACAACTTTGTGTACCCATATTGAGTGCTCCTACACCTAAATTTGATACACAACCAGTTCAAGCAATAGCACATGTTTGACCATCTTTGATTGCCTCTATTCGCTTGCATCGATCATCCCTTGCATCTAGGCTTAACACCCTCATTGTTCCCATAAGAAGGTGCTTGCATAGGACTACATACATCATTGCGAACAAGCTATATTTTTTGAGAAACTCATACTAAACCATCATTCGAGAAGTATCTACGCTACAATTTTCCCAAAATAGAGCCTTCATAGACATGTTTACCAGGTGCCTCAAGTTTGGGTAGAGAGGACACCATTTCAGATTTCTATGGGGATAGCAAACTAGAAAGAATCAAATGACCAAAGCATGCATTCCAAAGCTTTGCATCCGAGATATCATGAGAATCTTGAATTGCACATGGTGAATCATTCATAGATTTTGCATATTCTATGAGCTTATATTGCTCACGACATAAAATGTAAGAAGAAATAATAACATTGCCATTTGATAGATCATAAACTATATATTTGTCATGAATAAATTTGGACAACCAATTCAATCTTGGATAATGCAAAAATTGACAATAGATTTTACTTGATCCCTCAAACCAAAAGAGCATCTAACAATGTGAAAGAACTACCATCCGCAGTAGTCATAATAATCTTACCAACTCCCATGATAGGATAAGAAGAGTTATTGGTGCATGTAATAATATTCCTTATAGGGGCAGGCTCAAGTGTACTAAAGAAACTGTGCTGCAAGGTAATATGTTTGGTTGGCCCACTATCAAAGTACCAAACATCTGAGTTTAATTTAGACATACAATGTCCATGAGAAGATGGGTCATAGATGCAAACAATAGTAAACACCCATCAAAAGATTAGCAGAATCTATTTTAGGTGTAGAGACCTCTGCAACAACCATTCTAGCCTCTTTCTTCTTTGCTTGGTTTGCAGCCAGTTTTGGACAATTCTTTCTGACATGATCATTTCCTTTACAATATTTGCAAAACTATTTCTGCTTTTCTATTTTTTTCTCATCTTTGTCTTCCCTTTTTTAATTGCTCAAAAGTAGTAGATTTTTGCTTACTAGTAGATGAGATCCATTTACTTTTGCCCTTTTGAGTAGCTAAGAAAGCTTGATCTACAACATGCATAATGGACATGTTCTACCTAGATTGATCTTCCTATAATAGAGACTAAGTGTTCAAATGTTAAGGCATTTGGATTTCCTTTCGTCATCAACCAAAGAGTAGAAGAAAATTTCTGATATGAATAAGAAGACCATTAAGTAGAGTCTGCAAAAGTGAACTATTTGGCAAGACCTTATATGGAGAAATCAATTGCTCCTTCAAATCTTTGATCTTTGCTGAAAAATTACCCATAGAATCTCATCTCCTTCATTCATATGATCACTTGCTAATTGTTTTTGGAGGTAAGCAACACAAGCCTCATTTCTTGCCTAGTATAAAGTGGTAAGTGTATCCCAAACATTCTTTGCTATTCGCAAGAGCAAATAAGAGGGATAATGGCACGTTTGATAGACAAATCTATCAATGCATGTGCTTGAGCATCTCTACCATCCCATCAAAGTTCCTCTACAATAGATGCAACAAGAGCTGCAATACGAACAAGAATTTGAAGATCTTCATCTTCAATGCCATTTGCATCACCTTCAATAACTATATTTGCAAGTGTAGTAGGTCGTTTTTCAACACCCTGCAAATATTCCACAATCCTTTTATGATTGATACATGACACAACATATATGCCCATAATGGGTAATTGGTACCATCCAACTTGTCCTCAACAACCAACATACGGAATACACCATTGCTCTTATCCATGACCACTAACTAAAATATACTGATGCAAAAAAATGACTATGTCTCAAAAAGTTGAATAGAACTATCTTGTGAGCTTTGCTAAATTTGAAGCAGAATTTGAGGCAGTTGTACTAGCAAACCAAAACCTGTGTATATGTTTGGCATAGAAGGATTAAAATTTTTACTTAGGCATTGTGATAGTGCCTTTGCAAGCCCAAACGAGCTCACATCAAAATTTTGACACCATAGAGCGAAGTAGTTTTGAAATCCTAATTGCCTTTAGTGTGCTCACCAATTTTCAATCGATTTTGAGACTATGATCGGGGGGTATTGACGATGCGATAGATGAAATGGTGACTCGCTCTGATATATATGTATGTATATACATATATATATATATATATATATATATATATATGTATATATATATATATATATATATATATATATATATATATATATATATATATATATATATATATATATATATATATATATATATATATATATGTGTGTGTGTGTGTGTGTGTGTGTGTATGTATTTCTCTATATCTCTTCCTCTATCTTTCTCTGTGTATATATATATATATATATATATATATATATATATATATATATATATATATATATATATATATATATATATATATATATATATATATATATATATATATCTATATATGTGTATGTGTATATATATATACACACACACACACACACATATATATATATATATATATATATATATATATATATATATATATATATATATATATATATATATATATATATATATATATATATATATATATATATATATATATATATATATATATATATTGTAGCTCAGTGATGAGTAGCACCTCCTTTAATGTCAATCCGGGAAGACGTGAGGATGGTATGAAGACCTCGAGCAAGTGGCGGCACAAGTGCGTGAGTGAGAAGCACACAATCATGCACACACATACGCACACACGCGCACACACGGCAAGACAAAGAGTGAGAATCAATGGAGTTCTTAGATTACTTTCAAAAAGCTCTTACAAGTTTGTTTCAATTACAATCTAACCTCAAAAATGAGCTCTCTAGCTCCTTTTATAGTTTTTGACTAGCTTTGGCCCTGTTCAGACCTAGTGTCCGGCCTAGTTAAAAATTAGGTTCCAGGGCTTATTAGAGGGCTCAAACGAGATCTAAAAAATATGAAAATTGGCAGGTAGATACTTCTAAAGCTCCTCAAGCTCAAGGACTCCTTGGCTTGCACAAAATGGAGCTACAAAAAGATGAAATGGTATTTACAATGGTGTTTAGTGATGAGAATCACTTTTAATTGGTGTAGAGGTTTTGAAAAATTAAAGGTTGCCTTAGTGCTAGATCTGCGTGAGTGCTCGTACTTGCTTCTTCATGAGGAAAATTATTGGCCTACTTTCCAGATCTTCTTTGACTGCCATGTCTGCTTGTGCTGTCCCTTCGCTCTGACTCTCTTCGTCTTGTGGCTCCTTCGGTTCCCTGACTGCTGCCAACACCCCCCCCACTCTCGCGTCTGTCGCCCCTGACAGACTCTTGTCTAGAGAATTTTTGAACATAATATTGGACGACATCGGAGGCTAGGTGGTGTTCTTCGAGTCGCAAGCCGCGTGCTAGATCTGTGAGCAATTCATCCCAATTCACGGGTCCGGGAACATCTGGATGAGGCACCCTCAATTGTTCTGAGTAAATAGTTCTCTCCACAGCAAATAATTGGAGGAGATGTGATGGTCTGGGTATAAAGATTTCGGAGTGATATTCCCAGAATCCTGTGATGAACATCTCCTCAAATGTCTGTTTAAAGCAGGCTGGGAGGTACTTGATTCTGGCGTGCCACGCGTATATTACTTCAATTGACGGGGTGGTACTCATATCGTACACTAGATCTTGGTTTCCTGTCACAAAGCCTGCACCTGAGAAGTGAGGGTCCTTAATGTTTTTAAACGTCCTGAAAGTGATCAGCATTAATTCAAATATTTTCATACACATCTGGGCCATCACATCAGGATTATTGCGTAGCCGAGTACTCCAGTGACGGATTGTAGAAATCATGTAGTTGACCGTGGGGGGTCCTCGTGGAGGTGCTAGATAAACATAATTCAACCATTTTGCACAGGCTTTGATGTGTCTAACGGCAATAGTGAATTCAGGCCAGGTGCGTCATCGAAGAACTGGAATGTAACAAGGATTATATTTAATAAACAACGGCATATTATTCCAGGTTCGGACCATTTCAGGATATGTTTCCAAAAGCCTGATTCTCCAGGTGGGTTGATGGATGGACCCACGCTGAGCACTTTCTGGTATATCATCTGGACCAAATTGTGTAGCAAATGTGGGAGGCTTGCCACATTGTCGTTGAATCTCCGCGTTGTAATCGGCCAAAAGTATACAGAATGGCACATATTGGTCATTATTGGTGCCGATCCATCTATGATGAGACATGCTTCTGAAATATTCAGACTTTATGACAATTTCTTCTAAGTTCGCTAGTGATTGGATCTGAATGGCCACCCGTTCTTCGTGGGTGTTCGCTGTCCTTTCCAGTGTCTGAAGCCACTCGGGTGCTTCCACTTCCAATGTGTCTAGTCCCTCTGAGGTTCGTCGCCCACCTGGCATTGGCATAGGAACATACGGTTCCTCGTACGAATCATCTACCTCAATAGGGACCAACTCTTCTTGCTCTGGTTCGACCACTGGAGATGGCTGCCTCTCGTATGTCAGTAACCTCTTTTGTAATTCTGCTACCTGCTCAGTTAAGGCCTTTACTTCGTCTGAGGTGGAGGTTGATGGGACACTCTTCGGTTGTTCTTCCTGTTCCTTAAGCCTGCTCTGAAGTGTGTCACACTCTCTTTCCAAGTCATCATGGGCTTCCAGGAGATCTGCATAGCTTTCCAGAATGGTTTTCATCGTCTCCGTGGGAATTGCTTTGAATTGCTCTGGATCTATCTCGTGAGGGGAGCCTTCCATTGCCGCTTCCAGATTCTCTTCATTTTGTTTTTGCAGTCTCTTGTTCTCCTCCAGTGCTGTGGCCATATGTTTCCGTAGTAACGCCAAGTTGCGTCTGACTCGTAGGTTATCGGCCTGGTATACTTCGAGCAAAGCTTCTAGTTGTTTGACACCTGATTCTGTTGATGGTTGTGGTGCCTCCAATAGTGTTTGGTGAGCCTGCTCAAGCGTTGTATAGCGTTGATTCACTTATGCATTTTCCTCTTGTAGAATGTGAAATTGCCTTTGTAAGTTCTGGTGGTGTGTTGTCAGTTGTTGATACTAGCCGTCCAGAGCTCTGTACTCATTTTGAAGCTGATATACACATTGATTTAATGCTAAAAATATGCTATTTACATTAAATGATGCTGGGAGGGGTGAAGATGCAGGGGGAATGGGGGCGGGAAAGGGAGTTGTGAATGATGTGGATGCAAGTGGAGATGTGGGTAGAGGGGGTATGGGAGATGAAGGTGGCATGGGGGGAGGGAGCGGTGCTGTGGCAAGAGATGTTTCCATAGTGTCAATTGTTTGAGTGACAGTGTAGATGGGGATCGTGGGTGGAGTGGATGTGACGTCAATGAAAAGAGTGGTGAAAGTGGGCATGGTAACTCCCCCGAATTGGATTCCCGGAGAGATTGGGATACCCATGACAACGGTGGTGGTAGTGGACGTGGTGGTGCTAGTGTCATGTGGTGGAGTGAATTGTGTAGTGCGAGGTGGGGATGGTGGTGACAGTGGTGCTTCCTGATGTTCGTCTGCTTGCGTTGTCTCTCCTGGTGCTGATACATTGATATGAATTTGTTTCCCGGATCTCCTGGGACGAAAGAGAACCCTCTTCTCAAATCTGTGAATGTAAGCCATTGCCTCATGGATGGCCTCATCCACTCCTACGGCGTCGGCATGAAGATTTATGGACTCAATGAACAAATCGTCCACACCTTCCTCAGTTAGCAACTGGTTCATGAGTTTCTTGCCCGATTCCAGTGACATCTTATGCTGTTCTTGAACTAGTTGCATGGTTCGATATAGTCTTTTGATTTGTGCCGAATACGCAGGGGCACTTGCCAGCTCTGAAAGCTCGTCATATTCTTGTTCCTCGTAGGCTTCTTCTTCTTGTTCTGTCTCTTGTTCCTCGACGTCGACTTCTACCACTTCTGGTCGAGTGGGGGCTGCTGTTGTTGTCTGGGGTTGTGGTTCCTGAGCACGTTCTGTTTCCGTCTCGCGATTAGAATCATAGATCAGTCGGGCTACTTCTTCATCCGTGAGATCATTGAGAGTAAAACCCTGTGGGAATTCCAGATCTGATGGGACGGGTGGAAATACCAGATTAGGTCCATCTGTGCTTGGTCTTGGTAGCCGGATTGTGAATGGCCTAACACGTCGCGTCTGGGGAGGGGTAATTTCTGGTGTAGTGGTGGCTCCCCTAGGTTGAGCACAGGGTAATTGTACTCCCCCCCTCATCTTCTTTGATGGGGGACCTGCTGCTGATAGTCTTCTCTGGAATTCCTGGGCGCGGGGCCATATGAGTGCCCGCTGAATAGGCACGTCATAGGCCAGACATCGGTAGATTATCTTTGTTAGAGCGCAACATCCATGAAGCACATTTTTTTGCTTCTTGTTCCACCTTTGATGGGCTAGGTGGATCTGATCTATGATCCAATGTGGCACGTTGATGGGAAGGCTTTCTGTCTCTGCTAGATACAAGCTGAACCAAATTTTCTTTGGGGGCATTGTGAATCTTTCCTGGGCAGGGAAAGCAAAATGTTGCATGACAGTCCGCAGGTGAAGCGCAATGGTAGGTGTCATCGCTACCATATCCTTCAGCTTATTAAGATCTTTGTGTTTCATTCGACCTGGAACCATGGTTTCCTTTTCAGTGGGGATGTGCATGCCATACATGCCCAATGCTTCTCGTACCAGATTAAGGGTTAGCTTGAATCTTTTGAGTTCATGACCCGACAGCAGAGAGGGTAACACAAAGGTGCTGTCGCCTCCCTTGGCCCTGCTTGGCGTGATGGTACTTATAAGATATGAACAACGTAAGAAATCCGGCTTTGGTAAGTGGGCCCTGAAATAACTGTCCACACCGGCTTTGGTCCAAATTGATCGCATGACTTCGGCATTCTGATAGCTTTCAAACTCGCGCGTGAAAAAGTGATATCGTCCCCATTTACCATTAAATTCCAATTCTGCTTCCCAGAAATAGGTTCCATCGCCCAATGGTCCAGCGACATCACTGAACCAGTGAGCGTGTTTACCCACTTGAGAAGTGTGCCCTTGAGGAGGATCCTGAATGGGGAGCACATGCACAGCTTGAAGTTCTTGCGGCCTTGCGGTGAGATGTGGCTCGAGGAGGAGTGTTTCTATGTCCACAATCTGTGCACCGGATCCGGCTTGAGAACTGGCACCTCCTGCTTCTGCCATGGCCCTGCTTGCTGGTTGGTTCTGTGAGAATATAGAACCACGTGTTAACATCGTAATGGACAGAATAAATCCGTTGTTGTCCCCGTTGCAACATTAACATGAGGTATATGGTGAGTTAGTGGTTAGTAAGTGCACGAAGACAGTGTGTGTAGTTAATGCTTGGGTAGTCCTAGGAGACTAATGCAGTTAGTAAGTGGGGATGCATTTACAAATTGGGGTCGGGGGGTTTATTACAGGTCTTAGGCTGCCAAATGCAATGGATGGATTTTGTTCTTGGTTTGGTAGAGACTCTAGAGAGCTTTATAGGTGTATCGGCTTGAAAATGAGGCCTTTTAGGGACCCATTTACAAGCGATTATGTTCATGCTCATGGGCCTTGGTGTGTTCCTGAGTGTTGGAAACGAGTGAATGCTGGCTGTGCGAGTGAATGGGTTACGCTGTATCGGTTGTGGCTTTGATGTAGCTATTTGCGCCCGCAAGCAAGCCTTAGGCACCCAAATTTGTCTTGATTGTGGGCTAGCCTTCATCGACTTCTTGGGCACCCAAATAGTTTTCACGTTAGCAGAAGAATTTCTGAAAGACTTCTTATTAGTGTCGTGTTGTTGGTTACTAATAAGAGGCTTTGCCCGTGTGGTTGGCTTGAGTGCAACCGGGTGTTCGCCTTTTCGCACCCATACTTGGTTCACTTGCTGAGACTTTTTGCTGCGCAGGTTCTTTTGATCTCCGGCATAGGTAGTACTCTGCTTCTTCTGCCTTTGATCCACCTTTGGTTGCTGCCTCCTTCTGGCCTTTGGAAAAGAAGGGAGTTCCGTTGCATCTCTGGCTCCTTTTTTGAGAATATCATTCCTCTGCAACACATAGTTTTGGACAAGAACAGCATGGTCAACTTCATGTGTACCCCTGGAGGGACCAGGAGTCTGTGCCTTTCCTAGTTCCTTGAGTGCTCCACTATCTAACTCTACTGTAATTCGACTATGATTGACCCATGCCTGAAGAAGTCCACTTCTTAGGTTTAAGTTGACTGCTTGGTCATAGATCCAGTCTTGACCCAAGACAAGGGGTTCCGTGAGGTCCTCATCTTGACACACTAGTACTTTAACTGTCATTGCCTCATCATGAATGTAGAGGGGAAGTTCCGCCTCGCCTATGCAAGGGGTTTCCACGCCTCCCAATCCTATGAGAATTGCTTCCACAGGATTGACAGTTAACTGCAACTCTTGACAGTAAGACACTCTAACAGCACTAGTAGCTGCACCTGAGTCAATCAAGGCTCTTACAGTCCTTGCACTCTTTCCTTGTCCTATATCTAAGGTTATGAAAGGACGTCGATCGGTTATCTTATGTGAGCTAACACCTGAAACTTCACACATAGCCATGTCATATCTTTGATCTGCATATGCATCTTGCCTAGGGTGCTCTCTACCTTGCCTTCGCAGCTTCATCCTTCTGATGCGTTCTAAAGCTTCTGCTTGAGCTTCCTCTTGAATTCGTTTTTCTTCTTCCTTGCGTTTCTTGGCAGTATTGAGTCGACTTAGCATTTCCTCTGTGAGAGGTTCCTGATACAACTTGACTCTGCATCCGCTAATGTAGTTCGGGAGAACATCACCTTCTAACGTGGCTAGTTGTACTGCTCCACTCGTGGAGATCCTATTGATGATCATAGGTCCGTAGCCTCTCTTTTCTAGCTTCCTTGCATGTTTCTTCAATGTGTAGACTAAAACTAAGTCGCCTGCCTTTAAACCCTTATCCTTCACATGGGCATCAAAGTATGCCTTCTGTCTCTTCTTAGCTGCATATATCCCTGCAGCTGCTCTCAGTCTTGTTTCTCCTAATCGTTCAAGGTCAAAAAGTCTAGAGGAGAGTTCATGACCCGTCCATTCGTGCTCTTGTGCCACTCTCAATGTAGGTATCAAGAAGTCCAAGGGTAGCACAGCGTTTTGGCCAAATACCATCTGAAAGGGGGTGGCTTGGAGTACCGTTTTGTAGGCGACTCGGTATGCCCAAACAGCATGGTGTAGCTGTTTGTCCCAATCAGAGTGTTTATTATTCACTAATTTTGTCAGTACATTACATAAGACCTTGTTGGTGCTTTCGGCTTGTCCATTAGCTTGAGGGTGATAGGGGGCAGACTTCTTATGTATTACCAAGAATTCTTGGAGTAGATTTTCAATCACTTCGTTCAAGAAGTGAGTGCCTCTATCACTTACTAGCTCTATAGGTAGCCCATATCTTGTGAATACATTTTCAAACAAGAATTTAGCAGTTGTCTGAGTGTCATTCTTTGTCGTAGCTTTTACCTCTACCCACTTAGTTAGATAGTCTGTTGCAACAATGATATATTCTGCATGGGAACCCTTAGCTGGGGGATTAATAGGACCTACGAAGTCTATTCCCCACTTAGAGAATGCACGTCCGCCCATCATAGGTTTCAGTGGCATCTCATCTTTACGTATAGGATACTGGGTTCTCTGACAAACATCACAACGTTTCACATAGGTATGTGCATCCATGTGAAGGGTAGGCCACCAGAAGCCCGCAAATAGTATTGCCTTGATCACCCGATCTGGTCCAAAGTGTCCTCGTGCTACACCTTGGTGAGCAGTTTCCAAGATCTTAAGATATTCACTTTCATGGACACATAGCCTCAGGTAACCATCTTTACCACGCTTATATAGATTATCACCAATAAGTGAGTAATCCTGGGCTTCTTGTTCTAAACTCCTTTTCCTAGCCAGAGTCATGTCTGGCGGGAATGTTTTTGTCCTCAGGAAGGATACTAGAGGTTCACTCCAATCTGGCACAATGGATACTTGATACAGAGTGGCGTGTTCCACAGGTGGTTTAGTGCAGCAGATTGGGCATTCCTTGCACAACCTTTGGACATCAGCTTCCATAGTTGGCTAATGTACTCCGAGTCTCCTTAGCGTCTGTAAGGTTCGTTGCTTTGAGTAATGTTGCTCTAATGCACCTACATGTGCTAATTGCAACCATTTAGCGTACTCATCCTCTTCTACGCAACAAGCCAAGATCCCTTGATCTGTGTGCTTGTACATACTTCCAGCCATGATTTGGTACTTTTGGGCTTTTACAACCTCTCTATTCCGTGTGTTTACTACTGGATGGTTAGGCCCGTATGTCAATACTGGTACCAATGGCTTAGCCCACTACGGTACAACTTCCAAATTAAACAAGTAAGCATCAGGAAGATCATCCGACACTCCTTGTGGGGCTTCTCCCGATGTGAGCCTAGAGATATGATCTGCTCTTAAATGAGTCCTACCTTTCCTTACCACAACCTCAAAGTCATATTCCATGAGCAAGAGAAACCATCTCACTAATCTTCCTGTATTGCATGGTTTGTTTACGAGGTATAGCAATGCCTGATGATCAGTAAAAAATTTAAACTTATTTGCAAGCAAATAGTGTCTAAATTTCTTAACTGCATATACCATGCCTAATCCTTCTCGCTTTGTAGTGGTGTAATTCCGTTCAGCCGCATTCAATTGTCTACTGGCATAGGCAATTGGAAGATCCATATTACCTTCACCAGTAGGTTGTGCAAGCACACATCCAATAGCATAATTGGATGCATCCACATGAACATGGAAAGGCTTATTCCAATCTGGTGTGGTCAAGATTGGTGCTGAACATAATCTTCGTTTAAGCTCTTGGAAGGAATTCTCACATTCATTCGTCCACTCAAAGTTAGCCAGAAGTCCTTCTGTGGCAAAAGCTGTCTTATGCTGATCTTCTAGAGCTATGGCTACTTGATTGTAGCCCGAGAATCCATCCAGAAAGCTGTACACTTCCTTGCCTACTACTCGTTCTAAGAGATGTTCTGTGATGGGAAGCGGATAGTTATCTCGAATTGTGGCTGCATTAACCTTCTTCAAATTAATGCACACACGCAGCTTTCCATTTTTCTTGGGCACCACTACGATGGGGGATACCCACTCAGTGTGCTCAATTTCATAGATAAATCCAGCTTCAACCAGTCTATCTATCTCTTCTTTGATCTTAGCAGCGTAATTATCGTTATATGTATAGGGCTTTTGCTTAGAGGGTTTAGCATCTGAGGTCATGGGGATAGTGTGTGAGCATATGTCCGGGTCAACACCTTTCAAATCCTTGTAACTCCAAGCGAATACATCTCTGTATTCTCTTAGCAAGGCAATTAATGCATGCTCTTCTTCCTCTGTTAGGTCATGGCCTATGTACGTGCATCTCTCCTCTCCTTCTTCTATGGCCACTACTATTTTCTTGGTGGTTTCTTTGTTATCATAGGCCTCCCCTGATTGAGCCTCTCGTTTAGGCATTCTTATCATGACTCTCCTGTCATCTATCTCATATTTCTAAAAATTTTCTGGGACCTCAAACAAGGATTCTTCCTCTTCTGGTGGGACTTCTCTCCTGTTTCGTTTCTTTCCTTCTTCCTTCGGGGTCACATGTGTTGCTAATCTTACATCGTTTGTAAGCTCTCCATGTCTCTGGGGTTGACATTCTACTTCATGTAAGTACTCTTCATCTGACGCAAAAGGTGGGTCCATAATGATTGACTCTAGATCGGAGTCACTTGCATCCTCAAATGCATCAGGGCTAGGTTCACATTCTTCTAGAACTGCCTCTCCCATGATTGGCTCTATGGAGAAGACTGAAATGTCATAGCCATCCTCATCACAGTGAGGTGTCCATTGTTCCTCATTGATGGCTACATCCATGGTTGCTAAAATTTCTGCCCAGCCGTGAGGTTCAAACTCTTCGTCTGGAAAAACTACAAGTGCATAGGTTGGGTCTTGGATTGGTCTATGGGTTTCTTTTGCACCTACCTCTCTGGCTTTTTCTCTCTTCTCTTCGTCTACTGCTACTTTGCACATCCATAAGTGGGTGTCTTCATGCATCCACGAGGATCTAGACCCTATGGAATGCACCGATTCAGTATCATCTTTGGCTCTATGGATGGGATTCCATTGGATGGGAGGGACATCTCGATGAGAGTAATCTTTGAGATTTACTTTGGTTGTAACACCTAAGTGTTGCAGATACAAGGAGTTGGTTCCCCAGTCCTGTACCACTTGCAACTGTCGCATAAATGGTCTTCCCAAAATCATCTCATAGGCAGGATTTTTGCTGAAGTCACATATAGCAAATGTATGCTCAAACTCGACACCACAAGTGGTGAGAGTTATTCCTTCTAACAATCCTAGGGGTCTCTCTATGTGACCATCGGCCATCTGCAATTTCATTCTCGTTGGCCTGAGTGCTGGCTTGCCCCAACGCTTCTAGAGGGAAGTGGTGGCAATTGCAACTCCTGCACCTAAGTCCAAAATTGCCTTGGTGGTGTACTCCTGGTAGGTAATGGGAAGATAGGTGTTCCCTTCTTCACCTTCACACATATCTCCTATCTTATCCAAGGGAATTTCTGGCACTGTCCTATGAGATCCTACCTGGGAACGAGGTTTGGCTATTTTTGGTACTTGTTTGGCGACATGTTTCCATAATTCAGGTCTAACCTTGAGTAGCTCTTCTAACTTGAGATTGCACTGCATGTTAGTGTTCTTCACTACCTCTGTGTTCCTAGGTATGACTGAATCTTCGTTTCTTACCATGACTGTAGGTGCTCTCATACAGGTGGACCTTGCTTCCCATGGGCCTGTGAAATGGGGTAGTTCCTGTAAAGAATTAGACTCGAAGTCTAATCTTTCTTGAGATTGGATACTCTCCTGCTCTCCGTAAATGGATGGGATGTCTTGTGGGAATTGGTCATGTGCATCATCCACAAGTTCAATGGGAGGAGGCACTTCACTTTCCTTAGCCCATTTGTCTTCTTGAATATCACGTAGGAATTCTGGTGTGAACCGATTCATAGAAGATGATGTGTCTGGCTCCGTAGAGTTAGGCACATAGGCTTCTTGGGCAGGAATGCTTACTATTCCACTTGCCTTGCCCTTGTGTTGAGAGGCTGGTTCCTTTTGTGATTGTGCCATTAGATTCTCTATTCTTTCTAGGGAGGGGGGGTAGTCTGTTTCAGTGGAATTGGGCACATAAGCTTTTGGAGGGGGATGAGTCATATTTTTGCTTGCGTTATCTCTTTCTTGATTTTCTTCTTCCTTGGCAGATCTTGCAATTATGCCCTCTAACTTCTCTAGAAGTCCATCCAAGTGTAATTGCGTCTTGGCTGAGCCCGAGTAATTGAAAAGGCGATTGGCTTCAAACATAGTCTGAGCCAATGCGACCATTTTCGCGCAAAGCTTGGTTCTTTCTATCTCTAGGTCAGCTCTAGGGTAACACTTGTCATGATCCGTGACATTTGGCCCTTCTTGGATTCTGGCCTGATATGCTTTCAGCATCATGTCTATATCTTCAGGAGTGAGATCAGCTAATACTGATCCTACTCTAGGGGGTGGTGGAATCATATGAGCTGGGTTGGAAGGTGGCGGGTCGGATGGCGATGGGAATGGTGGTGAAGGGATAGTGTGAGAGGGAGTTTGAGAGGTGAGTTCAGTTATCCTCGCTTTGGTTTCTTTTATGCTTTCCTCAAGTTCACTCATCTTTTTAGCCCATTGTCTTTTCATTCTTTCCCGACTATCTTTCCACGCTCTAGTCCTTTTCTTTGTTATGCTCTCGGTTTCACTAGCCTCTGGGTTCTTATCCTGGTTTACCCCTTGATTCTGCTGTAATGCTTGAGCTCTAGTGACTACCTGTACGGGAGTAGTGGAAGTGACACTTCCTGTGGAATCTACCACTAACCCAATAACGTTGATAGGAGTGATTTTTGGCATATTATTGGGGTTCTTTGGGCAATCTCGTAAGAGATGCTCTTTTCCACAATCTTGGCAAAAGCCTTGGATTGTCACTGACTGAGTTTGTGTAGGTGGAGGTAAGGGACAATCACGAATGAGGTGATCTCCTTGGCATCTGTAGCACGGTCCTCTTGGGAATGGAGGTCTTACTTGCCTAGGTTGAGGTCTAAGATTGGGGTTTGCGTACATGACGTTTGTGTAATCTGACTCCCAACTAGGTTCATTTGGCTCTTCGCTGTAATAGGACTCACCATGTTCTGGAGACTGCATGTAGTACGCCTGGGGAGGATCAACATGTGTAGAATCAAAGCTATGGTCACTCGGGTCACTTTCAGAAAGTAATGGTGTTACAGGGACTATAGCTCTATTCAGGTTTTCTTCTGCAACAGCATACTTTACCGGAATCACATTAGCTGGAGCTGGGGGTTGTTGTGCTAGCACAGGCTGAGGCCTTTGTTGGTTTTGATAGGGTTGGTAGGTTTGTTGAGGCCTAGCATACTGCTGAGGTGGGTACTGGTTCTGGTATCTTCCTTGTTGAGGGTATGGCTGTGGGTACGTCTGCCTAACGGTTTGCTTATTGTAGGGGCAATCTTGCGCGGTGTGATTGGTGTACCTTCTTTCTATGGTGCAGTACTGACTACTAGGATTTACTTGGGGTTGAGCCATAATGGGACATACATTCGCCATGTGGTCGCCACCACAAGTATAGCACCTTTTCACAGGGGCAAACCTTGGGATTTGTTTGCTAGTTACACCTAATTTCTGAGCTACTTTCTCTGCAAGTTCCTCGATTGATGTGGATTGCGTGGAAGAGAGGTTAGAGGCATTATCCGAGTCTTTGTATATCTTGGAAAGCTCTAACTCCTCCCCTAGGTTGTCCTCAATGTCAATACACATGCGTACACACTCTTCTATGGTCCTAGGGTCCTTCAAGTACACATATGATCTTAATTTGGTACTTAGCAATCCATCCAAGAATAAAGCCACTTGCTTGGCTGGTGTGGGTAACTCCGAAACAGGGCATCTTTCGAGATATTGCCTAAATCTCCTTCGTGCAAGTCTTACAGTCTCTTGCGGGGTTTGCTTGAAGCTGTGAATCAGCGAGGAGGTATTATGCCTTATGCCACTCTTAGAGAATTCAATAATGAAAGCCTCTAGGAGTTGGTCTATGCTCCTGAACTACCTCTCATTTAGTGGCTGAAACCATGTCAGGGCAGTGTTCCTAAGGGTCAAACCAAAGGCATTGTACTGCATGAACAGATCCTCCACTTGTTCAGCTCTCAAGACTTGCCTAAACTCAGCCACATGATCGTATGGATCTCCAGTGCCATCGAAGTAGTTCTTCATGGACTTAACTAGCTGAGTTGGTCTCAAAGTCCTTATGTGCTCTCTGGGTCGTGGTAGAGGGAACTCATCCGCATTTCTTTGACTCCTGTGAGCTCTAAGTATCTCAGGTTCTACTCTATTTGTTTCCGTCCTCGTTTTTTCTCTGCCCACTGGGTTGGCAAAGCTTACTTCCGGCCTTTCTCTATGTCTGTCTCTTTGAGTTCCATGAGCTTGGGATGTTCCAGCTCCAGGGTGACCATAGGATACGTTTGATCTTGGTTGGGGAAAAACAAATTCGCCCTTCCAAGTGTAAGCATGCCTATCATTTTCTGTCACCACAAAGATCCTCTCCGAAGCGTGATCTAAGTAGGTCACTCTGCCTGGGCTATTAGGATCCTTAAACTCATAGATCATGATTGTTCCTATATCAGTCGGTTGATCAGATTTATACCTCCAAAAGGCTTCGTCAGTCTCTCGGTTCAGAAGCAGATCTATGCTCTTGTTGTCTTGGGGCACCCACTCAGGTGTGATAATCCTAGTGAGAACAAATTTGCCTCGGGGGGTTCTAGGTTCTACACCCATGTTTCCTTGTTCCAAGTCACCTAATTCCGCTTCTGAGATTACATTCCCAAATTCATCTGTCCTATCTGGGTGACTGGTGACCACGTATATGGTTCCTTCTTTGTCCAAGTATGCTCCGTTTTCAAACTTGACAGCTGGGTGCTCTAGTCCAATGGATTGATCAGGATTCTTAATCTGGACCACGCATCTTCCTAGGCCGTCCTCATAGATGCTAGCACCTAATCGGTTGGTCCTAAGGTATTCCAACTGTGTTTTGTAAGGGCCTTCTACTCTGTGCAAGTATGGCACTCCTGAACTTCCCGTAGGTCTGTCCATGCCTTGAGACATCTCTGATTCACTGGTATCAGAGCTAGGGTAATGCGAGTGGTGACTCAACTGCTGGGCCCAAGACCTTGCAGTATGATTGACACTAGCCTCTGAAGACCTAAGGCTTCGTCTCTCTCTTACTAGGTGTCGTCCTGATCTAAGGTTCATATGCCTAACTGATTAACCCAATTTGTCCCAGGTACAACCACGTTTCTGAGTCCTTTGTATCAATTACTTAATCCCCTTTTTATGTTGATTATCGTGTTTATACTCTTGTCTGATATCACGTCGTTAGGAATACTTGAGTTTAATTTCGCACTTGAGTTTGGTCGTTCTCACGTTAGGTTCTTTTCCTTTAGAGTTATCGTTCACACACACACACAGGTTATTTCTCGACTTGCACTTGATTTCTTAGATAGTCTTTGATTTATCTCGTGCCTATCGTTGCCTGGAATTACTTCTAACACTACCCGCACTTAGCCTAAACTAAGAATTGACAGAGGGTGTTGCGGGTTTTCCAACCTTGAGTTCCTTTCCTTGTATTGTTGCCCTGGTGTGGCCAGGACGCGTATTCCCAAGCCTGCACTTACTCTTGCTTTGCGTACCCTTCGCTGCTCTCAAAGGACCTGTAAAAGGCCCACTGTTAGCTCAAGACTTAACTTCAAAAGACAGAACCAATCACTTTCATTCATGTAACACTTCACCAATTTACACTATGACTTTTTGGACACAACTCTAGAGACCCCTGAACTTTGTTCCCCCTGGGTGTAGTCAACTTTCAAAATACCCTAGTTAATACCCTGTACTCCCTGCGAGCTTTCCAACAAAACAAAAATCACGGCAAACGGATTTCGTATGAGAAAGTTATGCCAGTTCAGGGTTTTGGGGCTAAAACAGGATTAAACTAGGTTAACAAGCGAACAGGAATTCTCGAGTTACTTGGGTTATGCCCTCGTAATGCAATGTTACACCCTAGTGTTTGTCCCACACTTGGCCAAAATTTAGACCATTATTCTTGCCTTAAACATTTGACCTAATTTGCCCTTCTAACGTGTTCGCAAAGTCTGTCAGTCGCAATTGACAGGTCAGTCGCGATCGATGTGTCGATCGCCATTGACAGGTCCGTCGTGGCTGTCAGTCGCGATTGACTGGTCAGTCGTGATTGACAGGGGTTACGAAAAGTCAATCAGTCGTGGTCAAAGGATCGTTGACTCTGTCGGTCACGATTGATGGGTCGATCGCGATTGACAGGTCGGTCGCGAGGGTCTGTCCGTTGTGGTCAAACAATCGTTGACTGTGTCGATCGCGATTGATAGAGCCGCCGTGGTCTATCCGTCGTGGTCAAACAATCGTTGACTGTGTCGATCGCGATTGATGTGCCGATCGCGATTGATGACTCGATCGCGATTGACACGTGTCACGCGTATGGTCCGTCGGTCGTGGTCAATCGGTCGTTGACTCTGTCGGTCGCGATTGACAGAGCCGTCGTGGGCTGTCGATCGCGATTGATGTGTCGATCCTGATTGACAGATCTGTCCGTCGTGGTTTGTCGGTCGCGATTGACAGAGCGATTGCGATTGACAGAAATCTGAGGAATTTCAAGAAACTAAACACATTTTTGAGAAGCTCTAGGCCTGTAGATCATGGTTTTGCACTTTGTTTGGTAATTTGAGCGTTTTTTCTGTCGGTCGCGATTGACAGAAGCCGGCGACACACAGACAGTTACTTCGAAATCCGTACCTGCGCAGAGTGCTGGGGACGATGATGTGACTTGTACCTGCAAGACAACTCAAGAAACATGCAAAAACAGCACACGCAATTTCGCTCTCTCGCTCTCTCTCACAAGTGAAATGAGGGAAATGAGGTGGAGATGGTGATATAGTCAAAAAACTGAAATTTTCGCGAGGATGGAAATGGAGGTGGAAGATGGTGATGATGATGATGGTGATGTGGATGGGGAAGAAAAAACAATAAAATAGATGAAAGCGAAGAAAATACCTACAAATCCAACGCGTCAACTCTACGTCTTACCATCACACGCTCGTCCTCAAAGCGAAGAAAATACCTACAACTCCAACGCGTCAACTCTACGTCTTCTATCAAGCTAGAAACTTTTGAAGTTGCTAGAGATGAACAGTCGAGTCCTTATAGACTTTTGAGAGTTCCAACTCATCTCCTAAGTTATCCTCAATGTCTATGCGAATTCTTACACATTGCTCTAGCGTTCTGGGTTCCTTCAAGTATACATAGGGGCGTATATTAAAGCTCAATAGGCCATCTAAAAACAATGACACTTGCTTGGCCTGTGAGGGTAGCTCTTGCATTGGACATCTCTCCACATATTGTCTAAACCTATGTCTTGCAAGTCTAACTGTTTCTGAGGGGTTTGTTTAAAATGATGAATCAACGAAGACGTGTCATGCGTGATCCCACTTTTAGAGAATTCAGTGATGAATGACTCTAAAAAGTGATGGATATCTCTAAATTGCCTCTGTTGCAATGGTTGGAACCAAGTTAAATCTGTATTCTTTAACATTAGTCCAAATGGGTTATATTGCGTGAACATGTCTTTGACTTGTTATGCCCTTAGTACTTGCTTAAATTGTGCAACATGATCATAGGGATCTCCTGTCCCATCAAAGTAGTTTTTAATGGATTTTACTAACTGAGTGGGTCTTAATATTCTTGCGTGTTCACGTGGTCTAGGTAGAGGAATATCAACTCTACCACATGGTATTCTAGGTTCTCTTTGTCTATGCACTCTGTCCGTGTCTATGGTGGTTCTATCTCTCCCTATGGAATGATTGAAACTTACTTCAGGTCTCTCATTGTTTTTCTCTCTTTGAGTCCCATGCGTTGAGGATGTTCCAGCCCCCAGATGGCTCGCGTTTACATTTGCTAGAGATGGAGGCAATACTAAATCGCCTCTCCATGTGTAGGTTTTTTGCGCGTGGTCTGGTACTACAAATACTCTTTCTGAAGTTCCATCCAGGTATACCACCTTTCAAGGTGTATCTGGGTCCTTAAATTCATAGATCGTGATGGTGCCTACCTCACTAGGTTGTTGAGTTCTGTACCTCCAGAATGCGTCATCAATTTCCTTATTCACAAACAACTCTATGCTTCGGTTATCGTGAGGGATCCACTCTAGGATTAGTACTCTTGTCAGCACAGATTTCCCTATAGGTGTTCTAGGTTCTTCTAATGGCTCTTTTCCTTTGGCTCTCCCTTCCGTCTCTAATTGAATTACGCCAAACTCATTGGTATTACTTGGCTGAGTACTTAAGATGTACATCGTTCATTCCTTGTCTATATACGCGTCTCACTCGAATTTCACCACGGGACATTCCAATCCAATGGGTTGATCAGAGTTGTGCATTTGCTCCACTTGTCTTTGCAAACCATCCTCGTAGATGCGAGCACCTAAGCGGTTGGTTCGGAGAAATTCTAATTGACTTCTATACGGTCCTTCAGGTTTTTCCAAGTATGATATGTTTGACCCTCCTTCTGGTCTTTCTGTGCTAAAAGTCATTTCTAATTCACTCCTACCTGAGCTCAACGCGTAGGGATAACTATTATTCAATTGTTGTGCCCACAATCGTGGAGTAGTTCTTACACTCGCTTCTGATGATCTAAGGCTTCATCAATCTGACTTGCCTATATGCTTGCCGAATCTAAGGTTCATGAATTTACTTCGCGATTCTTCTAATCGTCAATGATTCTTTGTTATTGATTTGCTTGATTTCCAAGGTCCTCCAAACTAAGGCAATTCTTGCAAAGAATTGGATTCAAAACCTGTGTGTTCACTCAGTTGCTCTTCCTCTACATCATCATAGATAGAGCCGATGTCTCGGGGAAATTGCTCTTGCAAGTCATCTATTTCTTGAATAGGAGGATGAGTTCCTTGTTCTTTTCTCCACTTCTCTTCCTGTATTTCTCTTAAAAATTCATGTGAGTACCTATGTATGGAAGACACGTTGTCTTCACCTTCTGTATCTGGTACTTGAGACAGGGATGGTGCATTTCCTTCTTGTGTCTCTGAAGTAGTATGGTTCCCATGCTGATTCTTTTTCTCCTTGCTATCAATCAAGTATTCTAGCCTCTCCATTAATCCTTGAAAGTGTAACTCTGGTTTTGCCATGTTATTCCAATTAAGATATCTAGAGGCTTCGAACATTGCTTGTGCTAATACTACCATTTTCATGCAAAGTTTAGTTCTCTCAATTTCTACGTCTGCTCGAGGGTAGTTCTTACTCATTTTCAGCTACTTGGGGTCTTTCTTTTAAGCTTGCTTGATACCCGCAAAACATCATGTCTAGGTTTTCTGGTATGGGTTCCGCTAAAACTGATCCTGATCTCTGAGTTGGGTTCTCCTGATTCAATTCCTGTGAAGTCAATTCTAGGATTTTGGCTCTAGATTCCTTGAGACTTCCTTCCAACTCAGTTATCCTTTTACTCCACTTTCTCTTAATTCTTTCTCTAGAATCTTTCCAAGATTTTGTCTTTTTACTGCTAGATTCTCCAACTTCACTAGTTCCGGCTATTTTCTCAGCATTATGCTGTTGATTCTGTAAGATTGCCTGGGCTCTTGTTATAGCTTGGATAGGCACGAATGTAGGGTTGGATCCATCTGCGTTGTTTACAATACCTATTACATTGATTGGTGTCACATTTGAAGCATTAGTAGTGTTTTTAGGACACTCTTTGATGATATGCTCTTTACCACAATCGGCACAAAAGCCTTGTATCTTATAATATTGAGACTATCCTGCTATAGGAGGATGTGGACAATCCTTTATGAAATCATCTCCTTGGCACCTAAAGCATGGTCCTCTAGGGCCCTGTGGTCTTTGCTGTCTCAATTGGGGCCGTGCGTTAGGGTTTGTGTACATCACATTAGCGTAGTCGAGCTCCCACTAGGTTCCAATGGTGGACTATGGTACTAATATGTTTCCAGGTGTTTTGGTGACTCTGTGTAATATGGGGGTGGACTATCTACATGAGTAGAGTCAAAAATGTTAGAGTTTGGGTCACTCTATGTGATCAAGGGTGAAGAAGGCACTAAATCCCTGTTGAGGTTCTCTTCTGCAACAACATATTTAACTGAGATGACATTAGCTGGTGGGGGTGGCTACTGAGCTAATACACGTTTTGGTCTCTGTTGAGCCTGATAACGATAGTTCTGAGGAGGGCTATAGTAATGAGGTTGAGCATTGTATTTGCCTTGATACCTAGCAGGCTGTTGGTATGCTTGCACGTAGTTCTGTCTTACTGCTTGTTTGTTGTATGGGTAGTCTTGAGCCGTATGATTCGTGTATCGTCTCTCAATCATATAGTACTGGCCACTAGGGTTGGCTTGTGGTTGTGTTGCATTGGGACACACATTTGCCATATGATCACCACCACACGTGTAACAATGCTCGTTTGTTGCTAACCTAGGCATCTGTTTACTAGAAACTCCTAGTTTCTGGGCCACTTCTTTTGCTAGGTCTTCTATCAAGCTAGACAATTTGGAAGATGCTAGAGATGAACAATCCGATTCCTTATAGACTTTTGAGAGTTTCAACTCATCTTCTAAGTTATCCTCAACGTCTATGCAAATTCTTACACACTGCTCTAGCGTTCTAGGTTCCTTCAAGTATACATAGGAGCGTAGTTTAGAGCTCAACAGGCCATCTAAAAACAATGAAACTTGCTTGGCCTGTGAGGGTGGCTCTTGCATTGGACATCTCTCCACATATTGCCTAAACGTACCTCCTGCAAGTCTAACTGTTTCCTGAGGGGTTTGTTTAAAACTATGAATCAACGAAGATGTGTCATGCCTAATCCCACTTTTAGAGAATTCAGTGATGAATGACTCTAAAAAGTGATGGATATTTCTAAATTGCCTCTGTTGCAATGGTTGGAACCAAGTTAAATCTGTATTCTTTAACGTTAGTCCAAATGCATTATATTGCGTGAACATGTCTTCGACTTGTTCTGCCCTTAGTACTTGCTTAAATTCTGCAACATGATCATAGGGATCTCCTGTTCCATCAAAGTAGTTTTTCATGGATTTTACTAACTCAGTGGGTCTTAATATTCTTGCGTGTTCTCGTGGTCTAGGTAGAGGAAAATCATCTCTACCACCTGGTATTCTAGGTTCTCTTTGTCTATCCACTCTGTCCGTGTCTATGGTGGTTCTATCTCTCCCTATGGGATGATTGAAACTTACATCAGGTATCTCTTTGTTTTTCTCTCTTTGAGTGCCATGGGTTGAGAATGTTCCAACCCCCTAATGGCTCGCGTTTACATTTGCTCAAGATGGAGGGAATAATAAATCGCCTCTCCATGTCTAGGTATTTCTCGTGTGGTTTGGTACGACAAATACTCTTTCTGAAGTTCCATCCAGGTATACCATCTTTCGAGGTGTATCTGGGTCCTTAAATTCATAGATCGTGATGGTGCCTACCTCACTAGCTTGTTCCGTTCTGTACCTCCAGAATGCTTCATCAATTTCCTTATTCACAAACAACTCTATACTTCGGTTATCCTGAGGGATCCACTCTAGGATTAGTAGTGTTGTCAGCACAGATTTCCCTCTAGGTGCCCTAGGTTCTTGTAATGGCTCTTTTCCTTGGGCTCTCGCTTCCATCTCTAACTGATTTATGCAAAACTTATTGGTATTACTTGGCTGAATACTTAAGATGTACATCGTTCATTCCTTTTCTATGTATGAGTCTCGCTCCAATCTCACCAGTGGACCTTCTAATCCAATGGGTTTATCAGGGTTGTGCATTTGCACCACTTGTCTTCGCAAACCATCCTCGTAGATGCGAGCACCTAATCCGTTGGTTCGGAGAAATTCTAATTGAGTTCTATAGGGTCCTTCAGGTTGTTCCAAGTATGCTCTGTTTGACCCTCCTTCTCGTCTTTCTGTGCAAAAACCCATTTCTTATTCATTGGTATTTGAGCTCAACTCGTAGGGATAACTATTATTCAATTGTTGTGCCGACAATCGTGTAGTAGTTCCTACACTCGCTTCTGATGATCTAAGGGTTCGTCAATCTGACTTGCCTATATGCTTGCCCAATCTAAGGTTCATGAATTTACTTCACGATTCTTCAGATCGTCAATGGTTCTTTGTTATTGATTTGCTTGATTTCCAAGGTCCTGTGAACTGAGGCAATTCTTGAAAATAATTGAATTCAAAACGTGTGTGTTCAATTAGTTGCTCTCCCTCTACATCATCGTAGATAGAGGGGATGTCTCGGGGAAATTGCACTTGCAACTCAGCTATTTCTTGAATAGGCAGATGAGTTCCTTGTTCTTTTCTCCACTTCTCTTCTTGTATTTCTCTTTAAAATTCATGTAAGTACCTATGTATGGAAGACAGGTTGTCTTCACCTTCTGTAACTGGTACTTGAGACATGGATGGTGCATTTCTTTCCTGTGTCTCTCAAGCAGTAGGGTTCCTATGCTGATTCTTTTTCTCCTTGCTATCAATCAAGTATTCTAGCCTCTCCATTAATCCTTGAAAGTGTAAATCTGGTTTTCCCAATATGTTATTCCAATTAAGATATCTAGAGGCTTCGAACATTGCTTGTGCTAATTCTACCATTTTCATGCAAAGTTTAGTTCTCTCAATTTCTAAGTCTGCTCGAGGGTAGTTTTTACTCATTTCAGCTACCTGGGGTCCTTCTTTTAATCTTGCTTGATACGTGGGAAACATCATGTCTAGGTTTTCTGGTATGGGTTCCGCTAAAACTATTCCTGATCTCTGAGCTTGGTTCTCCTAATTCAATTCCTGTGAAGTCAATTCTAGGATTTTGGCTCTAGATTCCTTTAGACTTCCTTCCAACTTAGTTATCCTTTTACTCCACTTTCTCTTAATTCTTTCTCTGGAATCTTTCCAAGATTTCGTCTTTTTACTGCTAGATTCTCCAACTTCACTAGTTCCGGCTATTTTCTCAGCATTAAGCTGTCGATTCTGTAAGAGCGCCTCCGCTCTTGTTATAGCTTGGATAGGCATGTATGTAGGGTTGGATCCATCAGTGTTGTTTACAATACCTATTACATTGATTGGTGTCACATTTGAAGCATTAGTAGGGTTCTT
This sequence comes from Ceratopteris richardii, assembly GCA_020310875.1. Taxonomy (NCBI): domain Eukaryota; kingdom Viridiplantae; phylum Streptophyta; class Polypodiopsida; order Polypodiales; family Pteridaceae; genus Ceratopteris; species Ceratopteris richardii. The sequence goes on from CM035406.1 coordinate 113,245,894, forward strand.
AGGACACTCTTTGATGATATGCTCTTTACGACAATCGGCACAAAAGCCTTGTATGTTATAATATTGAGACTATCTTGCTATAGGAGGATGTGGACAATCCTTTATGAAATGATCTCCTTGGCACCTAAAGCATGGTCCTCTAGGGCCCTAAGTTCTTTTTTGTCTCAATTGGGGCCGTGGGTTAGGGTTCCTGTACATCACATTAGCGTAGTCGGGCTCCCAATGAGGTTTCAATGGTGGACTATCATACTGATATGTTTCCACGTGTTCTGGTGACTCTGTGTAATATGGGGGTGGACTATCTACATGAGTAGACTCAAGATTGTTAGAGTTTGGGTCACTCTCTGTGATCAAGGGTGAAGAAGGCACTAAAGACCTATTGAAGTTCTCTTCTGCAACAACATATTTAACTGAGATGACATTAGCTGGTGGGGGTGGCTACTGAGCTAAGACAGGTTGTGGTCTTTGTTGAGCATGATAAAGATAGGTATGAGGAGGCCTATAGTAATGAGGCTCAGCATTGTATTGGCATTGATACCTACCTGGCTTTTGCTATGCTTGCGGGTAGTTCTGTCTTACTGCTTGTTTGTTGTATGGGCAGTCTTGAGCCGTATGATTCGTGTATCGTCTCTCAATCATACAATACTGGCCACTAGGGTTGGCTTGTGGTTGTGTTGCATTGGGACACACATTTTCCATATGATCACCACCACAGGTGTAACAACCCTTGTTTGTTGCTAACGTAGGCATCTGTTTACTAGAAACTCCTAGTTTTTGGGCCACTTTTTTTGCTAGGTCTTCGATCGAGCTAGACAGTTTTGAAGATGCTAGAGATGAACAGTCCGAGTCCTTCTAGACTTTTGAGAGTTCTAGCTCATCTCCTAAGTTATCCTCAATGTCTATGCAAATTTCTTACACACTGCTCTAGTGTTCTGGGTTCCTTCAAGTATACATAGGAGCGTAGTTTAGAGCTCAACACGCCATCTAAAAACAATGACACTTGCTTCGCCTGTGAGGGTAGCTCTTGCATTGGACATCTCTCCACATATTGTCTAAACCTACATCTTGCAAGTCTAACTGTTTCCTGAGGGGTTTGTTTAAAACTATGAATCAACGAAGAGGTGTCATGCCTGATCCCACTTTTAGAGAATTCAGTGATGAATGACTCTAAAAAGTGATGGATATCTTTAAATTGCCTCTCTTGCAATGGTTGGAACCAAGTTAAATCTGTATTCTTTAACGTTAGTACAAATGCGTTATATTGTGTGAACATGTCTTCGACTTGTTTTGCCCTTAGTACTTGCTTAAATTCTGCAACATGATCATAGGGATCTCCCAACCCATCAAAGTAGTTTGTCATGGATTTTACTAACTGAGTGGATCTTAATATTCTTGCGTGTTCATGTGGTCTAGGTAGATGAAAATCATCTCTACCACCTAGTATTCTAGGCTCTCTTTGTCTATCCACTCTATCCGTTTCTATCGTTATTCTATCTCTCCCTAGGGGATGATTGAAACTTACTTCAGGTCTCTCTTTATTTTTCTCTCCTTGAGTGCATGGGCTGAGGATGTTCCAGCCCCTGATGGCTCGCATTTACATTTGCTCGAGATGGAGGGAATACTAAATCGCCTCTCCATGTGTAGGTATTTCTCACGTGGTCTAGTACTACAAATACTCTTTCTGAAGTTCCATGCAGGTATACCACCTTTCTAAGTGTATCTGGGTCCTTAAACGCATAGATCATGATGGTGCCGAGCTCACTAGGTTGTTCCGTTTTGTACCTCGAGAATGCATCATCAATTTCATTATTCACAAACAACTCTATGCTTCACTTATCCTGAGGGATCCACTGTAGGATTAGTACTTTGGTCAACACAGCTTTCCCTCTATGTGTTCTAGGATCTTCTAATGGCTCTTTTCCCTGGGCTCTCGCTTCCGTCTCTAACTGAATTACTTCAAACTCATTGGTATTACTTGGCTGAGTACTTAAGATGTACATCGTTCATTCCTTGTCTATGTACACGTCTCGCTCGAATTTCACCACTCGATGTTCCAATCCAATGGGTTGATCATGGTTGTGCATTTGCACCACTTGTCTTCGCAAACCATCCTCGTAGATGCGAGCACCTAAGCGGTTGGTTCGGAGAAATTCTAATTGAGTTCTATAGGGTCCTTCAGGTTTTTCAAGTATGCTATGTTTGACCCTCCTTCTGGTCTTTATATGCTAAAAGCTATTTCTGATTCACTCGTATCTGAGCTTAACTCGTAGGGATAACTATTATTCAATTGTTGTGCCCATGATCGTGCAGTAGTTCCTACACTCGCTTCTGATGATCTAAGGCTTCGTCGATCTGACTTGCCTAACTGCTTGCCCGATCTAAGGTTCATGAATCTACTTTGGGATTCTTCTGATGGTGAATGATTCTTTGTTATTGATTTGCTTGATTTCCAAGGTCCTGTGAACTGAGGCAATTCTTGCAAAGAGTTGTATTCAAAACCTATGTGTCTTCTCAGTTGCTCTTCCTCTACATCATCGTAGATAGAGGGGATGTCTCGGGGAAATTTCTCTTGCAAGTCATCTATTTCTTGAATAGGAGGATGAGCTCCTTGTTCTTTTCTCCACTTCTCTTCCTCTATTTCTCTTTAACGTTCATGTGATTACCTATGTATGGAAGACAGCTTGTCTTCACCTTCTGTATCTGGTACTTGAGACAGGGATGGTGCATTTCTTTCCTATGTCTCTGAAGCACTAGGGTTGCTATGCTGATTCTTTTTCTCCTTGCTATCAATCAAGTATTCTAGCCTCTCCATTAGTCCTTGAAAGTGTAACTCCGGTTTTGCCATGTTATTCCAATTAAAATATCTAGAGGCTTCGAATATTGCTTGTGCTAATTCTACCATTTTCATGCAAAGTTTACTTCTCTCAATTTCCAAGTTTGCTCGAGGGTAGTTCTTACCTATTTCAGCTACCTGGGGTCTTTCTTTTAATTTTTCTTGATACGCACGAAACATCATGTCTAGGTTTTCTGGTATGGGTTCCGCTAAAACTGATCCTGATCTTTGAACTGGGTTCTCGTGATTCAATTCCTCTGAAGTCAATAATAGGATTTTGGCTCTAGATTCCTTGAGACTTCCTTCCAACTCAATTATCCTTTTACTCCACTTTCTCTTAATTCTTTCTCTGGAATCTTTCCAAGATCTCGTCTTTTTACTGCTAGATTCTCCACTAGTTTCGGCTATTTTCTCAGCATTAAGTTGTTGATTCTGTAAGAGCGCCTAGGCTCTTGTTATAGCTTGGATAGGCACGTCTGTAGGGTTGGATCCACTTGTGTTGTTTACAATACCTATTACATTGATTGGTGTCACATTTGAAGCATTAGTAGTGTTCTTAGGACACTCTTTGATGATATGCTCTTTACCACAATCGGCACAAAAGCCTTGTATGTTATAATATTGAGAATGTCGTGCTATAGCAGGATGTGGACAATCCTTTATGAAATGATCTCCTTGGCACCTAAAGCATGGTCCTCTAGGGCCTTGTAGTCTTTGCTGTCTCAATTGGGGCCCTGGAATAGGGTTCGTGTACATCACATTAGCGTAGTCGGGCTCCCAACTAGGTTCCAATGGTGGACTATCATACTAATATGTTTCCACGTGTTCTTATGACTCTGTGTAACATGGGGGTGGACTATCTACATGAGTAGAGTCAAAACTGTTAGAGTTTGGGTCACTCTCTGTGATCAAGGGTTAAGAAGGCACTAAAGCCCTATTGAGGTTCTCTTCTGCAACAACATATTTAACTGAGATGACATTAGCTGGCGGGGGTGGCTGCTGAGCTAAGACAGGTTGTGGTCTCTGTTGAGCCTGATAAGGATAGTTCTGAGGAGGCCTATAGTAATGAGGTTGAGCATTGTATTGGCCTTGACACCTACCTGGTTGTTGGTATACTTGCGGGTAGTTCTGTCTTACTGCTTGTTTGTTGTATGGGTAGTCTTGAGTCATATGATTCGTGTATCGTCTCTCAATCCTACAGTAGTAGCCACTAGGGTTGGCTTGTGGTTGTGTTGCATTGGGACACACATTTGCCATATGATCACCACCACAAGTGTCACAACGCTTGGTTGTTGCTAACCTAGGCATCTGTTTACTAGAAACTCCTAGCTTTTGGGCCACTTTTTTGGCTAGGTCTTCTATCGAGCTAGACAGTTTTGAAGATGTTGGAGATGAACAGTCCGAGTCCTTATAGACTTTTGAGAGTTCCAAGTCATCTCCTAAGTTATCCTCAATGTCTATGCAAATTCTTACACACTGCTCTAGCATTCTAGGTTCCTTCAAGTATACATAGGAGCGTAGTTTAGAGCTCAACAGGCCATCTAAAAACAATGACACGTGCTTGGCCTGTGAGGGTAGCTCTTGCATTGGACATCTCTCCACATATTGTCTAAACCTACGTCCTGCAAGTCTAGTTGTTTCCTGAGGGGTTTGTTTAGAACTATGAATCAATGAAGACATGTCATGCATGATCCCACTTTTACAGAATTCAGTGATGAATGACTCTAAAAAGTGATGGATATCTCTAAATTGCCTCTGTTGCAATGGTTTGAAACAAGTTAAATTTGTATTCTTTAATGTTAGTCCAAATGCGTTATATTGCATGAACATGTCTTCGACTTGTTCTCAACTTAGTACTTGCTTAAATTCTGCAACATGATCATAGGGATCTCCTGTCCCATCAAAGTAGTTTTTCATGGATTTTACTAACTGAGTGGGTCTTAATATTCTTGCGTGTTCACGTGGTCTGGGTAGAGGAAAATCATCTCTACGACCTGGTATTCTAGGTTCTCTTTGTCTATCCACTCTGTCCGTGTCTATGGTGGTTCTATCCCTCCCTATGGGATGATTGAAACTTACTTCAGGTCTCTCTTTGTTTTTCTCTCTTTGAGTGCCATGGGCTGAGGATGTTCCAGCCCCGTGATGGCTCGCATTTACATTTGCTCGATATCGAGGGAATAATAAATCGCCTCTCCATGTGTAGGTATTTCTCGTGTGGTCTGGTACTACAAATACTCTTTCTGAAGTTCCATCCAAGTATACCACCTTTCTAGGTGTATTTGGATCCTTAAATTCATAGATCGTGATGGTGCCTACCTCACTAGGTTGTTTCGTTCTGTACCTCCAGAATGCTTCATCAAATTCCTTATTCACAAACATCTCTATGCTTCGGTTATCCTGAGGGATCCACTCTAGGATTAGTACTCTTGTCAGCACACATTCTCTCTAGGGTTTCTATGCTGATTCTTTTTCTCCTTGCTATCAATTCAAGTATTCTAGCCTCTCCATTAATCCTTGAAATTGTAACCCCGGTTTCGCCATGTTATCGAACATTGCTTGTGCTAATTCTACCATTTTTATGCAAAGTTTAGTTCTCTCAAATTCTAGGTCTGCTTGAGGGTAGTTCTTACTCATTTCAGCTACCTCGGGTCCTTCTTTTAACCTTGCTTGATACGCGCGAAACATCATGTCTAGGTTTTTTGGTATGGGTTCCGCTAAAATTGATCCTGATCTCTGAGCTGGGTTCACCTGATTCAATTCCTGTAAGGTCAATTCTAGGATTTTGGCTCTAGATTCCTTGAGACTTCCTTCCAACTCAATTATCCTTTTACTCCACTTTATCTTAATTCTTTCTCCGAAATCTTTCCAATATTTTGTCTTTTTACTGCTAGATTCTCCAACTTCACTAGTTCGGCTATTTTCTTAGCATTAAGCTGTTGATTCTGTAAGAGCGTCTGGGCTCAGGTTATAGTTTGCAGAGGCATGTATGTAGGGTTGGATACATATGTGTTGTTTACAATACCTATTACATTGATTGGTGTCACATTTGAAGCATTAGTAGGGTTCTTAGGACACTCTTTGATGATATGTTCTTTACCACAATCGGCACAAAAGCCTTGTATGTTATAATATTGAGATTGTCCTGCTATAGGAGGATGTGGACAATCCATTATGAAATGATCTCCTTGGCACCTAAAGCATGGTCCTCTAGGGCCCTGTGGTCTTTGATGTCTCAATTGGGGTCGTGGGTTAGGGCTCGTGTACATCACATTAGCGTAGTCAGGCTCCCAACTAGGTTCCAATGATGGACTATCGTACTGATATGTTTCCACGTGTTCTGGTGACTCTGTGTAATATGGGGGTGGACTATCTACATGAGTAGAGTCAAAAGTGTTAGAGTATTGGTCACTCTCTGTGATCAAGGGTGAAGAAGGCACTAAAGCCCTATTGAGGTTCTCTTCTGCAAGAGCATATTTAACTGAGATGAAGTGATGGATATCTCTAAATTTCCTGTGTTGCAATGGTTGGAACCAATGTCAGATGCACTCTAAGGCTTCTGCCTGTGCTTCTTCTCAAACTCATTTTTCTTCTTCCTTACATTTCTTTGTAGTATTGAGTCGCCTAAGCATTTCCTCTGTGAGGGGTTCTTGATATAATTTCACTCTGCATCCACTCATGTAACTAGGTAGGTCATCACCTTCCAAAGTGGCTAATTGGATTGCTCCACTCATTGAGATCCTATTGATGATCATAAGTCCATAGCCTTTATCTAATTTTCATGCATGTTGTTTCGGCATGTATACCAAGACTAAGTCTCTTGCTTTCAAGAACTTATCTTTCACATGCATCGAAGTATGCTTTTTGTCTTTTCTTAGCTGCATAAATTCTTGTTGCTGGTCTCAATCTTGTTTGACCTAAGTGTTCCAGATCAAAGATTCTAGATGAGAGTTCATGATCGGTCCATTGATGCTCTTGTGCGATTACCCAAGCAAGATACTTATCTCTATGCAATTTGTCAATGGAGATATGATCTACCATGATCCACTTGCTTCTGTTGCAACCTGTAAGTTTAAGGTTTAAAGATTATTAACTTTTGTAGGTGCTTACTATTTAGGATGATTTCAAAGTAGTCCTCTGATGCCTTTTGTTGTTAAATGCTTCAACTTTGAGCATTCCAATGAAAACTTTCCAAGATCTCGTATGTCTAAAACTTCCTTTGCTCTCTAGGACCTTTCTGATCTCATACCAGTTGCTAATCTAATGTGTGCACCTTTTCTTCTAGCTTCAATTCCTCTTTTATTTGTAATGAATCTTAGAGATTCTTGTGCTCAATGATTATAGAAGTTTGTACATATAGTAAGCAACACTTTCAAGTAATTACTTGCAAATAATTTGAAATGTCTTCATGAATTACGCTACGGGCAAAGATCTTTTGGTTGATTGTAGTTAAGAATGTAACTCTCAAATGAATTATCATTCACCAAAAACTTTACACTATACTCTGAGATCTCACTCTTAGAATTTCAAAGAAATCTGCGCCAGAAAACTTGTCACTTGTAACTATCATTCATAGAGTTGTGAAGTCACTTTGATTTCTTCACACAATTAGAATCTAATAAATGCCTTCTACACAAAAATGTGTTTAGTATTAGAGAAGATGTATACAAAATGGCATGGCCTCATTCTCCTCATAGTCATATAAAGATCCATATCTATGAATGATCTTCCATTACAATCTATCTCTTCAAAAATATTGACTGCCTATCAATTAGATTAGGATTTATATTCGAGTTAACTATATTCTCTATACATTAAATTGACTTGTATACATTGAGTCTTTATGCTCCTATTTCTCAAACTCATAATTTTGAAGTTTCTAGAACTATTTTGGATCCTAATTTTATCACTATATTACATGTTTGAATTTATCCCTTCACATAGGCATGTTT